>JAJJWW010015208.1:0-457242 GCA_023531295.1 Papaver armeniacum
TCATTTCCTTTCCTTTGTTTAAACTTTCAACACCTCCTGTGACATCTTCGCAAGCGGAATCCCCTCTTCTTATTTGCGAAAATGTCGCTGCAGATTCATCCCCTGTAACTAATCTTTCTATAAATGAAATTCCCGACAATAACCCTCGTTGCGAATGAACCCTTTTCTTCTTCTTTGTCCATGCCTCTTCTCTTAACATTGCCTCAACCCCAGTCATTAACCTTCATCAAATCTCGTCTTCCGATGACATACCTATGGCGAAAGATGATTCAACTCTCCCACCTTCTGCCATCATCGCTTCATCATCTGAATCTCTCCCTTTTACTAAAGAAAATTTAGAAGGGATGGATATTGCTTTCAAGGTTTTATCCGCCCTTCTCGATGATGTCAAGAAAGCTTCCACCGAACCTATCAAATTTGGTGTTTGCGAGGTTGTAAGTAAATATTTTGGCTCTGATAGAATGGTTTCGCAAACATCTTTGGAGAAGGAAATTGAAGCTTTGAAAAGTAACCTCCAAGCTATGACCTTGAAATGTGACACTCTTCATCTTGAGAATCAAAAACTTCAAAACGTTTCGCTGGATCATGATAATCTTCGCAAGAAGAATGAGGAACTAAAAGGTGAATTTTTTTTTATTTTTTTTTGAAATCTCTACTCCGCTTTTAAGCTCTAAACCAGAAACGAAAAATGGAGATATATCAACTTGAATTCGTCGCCGAGGAAGCCCGAATGGATAGAGATGCTTGGATGGATCAATATAACCAATTAGATAATCTTCATACGTATTCTGTTGATCAAATAGATAACCTTACCAAGGAGAATGCTCAATTAGTCCAAAATAAAAATTTATTAAGTAATGAATTGTCTCGCCTCTCTTACTTTTTGACTATTGCTAATCTGGAGTTGGAAACTTTATCAGATGAGAATCAAACCCTATCTCAGGAGAAACGAGTTCTTTTGAATAAGGTAGCGATCTCTTCGCAAGAACTTAGCATTTGCCAAAAAGTATGTAATGATAAAGAACGATCTCTCTGCTCATTGAGAAATAAACTCAAAGAAGTAGCAGAATCATCTTCTGCGGAGAGAGATAAACTTATTCAAGGTAGAATAGCTTTAAGCATAAAAGCAAGTCAACTCAAGGATCAATATTCCAAGTTAGAAGAATCCTACACCTCTCTTGCGAAGCAAAACACCTTATTTATTTCTAATGAAAAAAATTTACGATCTCGGCTGAAAGGCTTGGTTGGTGATAAGTTTGACAATGCCATGGATCACTTGGAGAACAGTTGCTTGGATTTAACTCAATATCTTATCTCGCAAAAGGAAGGTAGTCATAAAATTTGACTGCCTCAACCATTTTTTCTTTGTTAAGTCTTTTTATTATGTCTTATCTTTTTACTTGCGAATCTTTCGCCTATATGATTTTCTTTATTCTTTGTTTTTGCAGAATCTGATAAAGATCTTCGCTCCTCTCTTTCTACTTTGGAATCTAACTTCGCCAAGATTCGCAAGGAAAATGCATTACTTGCTACTTCTCTTGCTCGTTCTCGCTATCGAGCAGAAAGAAGACTTGATTATCTCTCTTACTCCAAAGATATCCAAAGTAGGAATCACCAGAAGACACTTCTTCGACAAGTTCATCTTAGGGCTGAAGTTATTGTGAATGAAATTTTATTATCCAGATCTCTCTCCCCTGTATCCATCAAGCCTTTGGAAGTAGATGATGATGAAGTCCCATGTACTCCGGACAGCGATTATCATTATGAAAGTGGCGAAGATTTCGCAAATGAAGAAGAGATTCTTCCAAATGATGAAGGTGTTGATAATAATCCAGATGGAAGAGAAATTGAAACAAACCAAAATAAAGGAAGAACTGGCGAAGCTGGGAAAGCTAGTGAGATCGAGAAAGCTAGCGAGAGTGATAAAATTAATGAAGGATGTCCATTATCTCCTTCTTGCGAAAAAGTTGATGTTGAGAGTTGAACTTCTTTTGTAATTTTATTTCTTTGAACCTCTTCACCTACATAACTTCTTGCATATGATGTATTTCAGTCCTCTCTGAGGTGCACTTATTTCTTTATTATTATGTTTATCTGCGAGAAAGTTAATGCCCATTGTTGAGTAATTCCCATACTGCCTCTCATTATCTTTCTTGCGATGGATGACATGCATAAATGATAATTAGTTTTTATAAATCTTTTATTGAATCATGTGGTCTTATTTTGCCTTCCTAGTTAAAGGTCTTATTGCGCCACCTCTTGTCATTGCGACAAAATCGCAGGACGTCTTTGCATTTGCATGCAAAAACCCATTGACCTTGCCTTAACCTTTTCTTTGGAATTTTTGTTGCGACAATATGACAGGCCTAAAAATTCTTGCGAAAATAAAGCCCCATGACATTGCTGTCTTGCGACGAAATCGCAGGACGTCTTTACATTTTCATGTACTGACCCATTGATCTCGTCTTATCTTTATATTTTGTATTGTTGCCTCTTCAGGATTGTCGCACAAATATGACAAGCCTAAATTTCCTTGCGAAAATAAAGCCTCATGACATTTGCGTCATAAGACACTTATCAGCTCCCTAATGGAGGGTGCCGCCCTTATCATCCCCCTGGTTTCCCCTTCAAGGAGGCGTACTTCTGCCATACAAGGCTAGCTCCCCCCATCCGAGCTTAACAACAACCAATTGTTTTCGCAGCCTCTTATCCCTTTTGCCTTTAGGGCTTATGGTTACGAGACTGCACCCTAAGTGGAGTTTTCTTCGGGCCGAGTGCAGCATATGCCGAGACTTGCCAAGAATGGCCGAGACACTTCAAATGCCCTGCACTCTTGGCTCAACCGTGTACCTCGCGCCTTGGTCAAATGTTGACTCCTTAGAAGAGACCTGGTCGTCCAACCTAAGTCATAAGCTTAGATTGAAAATCCAAGGTACCTCTCCTGGATGGGCTTTATTGACCCCAATTCTCCATGACTCAGGTTCCAGGGGCGGTGTAACCTTTTCCCTGATCCATGTTAACAGGTACCCCCTTTTATGACGTACTTTAGGTCTTACATTTGCCTCTTGCGAAATTTTGATTTCGCGAACTAGGGTGATAGGTGTAGAATACACCGTATTTACTATCTAGTAGTTTATGCTTTCTTTGCTATTTTTCGTGTAAATTATGTATTTTACGCTTGTTTTGAGTTTTATAGCTACTTTGGAGTCGCACGGAGGAAAAGAAGAAGAAAGCACCCAATTTGAGCCAAAAGGGCAAAAGGTCATTGTACAGGCGATTGATATATGGAGTCAAGTTGAGGTTAAGGGGCATCTCTATTTTGAGGATTATTAAAACAGACTAGTTTGTGGTTAAGGGGCTGTTAAAGCTGGCTAGCCCTTATCAAAAGTAACATCTTGTTAAGGGCACCATCAGGGGGTGGCTCTTATTTGGGGTGCAACTAGTCGTCCCATTTAAGGCTTTAGCTAGGTCGAATTCATTTCTTCTTCTTCCTCAATCATTCCACATACTGGGAAAGCAGCCGCAATTTTCTTGTAATAAATTCGAGAGATTGAAACCAAGATCGAGTTAGTTGCCAACGTGATTGAAATAGGAGAATGAAGAAGATGAAATTTGTGTTAAAGGGTGAAATCGAGTAGAAGAAAATTCCAAGATGGATCGGATCGAGAAATGGGTTACGATGGTGATTCGTGCAGATGATGGTGGCGATTTCAAACAACGGATGAAAGAGGATGAAATTAGGGTTTCGATTTGTTCTTGGTGAATCGGGAGCGAGAGACGAGGAGTCGATATGAAGAACAGTAGCCGAAAGAGGAATGAGGGTATTGAGTTATAACGATTTTGGTGGTGTCATTGTTGAGATGGATCGATGGGTATTGTTCCAAGGAGGTTTTACAAAGGTTGAGAGATGGGTTTGATCGGCAGACGAGACTCGAGAGTTGAGGAGCTGATGATTTTCATGGTTATGGGGGCGTGGATTGAGTTCTTCGCCGTGAATGGGTTTGAATTGATATGCTCAGGGAAATAGAGAATTCTGTTGAATCGAAGATGGTGGAGTTGCAGAAGGTTAGAGAAAAGGGAATCCGAAAGCTGATAGCAATGGGTCTGTGGGTTAAGATGAATTGTCAGAGAAATGCACAGAACAGATGGGTTAAGTTTGGTATTGTAGGGACCGTGAACTTGGATTGAAGAAATGGCGAGTTGAGGTCCTGGATTATGAGTTGAGCAGCTGTGATAAGAGATGAATCGATCGCTGCTGCAACCAGGAGATGAAGAACAGTGCAAAGGAATAGCAAGGTGGTGCAGGACAAGGTTGCATAAATGAATGAGCTGTTGTTCTTTGTTACACGATCGGGAAATGGTATGAAGACCATTGTTGCTGCTATTACACGATCTTTGGAGCTACATTTGCATAAATGTGTGGAATGCCTGAATGAATAGATGAATGTTAGGATTCTTAGCAGGTGAAGAAAGAAGAGAGGCCTGAAATTGGCCGGGAAATCCTGATAAACAGCCGAAACTCGGCCAAATCGTCCTTCTGGCGAGTCGATTCGGACCGATCCGAACGATCCCGATGACCGATCCCAACCGAGCCCGACGATCGATTAGGTGGTCGAATTAATCAAGTCGGTGAGTAAGCCCGGTTAGCCGAGTCAGAAGCTAACTCGAGTCTGACTCACTCCTTCTCCTTGACCTTTGACTAACTGTTGACTGACGGTTGACCAGTTTGACCGTTAGTCCTAACGGAGGACCGGACGGAATATTCCGTCGAATATTCTCTCGACGGAGAAATTTTCAGGTGGCGGCGGCGACGTTTTCCGGCCAAATTCCGGCCACAATCCCGATTTCCGGCGAGCAAAATTCAGAATTTTCTATGGACCTCTCTCATGGGTGTGAAGACTTGGGCTAGGAATTGGATGGAGGTGGACTCAAATTTGGAAAGAGAAGGTGGAAGAGTTGAGAAAAGCTTGAATTTGGAAGTTGAATTGCAAAAGGAAAAGGGTTCTATTCCTTAGAAGATTTGGAGAATATTGAAGCCTATAAATAGAGAAGTTTTCTACAACTTCTACACACCTTTCTACACACACAATTCTTTTCTTATTCTTTGTGTGAACTCTTTTAACATGAGTAGTTAATTTTATTGATTGAGGATGAATTCCTAGTTCTTAATATGATTTGATTTTTTTTTTTTTTAATTCTATCTTGAAGTTTTTCACATGATTATCGATTGTTTTTACTAATAGGAGTGATCTTAAAGACATTCATGATTGATTGATAGATTGTTTAGAATGCATGCTAAATTGATTTGTTAATTTGATCTAAAGCTAGTGAAAGTTAGGGGATAAGTAATCGTTTCTTGACTCTTTACATAAGTAGCAAACACGAGACCTTGCGGAGGGATTCCGTGGAGCAATTGTGTGTAGAAACAACGTTAGCAAGTAGACCTTGAGCTAAGAGTCTAACTACTAATATCAACCTAAGAAATTCACAAAACCTAATGCATGAGCCAAGTTACATCTAGGTTGAGCTAATTCTAGGTGGCTTGGTGATTAGAATCCGGTAGTCGAGAACTTCCGTGTCCGGTGATACAAGGGATTTAGGGGTTTAGCACTGAGCTAGCTGCTTTACCTACGGTTGGTGATAATTTGTGACTAATAACAAGTAGAAGAGAACATAACTTGATTCATTGTTTCGTAACGAAGAAGGATTCCTTGGTCTTGTCTCTCTTATTGCTTTCAACTTTATCTTTTAATTGTTTTGTTTATTTTTATTTTGCTTTTTACACCCCCCTTTCGTGACAACTTTTACAACTAGAATCTCGTGCTCCTCGTGGGATCGACCTTGACTACCCTATATTACTTGTTAATTAGGTAGTAAAGTATTAATTAATTTGATTGCACCTACGACACGCATCAAATTTTGGCGCCGTTGCCGGGGAGCAGCGGATGATTTTAGTTGTTTTTATTTTTCTTTTTGCTTTATACTTGCTTTGTTAGATTCTATTCCGTATCTAACTTAAGTTTTTGAATCTTATTTCAGGTATCGGTTTTCCATGTACGGTGGACAAGAGCAAGCATATTACAACAATCAATACGGTTTTCAACCTCAACATTATGGCAACTTCCAACCATCCATAGGATACAATCAAAACCAACCTTTTGGCTATGATCAAATTCCTACGGAACATTATGGATATTCTCATACATATCAACAACCTTATGACGGGTATGTAAGTGGACAATCACAAGGATGGGAGGATAGTTTTGTTTATGATCAGAAAATCTCTAGTTTTGCGGATAAGATGTTGGCCATGATTGAGGATCTTCAACAAAAGTTTCAAGAATCACATCGAGAAATTCAAAGGAATTCGGAGAAAATATACGAACAAATTAACCAACCTTTAGAGACTTTTGATGACGCTAGTGTAGATTACTCGAGCCTTGATCTTAATAATGATCAATCACCTATTCAAAAGGACGAGCTTGAGGAAGATGCATTTATTGCTTGGCAAAACTTTCTTAAGGAAAGATGGGAGTCCGCGGAAGTGTATGAATGTTCCGACAATGAGGAAGTTATTCCAACTCCGGATCATAATAACGATCCTTCACCTATTCAAAAGGAGGAGATTGAGCGTGACTTACCTATTGTTGTAAACGAAGTAACACCCGCACAAGAAGATTTTACAATCTATTCCGATGAGAATCATTTTAGTGAATGGCCCGATTCCGATGATGAGAATGTTGAAGAGATGATACTAGAGGATGAAACCACATTCATTGATTTTGTGGAAGACCCAATTGAACTTGCTAATGATTATGATGATACCGAGACTTTGGTTAAGGTAGAAAACGACGAAGAATGGTTGCAAGGTTTAATAGAGGACCACGATATACAAGAGGTAAGTAATTCACTTGAATTTTTTAAGGATGAAGAGGATTCTATAATACAAGAATTTTTGAAAGGTTTGTCTAACCCTTTGCCTATTGATTCTTCTCCTTTACCTCTTATTGGTTTGAATGTATGTGCTTCGAAAGTATTTTTGGATGATTTTGTTTCTAAATATCCACCATTGGAAACACTTGATGCTAACACTATGCAGGTTTGCCAAGAAGAATACATGGAAGTTCCCGAATTTTATGTTCTTTATACACTTCCGAGTGTGGACGAGAATAAGTGTGGGGGAAATTTCTATCGAGCGATAATTTCACTATTATTTTCTTGTGCTAATATTTGTATGGAGTTATTGTTTGCAAAACAGGTATTATGGGTGGATCCTCAAATTTTCAGATTGTTAGTATATGGGGAATGAATCATGCAAGAGCCAAGTCGGGCCGTCGACTTTAAAACAAGCGCTTAATGGGAGGCAACCCATCGGTTTTGTATTTCTTATCCTTTTGCTTTTTGTTATTTCTTTTTCTTGTTTCTTATCATGTTAAAATTTCCCACCTTGACTTTACTAGGAGGATTCAATTACATTGAGGACAATGTAAGGTTTAAGTGTGGGGAGTGGTTAAGCATGTTTTTAAAACAAAAATTACAAAAAAATTAAAAATTTTGAAAAAAAAAAAAAAAAAGTTTTACTTAAAAACTTCAACTTTTAGAGATTTTAGAGTCACTAGCATACTTCTAGGTATGTTTACATAGAGATTTTGACCGACATAATTGAACTTGGAAATGTTAGAGAACTACATTCGGATTTCTTGTTTGTTTGAGTGTTAAATAATGGATTTAATCATGCTTAGGTGATGCGAATTTGGTGCAGGGAGAAATGCGTTATTAGAGTTGCTGATCAATCATTAGTGGAGATTACCCGTATTCATATCATGAGAGGCACCGACCAGAAATTTTCCATCTACTAAAGAGCTTCTTTTGAGTGTGTGTCACCGTAAGTTAATTCCAGGGTAGAATGGTGAGCTACCCAACCTCCCACCAATAAAAGCACTACTCTTTGATCTCTTGAGTGCTAATTTTGTCAATCATGAGGGTGACGTCCATGGATGAAAGCTTCCTTCTTGTAGTTCGATTTGCAGTTAGCACCATTCTCTCTCGCGACAACAACGGATCCATAGAAACACATTCATCATCAACAAGGAGCGACATCAAAATCTACAAGGAAAGTTGGAAAAGTTTAAGGTTTACAAGCAACGGAACGGAAAAAAAAAAGCAAATTTCAAACTTAAGTAAAGCAACATACAAATGAGCGGATTTTTACATATAAGTTGAAGACTTACACTACAATGAGGTAATTTTATATTCAAGTATGAAGACTTATTCATAAAAAGCGAAGAAAATTAAAAGGTGAGAATTTTTGAAAGTTTATGATTTCAAGACGATACAAGTTGTGAAGAATCAAGTGGTAAAATACTTCTTCCACGGCCATGGTTTATTTTGTATTTGATTTCTTTTGTAAAAAAAAAAAAAAAAAAAAAAAAAAATTTAAAAAAAAAAAAAAAAAAAAAAAAAGAGAGAAAAACAAGAGAAATATTTGTTCTTATTTGTATTTAATGAGCCGTGGGGAAGGAAAATATATAAGAAAGTTTCAAGCGACAAAGTTTTAAGGTAAAAAGAGTTATAAATTGTTAAGGATTTATGAAATTCAAGGGTTTATCATCAATAGTTGAAACCGAAGACTAAGAAGTTGAAGATAAGGAGCGGAAGACGTTTCTATTGGATGCCGTGAGAGTGGTGTTATCTTAATTGACAATCGGATGTGAAGGTAAGTAAGTAATCTCATCCTCGATAAAAATGGTTGATTTCCTTTCTTAGAGATTGTTAGAAAAATGGTTTTTCAAAATATTAAAAGATGTGGGTTTTTAAAAATATTTCGGAAGTTATCCTTCCCACCATTCAACGTGATGCAGGAATTCTCTCTTCATTCCTACCTGCACACATGTGAGAACCATAAAAAGCCGTCTTTTTGAGTGCAATTATCATAAAATCCTTTTTGGTGAGGCGAAGTCGAGGCGAAATGCTTATTGATCGTTTCTCAAACACGCGTTCTCTCATTATGGTGTGGTTATTTCTCACTCAACATTTAAGAATGAGAATATGTTCTTTGGTATTTCTAACTTCTTATTACTAGCATGCGAAATTCTATGTCCTCATAACTCTTTGGATGCTTGTGACGCTTGAACGCTTTGAAGTTGTGAGTTTTTAGTTTGATTTGCTCGAGGACTAGCAAAGTCTAAGTGTGGGGGAATTTGATAGGTGTAGAATACACCGTATTTACTATCTAGTAGTTTATGCTTTCTTTGCTATTTTTCGTGTAAATTATGTATTTTACGCTTGTTTTGAGTTTTATAGCTACTTTGGAGTCGCACGGAGGAAAAGAAGAAGAAAGCACCCAATTTGAGCCAAAAGGGCAAAAAGGTCATTGTACAGGCGATTGATATATGGAGCCAAGTTGAGGTTAAGGGGCATCTCTATTTTGAGGATTATTAAAAACAGACTAGCCGTGGTTAAGGGGGTGCCAACTTGGCTAGCCCTTATCAAAAGTAACATCTTGTTAAGGGCACCATCTGGGGTGGCTCTTATTTGGGGTGCAACTAGTCGTCCCATTTAAGGCTTTAGCTAGGTCGAATTCATTTCTTCTTCTTCCTCAATCATTCCACATCTGGGAAAGCAGTAGCATTTCTGTAATAAATTCGAGAGATTGAAACCAAGATCGAGTTAGTTGCCAACGTGATTGAAATAGGAGAATGAAGAAGATGAAATTTGTGTTAAAGGGTGAAATCGAGTAGAAGAAAATTCCAAGATGGATCAGATCGAGAAATGGGTTCGATGGTGATTCGATGCGAGATGATGGTGGCGATTTCAAAAACAGATGAAAGAGGATGAAATTAGGGTTTCGATTTGTTCTATGGTGAATCGGGAGCAGAGACGAGGAGCTGATATGAAGAACAGGCCGAGAAGAGGAATGAGGGTATTGAGTTATAACGATTTTGGTGGTGCTGTTGAGATGGATCGATGGGTATTGTTCCAAGGAGGTTTTACAAAGGTTGAGAGATGGGTTTGATCGGCAGACGAGACTCGAGAGTTGAGGGAGCTGATGATTTTCATGGTTATGGGGCTGTGGATTGAGTTGCTGCCGTGAATGGGTTTGAATTGATATGCTCAGGGAAATAGAGAATTCTGTTGAATCGAAGATGGTGGAGTTGCAGAAGGTTAGAGAAAAGGGAATCCGAAAGCTGATAGCAATGGGTCTGTGGGTTAAGATGAATTGTCAGAGAAATGCACAGAACAGATGGGTTAAGCTGGTATTGTAGGGACTGTGAACTTGGATTGAAGAAATTGGCAGAGTTGAGGTCTGGATTATGAGTTGAGCAGCTGTGATAAGAGATGAATCGATCGCTGCTGCAACCAGGAGATGAAGAACAGTGCAAAGGAATAGCAAGGTGGTGCAGGACAAGGTTGCATAAATGAATGAGCCTGTTGTTCTTTATTGACGATCTGGAAATGGTATGAAGACTCATGCTGCTATTACACGATCTTTGGAGCTCTGTTGCATAAATGTGTGGAATGCCTGAATGAATAGATGAATGTTAGGATTCTTAGCAGGTGAAGAAAGAAGAGAGGCCTGAAATTGGCCGGGAAATCCTGATAAACAGCCGAAACTCGGCCAAATCGTCCCTTCCGCGAGTCGATTCGGACCGATCCGAACGATCCCGATGTGCCGATCCCAACCGAGCCCCGATGATCGATTAGGTGAGTGAATTAATCAAGTCGGTGAGTAAGCCCGATTAGCCGAGTCGAAGCTAACTCGAGTCCGACTCACTCCTTCTCCTTGACCTTTGACTAACTGTTGATGACGGTTGACTAGTTTGACCGTTAGTCCTAACGGAGGACCGGACGGAATATTCCGTCGAATATTCTCTCGACGGAGAAATTTTCGGGTGGCCGGCGGCGACGTTTCCGGCCAAATTCCGGCCACAATCCCAGTTTTCCGGCGAGCAAAATTCAGAATTTTCTATGGACCTCTCTCATGGGTGTGAAGACTTGGGCTAGAATTGGATGGAGAATTGGACTCAAATTTGGAAAGAGAAGGTGGAAGAGTTGAGAAAAGCTTGAATTTGGAAGTTGAATTGCAAAAGGAAAAGGGTTCTATTCCTTAGAAGATTTGGAGAATATTGAAGCCTATAAATAGAGAAGTTTTCTACAACTTCTACACACCTTTCTACACACACAATTCTTTTCTTATTCTTTGTGTGAACTCTTTTAACATGAGTAGTTAATTTTATTGATTGAGGATGAATTCCTAGTTCTTAATATGATTTGAGTTTTTTTTTTTAATTCTATCTTGAAGTTTTTCACATGATTATCGATTGTTTTTACTAATAGGAGTGATCTTAAAGACATTCATGATTGATTGATAGATTGTTTAGAATGCATGCTAAATTGATTTGTTAATTTGATCTAAAGCTAGTGAAAGTTAGGGGATAAGTAATCGTTTCTTGACTCTTTACATAAGTAGCAAACACGAGACCTTGCGGAGGGATTCCGTGGAGCAATTGTGTGTAGAAACAACGTTAGCAAGTAGACCTTGAGCTAAGAGTCTAACTACTAATATCAACCTAAGAAATTCACAAAACGTAATGCATGAGCCAAGTTACATCTAGGTTGAGCTAATTCTAGGTGGCTTGGTGATTAGAATCCGGTAGTCGAGAACTTCCGTGTCCGGTGATACAAGGGATTTAGGGGTTTAGCACTGAGCTAGCTGCTTTACCTACGGATGGTGATAATTTGTGACTAATAACAAGTAGAAGAGAACATAACTTGATTCATTGTTTCGTAACGAAGAAGGATTCCTTGGTCTTGTCTCTCTTATTGCTTTCAACTTTATCTTTTAATTGTTTTGTTTATTTTTATTTTGCTTTTTACACCCCCCTTTTCGTGACAACTTTTACAACTAGAATCTCGTGCTCCTCGTGGGATCGACCTTGACTACCCTATATTACTTGTTAATTAGGTAGTAAAGTATTAATTAATTTGATTGCACCTACGACACGCATCATAGGGTGTACGCCATAGCAGGTTTGCCCCTTTCTGATATGTCATTGATTTTTGATTATCTCTTGTCATTATCTGTGCGAGATTTTCGCATGTTCTTTCTTTATTTTGTGCAATCTCGCAATGATTCTTTCGCAAGATTTTCATATAAATTCATTTTGCTTCAATCATACATTATTTCGCAGTCTAATATTTTCCCACAATCTTTTACGGGTAATATCTCTTCAAGTATAACCTATTCCATGGTCTATCCAATCTGTGGCCCACATCTTTACCCTCAGGATCCATCAATCTATATGCCCCTGTTCCAACTATATCCTTAATGATATAAGGTCCATCCCATTTTTCGCAAGCTTGCCACCACTTTCTTGCTGATATATTGGTGTTTCTCTCAGAACCAAATCACATGGTTGAAATTCGCGTGTCTTAACATGTTTATTATATTCTCTGGCTAATATTCGTTGGTAATTCTCCATATGCTGTAGAGCTCTTTCTCTTTTTTTATTCTAATTCATCTAGTTTTATTAAAATATTACCTGCACTGAGATTTTTCTCCCAAGCTTCTCTCTTTGTTGTTGGAATAATAACTTCTGTTGGTAGTACAGCCTTAACTCCATATGTTAAACAGAAAGGTGACATTCCCGTAGCTTCTCGCCTGGTTGTATTGTAATCCCATACTGCATTATGCACTTGTTCACACCATGCTCTATTATGTCCTTCTAATTTCTTCTTCAATATATCTGCGATTGTTTTATTTGTTGCTTATGCTTGTCCGTTGGCTTGAGGGTATACAGGAGTTGACTTTCTACATTTTATCTTAAATGCATTAAGTAACAGTTCTATATTCTGTCCCTCAAATTGTTTCCCATTGTCGGACACCAATTGTGCGGGGATTCCAAATCTGCATATGATGTTCTCAAATATGAATGTAAAAATATCTTTGTCGCGAATGTGTTGTACTGCCTTTACTTCAGCCCATTTTGTGAAATAGTCTGTAGCGACAATCAGATATCTTCTCTGTCCCGTTCCTGGTAAGAATGGTCCTACAATGTCTAAACCCCATTTTCCAAAAGGCCATACACTTGTTGAAGATGTTAATGGTGCTCCTGGTGCATGTATTTTCTTTCCGTGCCTTTGGCAATCTTCGCAACGCCTTGATATTTGCTTCGCATCCTCGTGCATAAATGGCCAATAATAACCTTGCATCTTCGCTTTGTATGCCAAAGATCTTCCACCACTGTGATTGCCAAACATCCCCACTATGTAACATTTTTAGTACTTCTTCTCCTTCTTTTCGTGTTAAACATCTGAGTGAAGGTCCATTAAAAGATCTCCGGTACAATATCCCATCCCTTAGTTCATAATTTGTTGCACGGCTTTTTAATTTGTGCGCCTCTAATCTATTTATTGGTGTTTCTCCTCTTTTCAGGTATGCATGAAGTTCTGCTCTCCAATCTTCAAAACTAGGTATTTGTTCTCCATCTTCTATTATCATTACATATACCTCTTCTTCTTCTTCTTTATTGATTGATGGTGATAAAAGTGTTTGTATCTTTATGCATCTCGCAGCTGGGTCCGTCATCATACTTGAGATAAAAGCAAAAGCATCTGCGAGTCTGTTATCTTTTCTTGATATGTGTCTCCATTTAATTTTTGGGATTCTCGTTGATAATTCCTCAACAAGTTTTTTGTATTTCTTCATGGATGATTCATTTGTAGTGTATTCTACTTTTATTTGACAAATGACTAGTTGCGAATCGCTGGTGATTCTTACATTTTCCAACTTCATTTCTATTGCGAATTTCAGGGGATGTATTACAGCCTCATATTCTGTCTCATTATTGGTGGATGCAAACTCCAATCTGAAGGAAAAAGCCATTTTGTTGCCCTCTGGCGAAATCAAAACAACTCCAACTCCATTACCTTCCCCATTTGATGATCCATCCACCAATATTTCCCATCTATTTGGCTCTGTTAACAGATCTCTTGGATTCCCATGTTCTTCTTCTATATCCATCATTTCTTCCACTGCTTCATCATCTTCTAAAGGAAATTCTGCTAAGAAGTCGCAACAACTTGCGATTTTGGTGAAGATAGTATTTCATATTTGATTTTGAAATGTCCTATCTGTGCATTCCATCTCTCGACTCTGCTTGATCTTTTTGAATTTTTCATTACTGACTCGATTGGTATTTTTGTCGCACCCTTATTTCATTTTGAAAGTATATTCGAAGTTTAAATCTTTGCATAAACTAATGCCAAAATTAGTTTTTCAATCTTTGAATAATTTTTCTCTGCAGCATTGAATGTTTTGCTGATGTAATAGATTGGTTTTTAAACTCCTGCATCTACTCACAATAACACAGTACTTAATGCATGCGAAGTTGTCGCAAGATAGATTAATAATTCTTCTCCCGGTTCTGCCTTTTGCGAAATAGATATGATCGTCAGATGTTCTTTTATTCCTTGAAAAGCTTTCTCGCAATCGTCTGTCCATCTAAACTTAGCCCCCTTTTTGAGTATATTGAAGAAATGCTTACACTTATCTGATGATCGCGAAATGAACCTTCCCAGGGAAGCTAAGAGTCCATTTAAATTTTGTACATCTTTTACCGTCGCCAGTGTTGGCATGTCGCGAACTGCTTGTACTTTCTCGGGATCAACTTGTATTCCTTCTTTTGATACGATATAACCTAAAAATTATCCCGATGCAACCCCAAAAATACATTTTTCTGGATTTACCTTGATGTTAAAATGTCTCATTTGTTCAAAAATTTCCCTCAGATCTTGGACATGATTTTTTGCTTCTTTACTTTTTATTAACATATCATATACATATACTTCCAATGTTTTGTGTATCCACTTCGCAAACACCTTTTCTACCATCCTTTGGTATGTTGCTCCAGCATTTCGCAAGCCAAATGGCATTTTTGTGTAACAATATAACCCTCTGGGAGCGAAAAAGCAAAGATGCTCCCGATCTTCTTCAACGAGAGGAATTTGATTGTACCCTTTATATCCGTCTAGAGAAGATATTCTATCATTTCCTGCTGCTGATTCGACCATTTGTGGAATATCCGGTAATGGAAAACTATCCTTCGGACAAGCTTTATTTAAATCAGTAAAATCTATACAAATTATTATCCCTTTCTTCTTCTTTGGTACTACGACCATATTTGCTATCCACTCTGGATATTTTGCTTGTCTTATAATCCCTGCATCAAGCATCTTCTGCAACTCTTCTTCTATTTGAGGATGATACGTTGTCGCAATTTTTATGATTCTTTGTTTGAATGGCCTTACATTTTTGTCAATTTCCAATTGGTGGCATGCCACAGATGGGTCTATCCCCGGCACCTCATCCATGTTCCATGCGAAAATATCCTTAAATTCTCGCAACAGACCAATAGTTTTTTCTTCTTCATCTGCTTCCATCTTGGTCCCAATTTTTAGTATTTTTGGTTCTTCTTCGGTCCCAACATTTACTTCCTTCGTTGGTTTTGCCGCAGTGTAACTGGCCTTAGGTTCTCCCATAGGTGTAGGTTCTTTTATCTCCTTCGCAAGCTCAGTTCCTTCTTCCAAAATTTTGTTGGGTATCCCTTTTACTTCCTCTGCTCTTATCATATAAGCTCTAAATTCCTCTTCTTTCTTTGCTTCCTTCGCCAATTTTCTGCGATCTTTTCGCTTCTTTGCACGTCCTTCATATTGTTTTACTTCAATTTAATAGCATAATTTCGCTTTATCGGTTTCCCCTCTAATTTCACCAATCCCACTTTGCATAGGAAATTTGATGCATTGATGTAATGTTGATGCTACAGCTTTAATCGCATGAATCCATGGCCTTCCCAACAACATGTTGTATGGTGATTCCATATCCACTACGCATAATGCCGTTTGTGTTTCAATATCTCCCAGCAAAATTCGCACCTCTATTTCTCCTTTTGGTTTTGTTATAGATTTCCCAAAGCCATGAATATGATAAGTTGAAGGAGACATCTCTTCATCTTTGTATCCCATTCCTCTGTATGCATGGTAAAAGATTATATTCGCCGAACTCCTCGTATCAACTAGAGTTACATTTTACGCCCATTCTTCCATAATTTTTGCTGATTTTTCTTTTTCTTTTTTTTTTCTGTGTGGTTACTGTGATTACCAAAGGAGATGTGTGGTTTAAGTTTTCTCTTGATATCTCTACTGCTGTGAATGTAATCTTCTGTTTTTCCCATTCTTTCATAGGTGACGCTTTCTCCGTTGTTATGATTTTCTTTCCTTCAAAATCTCGTTTATGTATTCTCCCTCTGATATTTTCATGAAATTCATTAATCATTGTTTTTGTAATCAAATTACATTCCAACAGTCTATTACGTTCCTTGAATTTGATTTTCTCTACTTTAACCAATTTATCAATCATCTTCTTAATTTGAACAATTTTAACAAAAATCTCCAATCTTTAATCTTCAGTCCCTGTTTCTAGCGCCATATGTAGTTGCGGGAAATCCTACAATACACACCTCACAAGAATTCATAATATCTAACACATATTTAAGATTAATAACCAATCTCTTTATTAATTGAGTTAGAAATTTTACAAGAAGGAAGTGAAATCAAGAATGTTATTGCTACTATAGACTTTCTCTCTCCTCTAAACTTTCTCTCGACTCTCTAAAAAGATCTCTCCCTTTCATAAGCCTATTCGGCTCTTTATATAGGACATTACATAGTGGATGACAGCTAAGCTGTCCTTTATTTTCGGATCTGACTTGCGACATTCTCGCAAGTGTACAAATATAAAATCTCGCAACACTCCTAAATCTTGCTAGGTCTTCACATATTTCTCGTGTTCAGGCTATCGTCATCCGTTGCGTCATTTATATTACTCGTCTGCGATGTCTTCGCAATGTGTCATTCATGGATTTCGCAAGGGCATTGGTGTTGCGATATTCTGATCCTACAGTAGCAGCCAGCGTTGAGCATGGCTTTGCCATAGAGTAGGCGCGGCCAAATTAGGGTTTTAGGTGCAAACCGTGTGTTTTGTATTTGGGCCGCAAGTTGCCATGCGTTAGGTGGCGAACTTGGATGGTCGAGATCTATATCTCGAAGAGAAGGGTAGCCGTTGATTATTGCAACCTTCGGTTTGGCGTGGAGAAGTAGTTGGCATGGTTTGCCATTGGTACGGTGGAGCGGCGGGCATGGTTGGCGTGCCTTGGCGCAGAGACGTGGCTGGCATGGTTTGCCATTGGCACGGTGGTGCGGCTGGCATGGTTGGCATGCCTTGGCACAGAGACGTGGCTGGCATGGTTTGCCATTGGCACAATGGTGCGGCTGGCATGGTTGGCATGCCTTGGTGCAGAGACGTGGCTGGAATGGTTTGCCATTGGTACGGTGGTGCGGCCGGCATGGTTGGCATGCATTGGCGCAGAGACGTTGTAGTAGCAGGAAATCCCACACTACACCCCTCACTAGAATTTACACAATTAAGTCATTTTAAGATGAACAATTATATTCTTTATTGATTAAAACTCACTAATATTACAAGGTGGAAAGGAAAATAAGCAAAGGACTTTACAACCGCTCTAAACTTTCTCTCTCTTAATAACTTGCTCCTCACTCAAAAAAAGATATCTCCTCTCTTAAGCCTATTCGGCTCTTTATATAGGACATTACATAGTGGATGACAGCTAAGCTGTCCTTTATTTTTGGATCTGACTTGCGACATTCTCGCGAGTGTACAACTATTAAATCTCGCAACACTCCTAAATTTCGCTAGATCTTCACATCTTTCTCGTGTTCAAGCTGTCGTCATCCATTGCGTCATTTATATTATCCATCTGCGACCTTTTCGCAATGTGTTGTTTACGAATTTCGCAAGGGTGTTGGTGATGCGATATTCTGATCCTACATCTTGCCTCTTCTGATGTCTTCTCTGCGAAGGGGAGAATGTCATGAGAACTAACACTTTGAAAATGCCGTTGTTGTTCATTTCTTTCTTCCGACAAGATTCCGTGAATTAAGCATAACCGTTTACACGTGTTAAATTTTTCCCTATTCACCGACACTTTAAATGCTAACCGGTCACCATTTTTTTGTCTATTTAAGAAGAGATCCATCGTAAAAATGCCTTCTTTCTTATACTTCGTCTTCTTCATCGTAAATCCTCTTTTTTTTTCTCGCAACTTTTTTTATTTGTTCATCTTTCCGTAAATCCTCTCCCCTCTTCTTTCGCTCTTGTTCTTATAGAGCCATCAAGGTTTGTATATTTTGCTGAAACTGATATTCTTAAAATTGATTTTCTCTACTGAAATTATTTTATTTGATATTGTTCATCTTTAGATAATTCCCATACTATTTCTGTTTTAGCAAAAACACTTCCAACACCAAGTTTACGATCCAAAACCCTAATGTTCCCAAGAGTTCGCAGCAAAAACTTGTTGTGAACAAAAGGAAGCCTGCGAATAACAAGGTATTAAGAAACACTTATTCTTTTAATAACAATATTGTTGCCTCTGTTTCTTATATGATTTGTGATTCGCTGGGTGATGCAAATGTCGAGAGGCCCCCCAAAAGACCTCGCCATCCTAAAAATGTTGAAACAAATTGTTCCATTTCCTTTGTTTAAGCTTTCTACACCTCCTGCGACATCTTCGCAGGCGGAATCTCCTCTTCTCATTTGCGAAAATGTCGCTGCAGATTCATCCCATGTAACTAATATTTCTATAAATGAAGTTTCTCACAATAACCCTGTTGCGAATGTGTTGTACTGCCTTTACTTCAGCCCATTTTGTGAAATAGTCCAGTAGCGACAATCGAGATATCTTCTTTGCCCAGTTCCCGGTAAGAATGGTCCCACAATATCTAATCCCCATTTTCCAAAAGGCCATACACTTGTTGAAGATGTTAATGGCGCTCCTGGTGCATGTATTTTCTTTCCGTGCCTTTGGCAATCTTCGTAACGCCTTGATATTTGCTTCGCATCCTCGTGCATAAATGGCCAATAATAACCTTGCATCTTCGCTTTGTATGCCAAAGATCTTCCGCCGCTGTGATTGCCAGCATCTCCACTATGTAACATCTTTAGTACTTCTTCTCCTTCTTTCCGTGTTAAACATCTGAGTGAAGGTCCGTTAAAGGCTCTCCGGTACAATATTTCATCCCTTAGTTCATAATTTGTCGCACGGCTTTTTAATTTGTGTGCCTCCAATCTATTCCTTGGTGTTTCTCCTCTTTTTAGATATGCATGAAGTTCTGCTCTCCAATCTTCAATACTAGGTATTTGTTCTCCATCTCCTATAATCATTACATCTACCTCTTCTTCTTCTTCTTCTTCTTTATTGATTGATGGTGATGAAAGTGTTTGTATCTTTATGCATCTCGCAGCTGGGTCTGTCATCATACTTGAGATAAAAGCAAAAGCATCTGCGAGTCTGTTATCTTTTCTTGATATGTGTCTCCATTTAATTTTTGGGATTCTCGCTGACAACTCTTCAACAAGTTTTTTGTATTTCTTCATAGATGATTCATTTGTAGTGTATTCTCCTTTTATTTGACAAATGACTAATTGCGAATCGCTGGTGATTCTTATATTTTGCAACTTCATTTATATTGCGAACTTCAAGGCATGTATCCCAGCCTCATATTCTGTCTCATTATTGGTGGATGCAAACTCCAATCTGAAGGAAAAAGACATTTTGTTGCCCTCTGGCGAAATCAAAACAACTCCAACTCCATTACCTTCCCCATTTGATGATCCATCCACAAATATTTCCCATCTGTTTGGCTCTGTTAATAGATCTCTTGGATTTCCATGCTCTTCTTCTATATCCATCATTTCTTCCACTGCATCTTCTAAGGGAAATTATGCTAAGAAATCTTCAACAACTTGCGATTTTGGTGAAGATAGTATTTCATATTTGATTTTGAAATGTCCTATCTGTGCATTCCATCTCTCAACT
This sequence comes from Papaver armeniacum, assembly GCA_023531295.1. Taxonomy (NCBI): domain Eukaryota; kingdom Viridiplantae; phylum Streptophyta; class Magnoliopsida; order Ranunculales; family Papaveraceae; genus Papaver; species Papaver armeniacum. Next base: position 19,956 of record JAJJWW010015208.1, read on the forward strand.
CTGCTTGATCTTTTTGAATTTTCATTATCGACTCGATTGGTATTTTTGTCGGTACCCTTATTTCATGCTTTGAAAATATATTCGAAGTTTAAATCGCATAAACTAATGCCAAAATTAGTTTTTCAATCTTTGAATAATATTTCTCTGCAGCATTGAAGGTTTTCTTTGATGTAATAGATTGGTTTTTCAACTCCTGTTCTACTCGCAATAACACAGCACTTAACGCATGCGAAGTTGTCGCAAGATAGATTAATAATTCTTCCCCCCGTTCTGCCTTTTGCGAAATAGATATATTTGTCAGATGTTCTTTTATTCCTTGAAAGGCTTTCTCGCAATCGTCTATCCATCTAAACTTCGTCCCTTTTTTGAGTATATTGAAAAAATGCTTACATTTATCTGATGATCGCGAAATGAACCTTCCCAATGAAGCTAAGAGTCCATTTAACTTATGACGTCTTTTACCGTCGTCGGTGTTGGCATGTCGCGAATCGCTTGTACTTTCTCCGGATCAACTTGTATTCCTTCTTTTGATACGATGTAACCTAAAAAATTCCCGATGCAACCCCAAAAATACATTTTTCTGGATTTACCTTGATGTTAAAATGTCTCATTTGTTCAAAAATTTCCCTCAGATCTTGGACATGACTTTTTGCTTCTTTACTTTTTATTAACATATCATCTACATATACTTCCAATGTTTTGTGTATCCACTTCGCAAACACCTTTTCTACCATCCTTTGGTATGTTGCTCCAAACATTTCGCAAACCAAATGGCATTTTTGTGTAACAATATAACCCTCTTGGAGCGAAAAAAAAAGCAGTATGCTCCTGATCTTCTTCAGCGAGAGGAATTTGATTGTACCCTTTATATCCATCTAGAGAAGATATTCTATCATTTCCTGCACTTTGATTCGACCATTTGTGGAATATCAAGTAATGGAAAACTATCCTTCGGACAAGCTTTATTTAGATCAGTAAAATCTATACAAATTCTTATCCCTTTTTTCTTCTTTGGAACTACGACCATATTTGCTATCCACTGGGTATTTTGCTTGTCTTATAATCCCTGCATCAAGTATCTTCTGCAACTCTTATTCTATTTGAGGATGATACGTTGTCGCGATTTTTCTGATTCTTTGTTTGAATGGCCTTACATTTTTGTCAATTTCCAATCTGTAACATGCCACAGATGGGTCTATCCCAGGCACCTCATCCATGTTCTATGCGAAAATATCTTTAAATTCTCGCAACAGACCAATAGTTTTTTCTTCTTCATCTACTTCCATCTTGGTCCCAATTTTTAGTATTTTGGGTTCTTCTTCGATCCCAACATTCACTTCCTTCGTTGGTTCTGCCGCAGTGTAGCTGGCCTTAGGTTCTCCCATAGGTGTAGGTTCTTTTATCTCCTTCGCAAGTTCGGTTCCTTGTTCCAAAATTTCGCTTTGTATCCCTTTTCCTTCCTCTGCTCTTATCATATAAGCTCTAAATTCCTCTTCTTTCTTTGCTTCCTTCGCCAATTTTCTGCGATCTTTTCGCTTCTTTGCACGTCCTTCATATTGTTTTACTTCAACTTGATAGCATAATCTCGCTTTATCGGTTTCCCCTCTAATTTCACCAATCCCACTTGGCATAGGAAATTTGATGCATTGATGTAATGTTGATACTACGGCTTTAATCGCATGAATCCATGGCCTTCCCAACAGCATGTTGTATGGTGATTCCATATCCACTACGCATAATGCCATTTGTGTTTCAATCTCCCCCAGCAAGATTCACACCTCTATTTCTCCTTTTGGTTTTGTTATAGATTTGCCAAAGCCATGAATATGATAAGTTGAAGGAGACATCTCTTCATCTTTGTATCCCATTCCTCTGTATGCATGGTAAAAGATTATATTCGCCGAACTCCCCATGTCAACTAGAGTTCTATTTATCGCCCATTCTTCCATAATTTTTGCTGATTTTTCTTTTTCTTTCTGTGTGGTTACTGTGATTACCAAAGGAGATGTGTGGTTTAAATTTTCTCTTGATATCTCTGCTGCTGTGAATGTAATCTTCTGTTTTTCCCAATCTTTCATGGGTGACGCTTTCTCCGTTGTTACGATTTTCTTTCCTTCAAAATCTCGTTTATGTATTCTCCCTCTGATATTTTCATGAAATTCATTAATCATTATTTTTGTAATCAAACTACATTCCAACTTTCTATTACGTTCCTTGATTTTAATTTTCTCTACTTTAACCAATTTATCAATTTGTTTCATCGTCTTCTTGATTTGAAAAATGTTAACAACAATCTCTAATCTTTAATCTTCAGTCCCTGTTTCTAGCGCCATATGTAGTAGCAGGAAATCCCACACTACACCCCTCACTAGAATTTACACAATTAAGTCATTTTAAGATGAACAATTATATTCTTTATTGATTAAAACTCACTAATATTACAAGGTGGAAAGGAAAATAAGCAAAGGACTTTACAACCGCTCTAAACTTTCTCTCTCTTAATAACTTGCTCCTCACTCGAAAAAGATCTCTCCTCTCTTAAGGCCTGTTCGGCTCTTTATATAGGACATTACATAGTGGATGACAGCTAAGCTATCCTTTATTTTTGGATCTGACTTGCGACATTCTCGCGAGTGTACAACTATTGAATCTCGCAACACTCCTAAATTTCGCTAGATCTTCACATCTTTCTCGTGTTCAAGCTGTCGTCATCCATTGCGTCATTTATATTATCCATCTGCGACCCTTTCGCAATGTGTTGTTTACGAATTTCGCAAGGGTGTTGGTGATGCGATATTCGATCCTGAGACGTGGGCGGCATGGTTTGACATTGGCACGGTGGTGCGGCTGGCATGCCTTGGCGCAGAGACGTGGCTGGCATGTTTTACCATTGGCACTGTGGTGCGGCTGGCGTGGTTGGCATGCCTTGGCGCAGAGACGTGGCTGGCATGGTTTGCCATTGGCACGGTGGTACGGCTGGCATGGTTGGCATGCCTTGGCGCAGAGACTTGTCCAGCATGGTTTGCCATTGGCACGGTGGTGCGGCTGGCATGGTTAGCATGCCTTGGCGCAGAGACGTGGCTGGCATGGTTGGCATGCCTTGGCGCAGAGCTGTGACTGGCATGGTTGGCATGCCTTGGCGCAGAGACGTGGTTGGCATGGTTTTCCATTGGCACGGTGGTGCGGCTGGCATGGTTGGCATGCCTTGGCGCAGAGACGTGGCTGGCATGGTTTGCCATTGGCATGGTGGTGCGGCTGGCATGGTTGGCATGCCTTGGCGCTGAGACGTGGTTGGCATGGTTGGCATGCCTTGGCGCAGAGACGTGGCTGGCATGGTTTGCCATTGGCACGGTGGGAGAATTAGGGTTAGGTGTATACAGAGGTGATGTCAGTTAATACTAAGGGTTCTGTCGTAGAACATGACACATATATAAAAAAAAGGTACCCTGGTAATTCTTACGTAAATACACTGATTGATTCAATAAATGCGCTATTGGTCATAGTGACGTCATGTCAGATGTACGGTTTTACGATTTTATCCCTAAGCTAAAAACCACCATCAACACCTCCCTAAAAACTCAATAACAAAAAATTGTCCAAGCTGGAAGGAATGTAATTCATAGGTCTTACTCTGATGTTGATGTTGCGGCAGAGTTTGAGATTAAAATGAAAATTGCTAAAAAAATTGGAGCTAGAAAAAACAATTGTTAATATTGCTTCCTCTTCAAAAGATCCTGTCATTTTTGGAGAACAAACCTCCACTAATGTGGAAACAAATTCCCCCCATCCAAATGTTATAGCCTGCCAAATAAGAAATAGGAAGTTGGAACTCTCCAAGAAAATTGTTGGCAACTACAAGAAAAACCTTCCAAAGATGAAAGCTGCTGCAAGAGCCAAAAATGCTGGAACTTCATATAATGCTCAAACTCAAGATGTGGATCCTGATGGCATCTTCCCTACTTCTCCTCCACCTAAACCTTTCCCCTTCAACACCCTCCCAACTCTAGCTCAGATTAAGGAGAGAATGGAGACTGAAATGGCTAACAAGAAGAAGGAAGCATGGAAGGCTAAAAAGAAAGCTCATGTCTTTGAGCAGACTAGTTCTCCTACTCATATGCCCAATATGATGGAACCTAAAAGAAAGAAACATCTCCCTGCTGGGGATGATTTGGACATCAACTCAATGGATTCTGACTGTCTCAAAAGATTCAAAGACCAAGCTGATCTTTCTGCTGAACCACTGGACTCCAGCATTCCCTTGATGACTAATGGTGACTCAGGCAACTCCTCTACTAACTCCATGGTACTCTTCTATACTCTCTACAATCTTTTTCTATTTCTAATACTTAGACTGATTAGCCACTTAAGTTTACTTACTTACTATGACAACATTGCTAAAAGGCCTTCTTCCAAGTATCCTAATGTATCCTACTTCTGGTAATTCTTTACCACGTTGGCATGGAATTGTCAAGGTTTGGGCACAAAGGATGCTAAAAAATATCTTAATGATATGTTGAATAAACTCAACCCTGATATCATTTTTAACTCTGAAACCAAACAAAAATAAGAAAAGCTCAAGAAAATCATGAAAGATGTTAATGCCCAGAATTACTGGTTTGTAAACCTAGGAGGGGCTAGTGGCACTGCTGGTGGTTTAACATTGATATGGAAAAGCAATATTGATATTGAGATTCTTGATCACTCCTTAAACCATATCAATGCAATTGTCAAGCCTGTCAGTGGCACTCCTTGGTTATACACTAGTTACTATGGTAGCCCTTATGACACCAATAGTAAAATAGATACTTGGAAAATTCTGGAAAGCACTGCTGTCAACAATGCTCTACCTTGGCTGGTCATTGGAGATCTCAACATCATTCTCCATGACACTGAAAAATTCAGTACTCATCCTTTGGATGCTATTGATGTAGCTATCTTTGGAAACAAAATCCTTGATCTGGGCACCACTGGTTGTCCATTCTCTTGGTCTAACAAAAGAAGTGGACTTGCTCTCACTGAACAAAGATTGGATAGAGGGCTAGCTACTGAAAGCTGGATCCTCTTATATCCCAATACTACCATATCTAATATGCTAGATATTGGATCATACCATCACCCAATTCTTCTCAATTCTAAGCCAACTTAGCAAACTGGTAAAATCCCTTTTAAATTCTTTGGTCCTTGGCTAGACCATAAGGATTGCAGGAATATCATTGTTGAGTGTTGGAGAAGAAATCTCACTGGCTCCAGTGCTTTTCTCATTGCTATGAAGCTTAAAGATATCAAACTTCACCTCAGAGTTTGGAACAAAGAGGTTTATGGTAATATAAAAACTAACATTGAAGAATGTAAAAAACATCTCTTATGGTTACATAACAACTACTTCAGAACTGATAGAAGTAAAGCTGTCAGCTTAGCTAAGAAAATGCTCAGTGATTGGCAAGATATTGAAGAAAAATTTTGGAAGACAAAAAGTAGGGATCATTTCATAAAATTAGGTGACCAAAAAATACAAACTACTTCCATAGAGCTACTAAATGCAGAACAAGAAGAAACAAGATAGATACTATGCAAGACAGTAATGGAAGTTGGATCTCTGATTATCAAGAATTGAAAAACTGCTTTACCCAACACTTCACTAAGATGGCTACTACTGAAACAACCCTCATCAACCCAGAAATCATCAATCTAATACCCACTACCATCACCACTACTGACAACAATATGCTTAACAGAACCTCAGATTACAATGAAATCAAATCCATCCTTTTTAGTATGGCAAAAGATAAAGCTCCAGGGCCTGATGGTTTCCCACCTAATTTCTTCCAAGCAAATTGGGAGCTGATAGGAGAAGCCATTGTCAAGATGGTGCAATATTTCTTCATATCTGGACATATGCTAAAAGAGATGAACTCTACCTTCATTTCCCTTATACCCAAGATAGACAATCCAACTTCCCCAAGCTATTTCAGACTTATAAGCCTCTGCAACACTACCTACAAAATGATATCCAAACTCATAGCCCAAAGAATGAAACCATACCTCACCAAAATTATATCACCTTATCAATCTGCTTTCATTCCTGGAAGGAAAATCTCTGATAAATATTGCTATTGCTCATGAGCTCATTCATTCCATGAGATCCAAAAGAGGTATCAAAGGTGAAAAGGGAAGTATGGGGATAAAGATTGACATGGCTAAGACCTTTGATAGAGTTGACTGAAATTTCATCAACACTATTATGACCAAGATGGGCTTCAATGATCAATGGTGCCAAAAAATATTGCAATGCATCTCTACCACCACCTTTGATGTCCTTATTAATGGCTCTCCTGATGCATTCTTTACTCCTTCTAGAGGTCTTAGACAGGGGGACCCTCTGTCTCCATATATTTTTCTTTTCTGCATGGAAGCCCTATCCAGAACTCTTATACATGCTGAAGACCTAGGTATCATCTCTGGAATAAAGATTTGCAGGGGAGCTCCTTCTATAAATCATCTTCTATTTGCTGATGATTGAATGGTTTTCTGCAAAGCAAACAAAATAGAAGCTCAAAATCTCATGGACATCCTCAACATATTTGGAGACACTTCTGGCCAACTCATCAACTTCAATAAATCTGGGAGTATTTTTCAAACAGAACACGATCCAACTCTCATCCCTGCCATCAGCAACATAATGGGAGTTCAAGTTCTGAAACTGGATGATAAATATCTAGGATCTCCCCTCTTTACCCACAAAATCAAAATCAAGTCATTTAAACCAGGGGTTGACAAGATGAAGCTGAGATTGTCAAGTTGGAAAAATGCTCCTCTAAATCCTGCTGGTAGGGAAATTCTCATTAAAATTGTTACTTCAACATCCAGTATCTATCAAATAAACAGCTTTAGAATTCCTAAACAAACTTGTCAAGACTTAAACAAGCTTCAAAGAGATTTCTTTTGGAGAAAAAAATCTGGAAAACCCCAAAGGCTACTATCCAAAGGCTTGGACAGCTGTCTGCAAACCAAAGGAGCTAGGTGGATTAGGCTTCATGAACATGGAACTCTTCAATAGCTCTATGATTACGAAAATTGGATGGAGACTGGAACAAAATAAAGACTCATTATGGTATCAACTAATGGATGCTAAGTACCTGCTGGAGAGAAATGTGCTGAATATGGATACAAAAGCTAAAGATGGAGACTCTTGGATCTGGAAAGGTATCCTTGAAGGAATACAGAACATACAACAACATTGTTATTGGAAAATAGGCAATGGAAACAGAATCAGAATATGTGAAGACCTATGGATTCCAAACTCCACAGTTAAGCTCATAAAACCCACTCACTGCCCACAGCATATTGAGATGCTGACACACCTCATGACCAAGGTAGTCAATATCGGTTGTATAGGCTGATATTAAAGGCTTTTATAGGATATAGGAAAAAATCTTTACGATATTGAAAATATCGGTGATACGAAGGAGAAACGATAAAAACGCGTATATCGTCCTGTAAGGACCGATATATCGGTTTCACTTGTACACTGATAATATAGGTTTCACTTGTACACTGATATATCACTAATGTATTTTGTTTTTTGATTATGATTTCTTGAACTTTTAGTTCAAGAAAGTAACCCCACTAATTTTGGTAACTTCATATATGATTAGGGTGGATGTAATTACCGTAAATGTGATGTTGATGGGCCAATGACATTCAACGTTTGGTTTCGTTGTTGATAGTATAAGGCTCTAATCAACCACCTTTTATTTTGTAAGGTTGAAGTATGTTTACTACAATTATTATTTTCTATTATGGTTATATCAATATATTTTTTGTTTGATAAATAATAAATATTAAAAAAATCCTAATGATGTATCACCTATAAAAATAGATATTATCATTTGTATAGGTGTATAGGACCCGACCGATACGATACCGATACACGATATTAACTACCTTGCTCATGACACCCTCTGGGGACTGGAATACTCACCTTCTTCAACATATTTTCAGTATAAACACTGCTCAAACCATCATTGCACTCAACACTCACCAAGGGGATGATGACACAATTCAATGGAACTTAAATGAAACTGGAAAATTCTCTGTCAAAGCCATTTACAAGGCAAAGATAGACAACTTATACAGGAATGACACCATTACAAGAAATTGGGAGGCTATATGGAAAATGAATATTGCTCCAGTTATAAAGATCTTCATCTGGAAATGTGCACATGAAATCCTTCCCACTAATGCAAAGACTGCAAGCATTCTGCACTACATTGATCCTATATGTCAAATTTGCAAAAGTGGGGAGGAAACAACGACGCATATATTCTTAGACTGCCCTGCTGCAACTGATATTTGGCATGAAGTTCTTGGGGCATCACATGGCAAGTTTGACAACACCATAAACTTCATGGATTGGTTCAACTCCTGGTTCATATCTGGAAGTCCTTCTGAAAACTACAATATTTATGCTACTATTTGCTGGCATATTTGGAAGGCTAGATGTGACCTAGTTTTCAATTGCATAAAGCCTAATTCCAAACAAACATCTCTCAGCATTAAGCAACACTTATGTGATTATAACAGGGTTCACAACCTACCAACTCATGCACTAAATACTTTTTCTCTGAATGGAGAAGAGCCTGACAATCAGGCGGATCTTACAGTGCCTTATGATCTAAATCAACATGCTCCACATGAGTTTGGTTTTATCATAAAAATCTGTACTATACAAGACCCTGAAAACTTAAAATATTTTTCTGCACTAACTATCTTGGATGCTGCAGGAAACAACATTGATAGTAGGGGACACTCAGGCCACTTGGGAGATTGGGGAGCAACAGGAGGTGCAGACCTAGCTTTCAACTGGGAAAAGGAGCAGCATCACATGAATATTGAAGTACAAGCTGAATCCAAGGAAATTCTGTCAAGATTCCAGTTTCTATATAACCAGGCAATCAAGGGAAGATTCAACCTCAGTCATTATGAAGACTTGAAAAGCACTAATGAAGACATTATCTTAAGAATCAACCCAATTTCTTTTGTGTTAACTAGTCTTACTTTAATTCATAGACTCCAAAACTTGCAATGTCTTAATATTGCTATTATGTGTAAGAACTATGAAAGCAGGCTTGGCACAAGCACTGCTACTAATTTGTTTGGTTCTTAGGCCCTGCCCAAGTTTTTCTAAAAAAAAGAAGAAAAAAAAAGAATAAAAGATCTCCCACCACTAATGACACTTAATGTGTTGGTTTGTGGTGAAAATTTCCTTCCCATATGAATGGGTCCGAAGGATGGGATCATATGGCATGTGCCTATCTGTGACTGCGTTTGGTTCAGAGTGAATGTCCACTTCCCATCCACACAACGGATTTTTTTTCTTCATAATCTTAGAGATCTTCCCATTTAGGAAGTAGTTCAGCTTTAAGAAACCACTCAAACCAGTGATGAATTGGTTTTAGAAGCTGATATAAGATACGATTCAGAAACATCTATTAGGTGTACGAGTATGAGTGTTGGTTTAATAATTGTTGATGATGCAGGCAATTGGAGAACGACGAGATGCACACCAGTAGTAGCTCTAGACATTTAGAAAGCAAAGGCGCTTGCTGCGTCGGAGGGATTAAGTGGGCAATGAAGCATCAATTAAAAAATCTACAACTTGAAGGGAATAGAGTCAACGTGGTAAATACGATTAATGGCAAGATTGGATCAGATTAATGGCAAGATAGGATCAATAAAATGGACAAAAATAATATTATTAATGATTGTTTTAATAAGTGGAAATATATGTTCCAAAAAAAAAAACTACGGTCGCGCTAGGCGGATCGCTATTTCCACGCTCCTTACCCGCACTCTGAGTTGGTCAAGTGATGTGGAGTTGTGATGTGGTTTTCTTTATTCCACGTCAATGTCTGAAGAGAGAGAAATAAAACAAACCTCCTTCTCTCACTAACTTTATCTTCATATACCAATTTCTCACATTTTAATCAAATTAATTGTTTCTGTCGTGATGGATGTTCTGGTTGTGTTTGATTTTTGAAGATCTATCAATTTTGAACACTAAATTGAAAGATGGAACATTAAATTTTGTTGGAAATTTTAAATTTAGGGTTTTATTCTATCAATTCCAAGGGTAAAGTTGTTTATGTTTTTGATGTTGTTCTTGTTGGTGGTGATGATTTAGATTGTGGTAAAGATTTAGGTTACATATGATTGAGATTTAGGGTAGTTGTTCAATTATGAATGGGCATGTGTGAATATTCAACAATGAACCAGAAGAAGAAAAAAAAAGTATATACAGTACCACCAAATCTGAGTTTAAAGCAAAATTGATGAATGGTGCTTAAATTCGTGAATGAAAATTTAAGAGGTATAAGCTTACATATATATATATATATATATATATATATATATATATATAAGTTAACAGTATTAAAAAATAAAACTTCCCAGTATCCTCTTACTGTAAAAGTCGGTACAAGTTTAACTAAAGTTCCCAGTAACTCAAAATGTTGCCGACCGTATTACATAAAAAGAAGTTGAACCATCCAGTACAACTAAACTTCCCAGTATCTCAAAGAACTTATCCGTATAACAAAATTGAAGTTCAAATTCCTATTCTAGTGTATAATTTCAGTTGAGCTTAACAACCCAAATCACCTAAAAATATTAACAAATCTTCCCAATAGCTAACTTTTTTTTGCAAATAACTTGAATAAGCAATGTGATCATCCATAGCCTTCCTCCCTTGGTGGAAATTGAGACGCCTTCAAAAGAAATAAAACAAAACATTACAATAAAAAAGGGAACCAATAGTATTACCATGAGCAAGATAAGATGTTTTCTTTAACTAAGTATTGCAGACCATGGTACTTACCAATAGTTGTTACATGAAAGAAGGTTGTGTAATGGTGAAAGGCTCACTTGTATATCTGCCGGAAGAACTTTCCATGTATGGTACATAAGGACCGCCCACATACGGAATACAAGGAGTGATCATATAGGGTACATTGTGAGTATGAGGAGAGCTTATGTATGCGCCTCTTCGACCTCAACCTCGCCCTCTCCCTCGTGTGCCTCTTCCACCTCTCACTTGCTTGCCCCTTGGTGCTATTTGGTGAGTGCCTCTTCCTGTTCTTGTCGTACTCGTATATAATTGTTCTTGTGTCATTTGAGCTGTTGCATAATGCTCTTGGGGCATTGCAACTCCATCATATAAGGAATCAGGCATTTCAGTTTGAATGTGATCCTACAGAGACACAAAAGTAACAGTGTTGTAAATAGGTTCACTATGTAGCGATGAAACTACCCGGAGAATACAAAAATCTAGATACGAGGTAAGAAGCTTACTTGGCCATTTTCAGTTGATACTTTTTTCTTCACCCTTTTCTTACTCCTCCTAGGTTTATAGCAAGTAGCTCGAGGTCGCCCTTTGGACTTTATATTTTTAGGATCTTTTATTGATGGCACCGATACCCCTTGAATCTCAGCTAGTTTAACCTTTTCAACTTCTATTTTCATTGAGCGTAACTTCTTGATTATCTCATCTACAACCATGTGTTGTTCCTTGCTGACACAAGCCAAGTCCGCAGCTTCACTAAACTTCACACTCAACTGATTAAAATGCACACTTGATTCATTTTTTCCCCAACATTTATAACTCACTTTCACCTTTGTGTGCAATCTAACTATATCTTTCCTCCACCTCCTTAAGATGTATTTATCTGATATAAGTCGAATATTGTTTCGTATCAATATGTTGATAGCATGCCTACAAAGTATTCCTTTAAACTCAAATTTTTGGAAGCTACAATGAATATCAAATTCAACCTTTTTTGTTCTTTTTTCATTTCCTTCTTCACATTTATCACCCTCACTTTCATCTGATTCGCTTTCACTTTCACTGTCCACATCTTCGCTTTTGTCATTTGTCTCTTCAGCGTGGGCTATGTCCTCGATTTCATCTTCATAAGTCTCTGTCTTATGAAATTTCACAATAAAATTCAATTGTTTGCAAAAACCTCCATTCCAAATATTCTCTAGAACTTCATATGTAGTACCACCTTCACAATCATCTTTCAATCCCATCATAACCCAGTTAACCGCCTTTGTAACTTCCACTTGAAACTTTCGAAATATTTCAGAAGTGTACAACTGTTGCATTTGCTTTTCAAATGGATTTCCAGTAATGGCTTCGATTGTTATTGAGAATGAATCGGCATCAGCAATCAACTCCTTTTTAATTTTTTTCTTAATGCTTGTTCATGCTGCTCTACAAATTGTTTCAAACTTGTTTTTGCGTTGACAAATCCATCAAAGAAAGCATTCATGCTTTCGCTACGCTGCGTTGACGACATCCCAGTCCAAAATTTATTCTTTAGGAAACACGGTATCCATCTCTGTTTCTCATCATATAGTGTTTTAACCACTCGTTTTCCTCCAAACTATACGTTTTCAACATCTTTTCCCAAGCTTCTTCAAACTGGGCAGGAGTTTGTGTATCATGAATTATTTCTTGCAAATCAAGTATTATATCATCTGATTCTCTATATCTCCTAAACTTTTCTGGCGCCTTTTTCAGAATGTGCCACAAACACCACCTATGCCTAGCTCTTGGAAACACAGACTTTATCGCCTTTTTCATCGCCCCATCTTGATCGGTTATAATTGCTTGTGGAGCAACCCCGGACATGTATTTTAACCATTCTCTGAACAACCATTCATATGTTTCTTCTCGTTCATTTGCAAGTAACCCACAACCAAGCAATATAGATTGTCCGTGGTGATTGACACCAACAAAAGGAGTAAATGGCATGTTGTACTTGTTTACTAGGTAAGTGGCATCAAATGAAACAACATCACCAAATTCTTTATATGCTTCTACACTCCAAGCATCTGCCCAAAATACATTTTTCAACTGCCCATCTTCATCTATGTCCACCTTGAAATAAAAGTTAGAATTCTCTTTGCTCTTCCTAAAAAAAATAATTCCACATAGCTTGTGCATCTCCATCCCCAAGTCTCAGTTTCTTAGTTCTTGAACTGCATTTCTTATATCCCTCTCACTACACCCGACATTAGGAATTCCCCCATGCTCGTTTGACACAGATTGAAAGGTTTTAGCAGCCTTAATCCCTGATTGATCATTGTTTAGTATCCTATGTTTAACATGTGGACTAATAAACCTATGACAACGATAATGTCGAGCATTCTCAACGTTAATATGGTGATTGTGCTTGACAAATAATTGAGATACCTCCCATTTGTCGTCATTATTCAATCTTGCAGTAACTGAAGCTAAGCACCCACACCCGTACGTCTTGCTAGGTCTTGCAGGTTTGAAAGATATGGATTTGAACTTTCCTTGTCGATTACAACAATAAGTGACACTTCTAAGAATTCCCTGAGTATTCTTTCGTTGGGTTTTCTTCCTCATAGCAAAACCCAATGATTTTGCATATTTTCTATATGCTTCAGCTACCTCAAGAGGTGTATCAAAAATCTTACCAATGCAGAGATTTCAGGATTCTCATCGTATTCCTCATCCTCATACTCCGCATCATTCTCACTACTCTCATCGAGCTTTAAATCGCATTATAATCAAGCATCCTCATCATCCTCCTCATACAAATCAGTGTTGATGTCATCAACATTTACCTCTCTATTTTCCATAACCATCTATCAACAACTAGAAAATTAAGACAAATTAGTATTGTTGTTTTCCCTCTTAAAACAATAAGAAGCAACACAAAGTTTATCAGACAAATTTAAAACCAAAATCCAAAAATATTTTAACAAATCTCAGATTCAACAATATAAATAAGCAAACAAAATCTTACGGTTTGCGAAAATTAGGGCAAAAAAACATATGATATGAGAAACTTACATTATTGTTCGTATCAAATTGGAGAAATATTATAGAGATCTGCTACTGGATTTTCTTTGTATTATGTTTTTGTTGTTCTAACTTTCTTAAGTTTTGAGAAGAAGATTGGGTCAATTATTTTCGCGGTATTTGTTGTTGTCGAAGAGGGAAACACAGATTCACTTTAATTCTAATTTTGAATGAACGACTGAGATTTAGATTTACTTTCTCTCTCTCTAACCTACTCATAAGTGACGTGTAAAGTTGAGAAAGTCCACATCATTGCTGCCACGATGGAAGGCGTGAAAGCCGCGTGAATTTAGCGCGTTTTCTAGCATTTCCCAAAAAACTAATGAAATTGTGCATTTCTTTGGCAAAAGTTGGATGCAAAACTTGGTGAAAACATTTTTTTTTTTTTTTCGGGATGTATCCCAATGATTTTTAAATGAGAATTTTCCGTTCCTGGTTAAAAAAAAAAAAAAAACCTATTTAGGTTGTTAAAAAAAATAAATTTGCACCCCTGAAAAAGCCCAATTTTAATTCTGACCTTCAACGTGGCAAGTGATAGGTGTCTAAAACACCTAATTTACTATCTAGTAGTTACGCTTTCTTTGCTATTTTTCTTGTAAATTATGTACTTTACGCGTGTTTTTGAGTTATTAGGTACTCTGGAGTTGCACAGAGGAAAAGAAGCGGAAATCATTCAAACTGAGTCAAAAAGGGTAAACCGGTCATTTCATCGGCTAATACTAATGGGAGCCCATCCACATGTTAAGGGGTAGCCAGATTTTGGCTAAAAGAGAATTGCTAAAAACACCCGTGGGTGTTGATAGTCGTCCCAGTTTGATTACACTAAACCAAAAATATGGGAATCGGTTTCTCATTCGATTCTTCCCCAATTTCTTTAGCAACAAAACCAGAAATGGAGAATTGAGATGATGATGCTTGGTGAAGATAAAGAAGAGGGTTGAACGAAGCTTCTTTGTTGTTGGATTGGTGATGACGAATTGAGGGTTTGAAGCGAGTAAATTATAGAAGATGTCTTTGTCAAATCGATTCTAAAATGGAAAATTGTTAAGGTTTTAGTGGAAATAAAGTGGAAGCTAGAATTAGGATCTCGCCGTTTGAAATAAGGGGTTTTGATGGAACTGGTTAGGGTTTGATGATTCATAGATGAAGAACTCAATGAGAAGATAGAAACGGGGGTTCTGAGCTTTGAGAAGATACAGGGAGGAGGTTTATGAAATTGAAAGTGCTGAATTCGAGATCTCAGGCAAGATTGTTAGAGTAAAGAGGATGGTGATTATCATGGGTTTCTGAAATTGTTTTAGGTGGTGATGCTGGGTATGGCAGAGAGGAATAAATAATGAGTAGTCTGAGATTTTAAGGAATTGGAAGAATGGGTATCATTCAGATCTTAATTTGGTGGAGTGCTGCGGTGATTTTGTTGGTTCAGATGGCTGTGAGGTGCTGTTGAATGCAATTGCAGGAGACAGTTGTAGCTGCAACCAATGGTGTTCGAGTGGATCAGGAAGGAGTATTACAGGGAATGTACAGAGCTTCTTTGGGAATTTGCAGCATGGCAATAGACCTGGAGAGTTATCCGATGAAGTATGGCAGTGCAAGGTACAAACCTGGTGATGCTGAGAGCTTGGTGATGATGGAATTTCAGATGAGAAGGCAAGTTTGGAAGACAAAGGAGTTGAAGCTGTTGCTCATTACAGGACAGAGAAAATGGGATTGGTTGGTTGTCTTTGTGAAGTAATATCATGGAGTTAGCCGAGTTGCGAGTGGAAGAAGCATAGATGTATACTTAGGTTGACAGGGAAGGTTGAACTGAAGTATGGAGCTAAGTAATGGAACTGAAATTTCTGGTTTGAGAATGGGTCTGATATGAGCTTGAGTAGGGAAGATGCAGTGGAGTATATGGGGAAATAATGTGCAGTTTTGTGTTGACTGATGTGAACTTGGCAAGAGAGTAGGTGGTTACAATTTGGGATTTGAGAAATGGGAAACAATGAGTGAATGAGTGGGAGTTGGTTGCAGCTGATGGCATTGGAGAGAGTTATTTGGTGGCCTGAGATGGCAGTGATAAGCAGTGAAGGGTTGAGTTGCAGTTGGAGATGGCCTGGCTTATGATGATTAATGATGCTCAATGGTGGAGACTCAGATGTGTTGTGGTGGTATATTAAGAATTGTGTGCCACTCAAAGTGCAAGAAGCTGCAACGGAACCAAAGATGAAGAAGTTGCAGCTGGTAATGACAGGTAGAGTAAGTGGTAAATGCATGTGGAGATAATGGTTACAGTGAAGTCATGAGAGGTTGCAAGGCTGAGATTGTGTCTGTTGCAGCTTAGATGGTGATGCTGTTGGTTGAGGTGAAGATGGTGATTCTGAGATGCACAGATGGGAGTTGATGCAATGGTTGGCAGAGTTCAAAACACCAGGCGATATGAAGAATGAGCACCGAAATTGGTTGAGTTAGTAATCGTGAGAGAAGTGTGGCATTTCTAATGGAAATGGAGTGTGGTCTCGGATGGGATCGTGTTGGAGTTCAAATCACGGGGATGTGTTTCTTTGGTGGTGTTGCAGTGATGTTGGCTGATGGAGTGATGGAGACAGTGAAGGCATGAATATGTAGCTGCAGGGGTTTGCAGTGTGCAGAATGAATAGCCATCATGGCTGGAAGTGCACTGGCGATGCACAATCATGGTGCAGCAGCAAAGTCAGGCCAGTGCAAATGGCCTAGCCCAAAGTGAATCGGGATCGAGCCGGACCGACCGACTCGTCGAATAGCCGAATCGACTCACATCCGATGGACCCGGTTTGACTCAGTGACTCACCCGAGTTGACTCGACCGTTTTGACCCGTTGACCGGTGATCGGATTGACTTTGCCGGTCACCTGAGCTACTTTCCGGCGACTTTTCCGGCCAAGTTCCAGTCATAATCCCAGTTTCCCGGCGACGATTTTTGGACATAATTTTGCATGGGTTTTTCTCACACATGGGCTTGGTGGACCACTTGGAGATGGGTTTTGAGAAGACCTAATATTGGAAGGAGTATCCTTTATGGAAATTGAGAAACATATAAAAAGGGAAGACTTTTACCTAATGGGGGATATCTATTATTATCTTTAGCCTCTACTTTGTTCTAGGGTTTTAAACATGAAACTTCTCTTTCTTTTTGTTATGAACTCCATGAATATGAGCTAGAGTTTTATTATTGGTTATGGAATAAGTTGGATTTCCAAATATGGGTTTTAATTCAATAAATTAGTTTGTCTCCATATTATCGTTTATGATTCACTATTAATATTGTTATATGATTTGAATGCTTGTTAGTCGAGTCGCGAATCGATTGAGTTTGCTTTCATCTTTATTGCTAGATTAGGGTTATTATACGCAAAAGTGATAATTACGGATTGCAAGTAGCATAAATATGATTATAGTTTGTAGTGATATATTCTTATGATCACATGTGAACCATAACCTTTGTTAAATCGGATTAGTGCTTTTACACGTTTGATTGCTTTGATTGGCCTGATTTCATAGAACTTAACGCATCTAGGGAATTAAACTTGATTAGTGCTTTTTACACGTTAGGTTGTTCCTTTAGGTAGAATTCATATTCGCATCTTTTAATGTGTTTGTTGATGACATGAGGAGATTTGCGGGATATACTTGCGATCAAGGTATTCTAGGGCCTTTGATAAAAGTTGAGATTAAAATATCAATTCTAGTTATTGTGTTGAAAACATGTTTGTGAATGAAAACGAAATCCTTAACCAATACTTTCTCATCCGTAATTTGATTTGTTTACTTTTCTTTATTTGCTTTTATTTAGTTTATTATATAAAAATCACAAAACTACCGGTGTTATTTATAGGGAACCGAAACAATTTGACAACCTAGACCTCTCTGTGGGATCGATCCTTTCTTGCCCTTGCTTCATTATATATTTTGAGTAGTAAGAAAGTGTAATTTATATTTGTGTCGGCTGACAACCGATCAGCAAGTTCTAGTTTATGAAGCGTATCAAGTTACCAAATTGAGTTACATCAAAAACCTGTCAGAGCATCTCCAACAGAAGGTGCAAAAAATCCTATATGTATTTTTTATTTAGTCATTTTATTTATGGGGTCTACACATAGAGTAAATGTAGGACCTCATATCCAAAAAAACCATCTCCAAAATTAGAGAATTTTAACTCTAGAATTAAAAGAAAATTAGGAAAAAAGATGACGTGGAGGTGCAAACGGAGGTGTATATAACACTTTCTTTAACACCTTCATATTTTGTAATTGGTCCCTCCTATTTTGTAGGACCCTACTATTGGAGATGGATTTATGCCAAACAGAAGTCTAAAATCCTATGTATCAATAAAAAAAAAAAAAAAAATCCACTCTCTGTTGGAGATGTTCCCAGTCCATCTCTATCCCGAGTCCTGACTCAGTTCACACTCGCATTAATGATAAACAATACCCACCCCCTCATGTTCGGTATAAACAAATACAATGTCAAATTGATAACTCAAAGCTTTATCACCTCTTCAAAGTCCAGCCCCTTCACTTCAACGGTTCAACCTAATCCACACGCATCTGGAGCTTCATTTCTTCTGCAAAATCTTGGTTTCACCGATCAAGATTTCGAATCAAATCTCAAAACCATGCCATCATCATCATCAGCGCCGATTCCACCAACAAAAACCGATCTTGAAACAATTTTAGCAAAAGCACGTCCATTTCTCCGAGGTGAATATGAATCCATAGACCCAAACCTCCCAACTCTACTATCAGTCCTTCGCTCCGTCGGTGCATCAGAGTGCTGGCACAAACACGGCAGTTTCTATGATCATCTTGTTGATATGTACAGGATTTTGAAAATATGGAACACGCCGGAATCAGTCTGTCTTTGTGGTTTATTCCATTCTGCTTACTCAAACTCTTATGTTAATCTGGCGATTTTCGATCCTTCAACTGGACGGGAAACGGTACGTGATCATGTTGGTGAAGCAGCTGAACGCTTAATCCATCTGTTTTGTATTGTCCCACGACAAACTCTTATTCATGATGATTTGTTATTCCATTATAGTGATCAAGAACTTGTTGAGCATCTGAAATTATCTGAATTATCAGTGAAAAATGCTAAAGAATTGGGTTTGTTTAATCCAGATGAAGTTTGGAGAAAGAAATTGAATTCTATACTTCCTTGTGATGGTATTTCAGTTAAGCATATAAAAAGTGGTGATGAATTTATGGTTTCAAGAAGGGTTATTGCCATTTTTGTTTTAATGACTATGGCTGATTTCAGTGATCAATTATTTGGGTTTCAAGATATTTTATTTGATAATGAAAATGGTAGACTTGAATTCACTGGTAATAATTTTACATCACTTTGGCCTGGGAATGGGAAACCAGGGCTTTGGATGAATTCAATATCAAGAATGGGTGCACTTTATTCACTGTTAGTAAGAGAAGAAGAGATTTTCATTGAAGAAAAGAAAAGGGTTAGTGGGAATTTGTCAATCAATGAAGGTAGAGATGAAGAGATTGAATTAGTAATCCCACCTGTTTTTGAGTATTGCACTAAGGTTTTGGATGCTGGGGATCAGATAATTGCTAGAGATTTGTATTGGGAAGCAGTTTGTGATGGAAATGAAAAAGGTTTGGAAAAATCTGAGGAATTGTTATTGAAGAGTATTGAGGGAAACCCATTTGTTGGTGAACCTCATATTGTTTTAGGCCAGATTTATTTGATTACAGGAAGATTTGAAGAAGGTGAAAAGGAGGCTGAAATGGGTTTGAAGCTTTTGTTGGAATGGGGTAGTCCTTGGGACAAGAGGATGTCTTGGGAAGGATGGATTGCTTGGTCTAGAGTATTGGTCATGAAAGGTAAGGAGAAATCTTGGCCTCAAACATCTTTTGGTATTCTTAATTTAGGACTAGTTAAGTAAAAAAAAAAAAGGTTCTTATTAGTTTTTCATTTTCTACTTTGTTTAGATATATTTTATGATGCAGAATTATCCTTGTCTACTTAGTATGATCTTGTTTTCCAATCTAGTTAAAAATCCATCTGGCTCAGACAGCTCTAAGTTTAGCCCTCTGTAACTGTTTAAGATTTGAATAAGAAATGCATCTTCTATCACATTTGTATCTATTAAGCAAATCAGCAGCAAAATGCATAGTTTGATTCAGTAGTGAATGGGTTGTTGAGAAAAGGCTCTAAAAGGGTGGCTTTAGAATTCGGAGTGCTTATGCCGTGGAGGAACCAAAGCATAGAAAGTAGAAACAAAGGATTTATCTGAACCAAGTAGAGGGTTCATGCTTTTTTTCTTCACTGATTTGCCTGCTGAGAATATCTGAATGGGTTGTTGAGAAAAGGCTTCAAAAGGGAGGTAAGTGGAACAAACCTTTCATAATCTCATGATCTCATAAGCTGGAATGCAGTAAGACTGAACCTCACCAGTCACCATACCTACCTTGGCTTTTGTGTTTTTCTTGAATTGGGGAACCTTTTTTTTTTAATCGGTTCAACCAACATTTCATTTCATGTACCACCATAATAATACGCAAGATACATCTATCTTTGCAATCTGTTAAACAAACATTTCATTTCATGTACCACCATAATTAATTCAAAGAGTACTTGGACACAAGGAAATCAAAAGGGGAAATAAAGACGACTTCACCAAAAAAAGATTTTAACAGAAGCTTCAGTTCAATATACGAGTGGCAGATGTAAAGGAGATACCTTATCTCTCTTTAAAAACAGAACAAAAAAGAAAAAAACTGGAGATTCATTTCATGGCTCCTTTCCGGGCTAAGGTGATATTGCAAGTCATTTCAGAAGCCACGAGGCATCTAATGTCATCATTCCAGATACCACATTTCATCATCTATCACGGAATCTACCGGAACAGTAGAGTGTTTCTTACTCTGTATAAGCATACTACCGAGCACACTCGAGGTATGTGATAAAACATCGTAGGATGGATGATCTGCAAGATCGATTTCGGAAATAGCCACAGTAGCATCATTGATTTCATCAAACCCAGCAGCATCTATAAGGGTGTTGTTGGCAGATGGCACAGGAGGAGTTCCTTGGATAGATGATCCAGAGGAAATTGCATCCCGCAAAGCTAAAAGGTCAGCAATGGTTCGACCACCAACACCATTGAGTTCCCAAATCGAAGAATAAGCAATCCCCGCTTGCATTCTTTCAACCCTAAGAAGCATATTTGGTTCTTCATCTAGTTTCCTGCGTTTAGATTCCAAATGTTTCACAATTCCACCAAGTACTTTAAAGCCTTCAGGCACCAGCATTAGAAGCCCATTTAGAAGACTTGCATCACGAATGACAACCTTCGAACCAGCAGGAGGCAAATCTTCAAGAGCTTCGATATGCCTGGTCTCCAAAGAAGGTACAGATCGAACACCATCCGTCATAGAAAACAGAAGACACCGTGGATAAGAACATATATCAACAACATGTTGCGATGCCAACTCCTACTTCCTTTATTACAATTAGCTTATTTGCTTAGTATTTGTTTTCCTTACGTATTTAGCTTACAGTTTCCTAGTTTGCAAGTTTCTTTAGTTAGTTGCTTGATTATCAAGTTATTTCAGCTATATATAGCTCAAGACTAAACTTGTAAATGATATTTATCAATATTAAGAAGTTTATTCAGTTCGTTCTACAAAGCAGAGGCTGCTCGCCCCAGTTCAAAGGGCTTTATCCCTGTTATTTCCTAGTTCTTGCATCTTAAATCAAGCATAAAGGTTTAGAACCCTAACACTGGATCGTGAGTGGGTTTAGATCAAACCCTAAATTCATCAAATTTTTTTTTTTTTCTAATGGGTCAGAATTATACGGAAAATATGAAACTAGTAAACGATGGAATTACTACTATGTCTAAAAGCATTGATACCCTAGTTACTGCGTTAACAAAACAACACCTTGAGGAAGAAGAGAAGAACAAAACCAAAGCTATTGGAAAACGTCAACAACGGGAAGAAGAACGAGTTGCTCGTCAGCAAGAAATAACTGCAAACAACACAGTTTTAACAGATGCTATAGCCACTAGCATGACTACGGTTTTAACAACAACTCTCAACGCTCAGCTCACACGAACTACAATAAACTATCAACACTCAATTAACAACTTCACTTCGTTCGTTTTTGTGAATACCTTCCTCGATTAAATACTAATAATGGTAATCGCTTTGGTCCTCCTCCTCCTCCACCTCCACCGCCACCTCCACCCGGGTGCTAATGGTCATAATAATATTGAGCCGCCGAGCCAATGCAATCAATCTTAAATTTCCTACCTTTGATGGAGAGGATCCCGATGGGTGGATTTTTAATGCTGATCAGTACTTCAATATACATCAAGCTGATGATGCTCTTAAACTCACTATTGCTGCGTCTAGTTTGAAAGGTGACGCTAATGTGTGGTATAGATGGAAGCAAACTAAAACCACAATTGTCACCTGGTTAGAGTTTTGTGCTCATCTTCGTGCCCGTTTTGCGCCTGAGAAGTTTATTGATGCTCGTCTGGCTATTAGTACAATTAATCAAGTAGGTACAGTCCGAGAACACATACCTGCTTTTGAGAAAATGTTAAATTTTGTTGACTTTCCAGAGGACTACTTAATCAGCTGCTTCATTCGTTCTCTCAAACCTCATATTGGTAGTGTGGTCAAATTACTTGCACCACTAACTTTGAATGAAGCTTTTACAAAGGCTATTCACCAAGAAGAGGCTTATGCACAAGTTAATAAGCTTCCTGCACGCCAACCTTATCGTCCCCTCAACTTCGAGTCAAGCATCCACTTGAATACTTCAATCAAGAAGCTTAATCGCCTCCCGTTTGTAAGAAATTAACATGGGAAGAGATGAAAGAAAAACGTGAGAAGGGTCTTTGTTTCAACTGTGATGCACCTTTTAAATCTGGACATATTTGTCCTAATAAGCCAGGATTTTTGCTTTTAGAGATGGATCCTCATTCTTCTGATGACATCACTAAGCTTGAGCATGACACTGAAGATCCCCAAATAAGTGACGATATTCTTGTTGTGGAATCTCCTCCAACTATCTCTCTTAACTCACTTTTGGGTTCTACATTCCCTACTACTATGCGTATAACTGGGTATGCCAAGGCTCGACATCTCACTCTTCTCATAGATCCAGGGTCTACACATAATTTCTTGCATCCCAGTATAGCCAAACAATGTGGGTTTACAGTTTCTTCATCTGATGTTGTTTTGCGTGTCACTGTGGGTGATGGTGGTCAGTTAAACACTAAAGGTTCCTGCACTATCCCTATTCAGCTACAAGGTACAACTTTCTCTATTGAATTTTATTTGTTGGAGATTAGTGGTTGTGATGCAGTTTTAGGCATTCAATGGTTGCGCACATTGGGAGAAATTAATTGGGATTTTGAGAAATTAACTATGCAGTTTAACATTAATGACACAGCCATTAAGTTAACGGGTAATCAATCATCGTCTCCTGTAATGATTATGGACGTATCTTCCATGCGTTTATTATCAACAGAAAATTATGGAATTCTATTGGAACTGGTTGCTTTAAATACTTCTGGCGCCAAGCAATCATTGTCACCTGTCATTCAACAACTGCTTTCAGACTTCCGTGATATCTTTTCTATTCCTACAAATTTACCTCCAGAGAGATTACAAGACCATAAAATTTCTTTATTACCTGATGCTACACCTGTGAATGTACGGCCCTATAGATATCCACATTTTCAAAAAGATGAAATTGAGAAGATCGTGGGTGAGCTGCAACAAAGCCGGGTTCATACGGCCTAGTTCTAGCCCTTTTTCTTCACCTATTCTTTTGGTTCAAAAGAAGGATGGCTCCTGGCGTATGTGTGTTGACTACCATGCTCTTAACAAGACAACAATAAAAGATCGTTATCCAATTCCGGTAGTGGACGAATTGTTGGATGAATTACATGGTAAGACAGTTTTTACCAAGTTAGATTTACGCTATGGTTATCACCAAATTCGTGTACATGAAGCTGACATTCCAAAGATAGCTTTCCGTACTCATGATGGCCACTACGAATTCTTGGTCATGCCTTTTGGATTATCCAATGCTCCAGCAACATTTCAGAGTTTAATGAATCATATATTCCGGCCTTACTTACGCAAGTTTGTACTGGTTTTTTTCGATGATATTCTGATTTACAGTGAGACTTTTGATGATCATCTCAGGAATCTGGAGTTGGTTTTTGATTTACTGCGGACCCATAAACTGTATGTTAAGGAATCTAAATGTACTTTTGCACAACATTCCGTTGGTTACCTTGGCCATTTGATTTCATCTGATGGAGTTTCTGTGGAGCCAGAAAAGATCCAATGCATTCTTTCATGGAAGATCCCTTCTTCAGTTAAAGAACTTCGAGGTTTTTTGGGCCTAGCCGGCTATTATAGAAAATTTGTGAAGGATTTTGGAAAAATTAGTGCTCCTTTAACCAAGCTGCTTAAGAAGGATGCGTTTACTTGGACAGAGGACGCCACTGTTGCTTTCAAATCCCTACAACATGCTTTAACTACTACGCCTGTTCTTATACTACCAGATTTTTCCAAAGAGTTCTATTTAGAATGTGATGCTTCTGGTGGTGGTATTGGTGCCGTTTTAATGCAATCTGCAAGACCTATAGTGTTTTACAGTAAGCCCCTATCCGGTAAGAATCTCAATTTATCTGTTTACGACAAAGAAATGCTTGCCATTGTCTCTGCAGTAAACAAATGGAGACCATATTTGCTTGGTCGACATTTCAAAATTTATACAGATCATAGAAGTTTGAAATATTTTTTGGAGCAGCGTCTGTCTTCGCTTGAGCAGCAGAAATGGGTTTCAAAATTATTGGGTTATGATTATGAAATCATTTATCGCAGTGGATCATCAAACAAGGCTGCAGATGCTTTGTCTCGGCTTGTTAACCCTCAATTATTGGCATTAAGTGCACCAATTTTTACTGGTGTTCATGACATCATTGCAGAATGTCATAATGATCCAAATCTACGTGCATTAATTGATCAGTTGCAGCTCGACCCTAATAGTAGGCGGCACTATTCATGCGTCAATGGAGTGTTGCGTTATAAGGGAAGAATAGTGGTTGTTTCTTCTTCAGAATGGTGTCAAAAACTACTTCATGATTTTCACTCTACTCCGTTGGGTGGACATTCTGGTTATTTGCGAACTTTTAAAAGATTACAGCAAAGTTTTCACTGGTCTGGTATGAAGAATTACATTAAAGAATTTATTCAACAATGTGAAGTTTGCCAACGCAATAAAACTGAAGCTGTGGCTCCTCCTGGTCTATTGAGTCCATTACCAATTCCTTCAGATATTTGGATTGACATTTCTATGGATTTCATCGACGGGTTTCCACTTTCTAATGGTAAGAGTTCAATCTTGGTAATTGTTGATCGTTTGACAAAATATGCACACTTTGTGGCGTTGTCTCATCCATATTCTGCTAGTAAGATAGCTGACTTATTTGTGAAAGAGGTAGTACGCCTTCATGGAATGCCAAAGACCATCACAAGTGATAGAGATCCTATATTCATGAGCAATTTTTGGGAAGCCTATTTTGCAATGCAAGAAACAAAACTATGATAGAGTTCAGCTTATCATCCGCAAAGTGATGGTCAAACAGAAGTCACAAATCGTACACTCGAATGTTATCTTCGATGCTTTGCAGGAATGAAACCAAAAGATTGGTTTAAATGGTTAGCCTGGGCCGAATGGTGGTATAATACTAGCTACCACTCTGCCATTAAGATGACACCATATGAAGCTCTTTACAGCCGTCCTCCACCAACGATTTTAGCTTATTTGCCTGGATCCACCCCTGTGAATGATGTTGATTTAAACTTACGTGCCAGAGATCACACACTCAAGCTGCTTAAGTCTAACTTATCTGATGCGCAGAATCGAATGAAGAGATACACTGATTCTCACAGAACTGAACGTCAATTTTCGGTTAATGATTTTGTTTATCTCCGTATCCAACCTTACAGGCAGGTAACAGTTGCTAATCAATCTTTTTCGAAGCTCTCACCTCGTTTTTATGGTCCCTTTAAAGTTCTTGAGAGAATTGGAACTGTGGCATATAAACTGGACTTGCCTAGCACTAGTAGAATACATCCAGTCTTTCATGTATCACAGTTAAAACTGAAGTTAGGTCCTACTGCTGCTGTTGAAGCCACATTGCCTGCCATTGTTGATTATGATAAATGGGAGCCGGAAGAAATCTTGGACAGGCAGATGTATAAGAAGGGAAACAGAGCTGCTACAAAGTGGTTGATTAAATGGAAGGGTCACTCTAAAGATGATGCAACTTGGGAAGATGCTTATGATCTTAGTGCGCTTTCCACAACTAGAGGCTTGAGGACAAGCCTTGTTTTAGGCAGGGTGGGATGTTGCGATGCCAACTCCTACTTCCTTTATTACAATTAGCTTATTTGCTTAGTATTTGTTTTCCTTACGTATTTAGCTTACAGTTTCCTAGTTTACATGTTTCTTTAGTTAGTTGCTTGATTATCAAGTTATTTCAGCTATATATAGCTCAAGACTAAACTTGTAAAGGATAGTTATCAATATTAAGAAGTTTATTCAGATTCGTTCTACAAAGCAGAGGCTGCTCGCCCCAGTTCAAAGGGCTTTATCCCTGTTATTTCCTAGTTCTTGCATCTTAAATCCAGCATAAAGGTTTAGAACCCTAACACAACATCATCAACCTGAAGAATAAATGGACCGGGAAGAACAGCTTGATTCAAAGTATCAGGAAGCACACTGGCATGAAAAGACAATCTCATATCAGAATCTAAAATACGCTGGTAGATGTAAGTCGGTTTATCAAGATTCGGTGAGTTTATTTGAGTTTTTCAACTCGAAACACACCATTCGGTTTCAATTTCGTAAATAAATCTTGTATATAATCAAAACTATCAATCTTGGTGCTATTTTTTGTAGAGGAGGAAAGAGAGGGAATCGTCTCTGCAATCGAATCTAAAAAAGATTGATTTTGCACTCGGTTTAGACCGGGAGGAGCGAATTCTTCATGAACATCGGTGGAATCTCCGATGACTTCTACCATAGTAGCCATTGGATAATACGATTAGGTTAGGGTTGGCATTTGAAGAGATTAGGCTTCATCGATTGAATTGAGGAACCTAGATGTTGAAATCTGTTGTCATACTTTTCATCTAAATGGAAATAATGATCATCAAGAATTTTGTAGGAAAGCAAAAAGGGGTTCATTCATTCCTCTGTTTTTTTTGCTAGCGTGGGTGATGAAATATTTGTTGTATTATAGTATGTAGTCACGGTGGGTCTTGTTCTACAAATTCGATTCTTTGGGAGGTAGGCGACGTTAAGTCTATCAATATTGGAATTGATAAATGAATCCCAGGTATGGAACAAAACCTCATATCTTACCGTGGTAATCAACTAAACCTCTTAACCCTTGTATTTGAGTTGCTAGACTCAAATACAAAAAAGTGGAATGTAACGAAAGTTAGAAGTAACTTTTCTCCGGAAATTGCAGATAAGTTCTAGGAATTAGAATCTTCACTAATATAAATGGCACTCTGAAACATGATAGATTAATATGTCTACTTACTAATGACGGAAATTTTACTGTTAAATCAATGTACCAAAAACTTAAACATCCTTCGATCGATACCATAAATACTAATATTATTGTGTTCTGGAAATCCTTTTGGAAGTTGAATGTATCTTATAGAATTAAAATCTTCTTGTAGAAGTGTATCCATAATGCCCTGCCTGTTAGGAAAAAACTAGGTGAACACATGGAAAAGATAGACATGAAATGCATTTTCTGTGAGCATGAATGTGACTCTTTAAAGCATCTGTTTTTTGAATGTCCATATGCTAAATCTAT
Organism: Papaver armeniacum; assembly: GCA_023531295.1. Lineage (NCBI taxonomy): Eukaryota > Viridiplantae > Streptophyta > Magnoliopsida > Ranunculales > Papaveraceae > Papaver > Papaver armeniacum. The sequence goes on from JAJJWW010015208.1 coordinate 47,758, forward strand.
TTCAATATAGTAGGCATTAGTTCTGATAATGATGAATATTTTTCCTTTACACAAGTGTATGAAAAGTGGATTGCAAGAGTGTTTAGTAGTGGTGGTGAAATAGAGATTATGGAAACCAAGTGCTGGTTGATTTGGAAAGAACGATGTTCAAGGATTATTGAATCAAAAACAACTACTAGTATTCAAGTGTCTTTAGTTGTTCAAAGACATATTAATTTCTGGTCAACTCTGAAAACCACTAAACATGAAAATTGATCATTTTCTTACTGTGATGCTCAAATTTTAATTGACCTTAAAGATGTGGGATGGACAAAATCCCAACCCAATCAATCAAAGATTAATTTTGATGCTTCTTGGACGGACTCTAACCATAAAGAATAATATTCTTTTCCTATTTTTTCCATATCCTTGAGCATTCAGAACGTTTTCTTGACCTTCCTTTCTTAGAGGAATTTTTTATTTTTCCTCTAGACTGTTTCTCATCATCTAAGTTTTCCAAAGTCTTAGATAGAATGAGATTATCATGAGAACTCACTTGTCTAGTCCATAATAAGCTCTGAACAATATTTAAGGAATTCTGGCGTGCGTTACAGATGCCGAGAGCAAGTTTCCCAAAGAAATTTCCCATGAGGACAAACTTTAGGGATCAGTCAAACACAAACTTATTAGGTTTATAGTGTTTGCCCTCTCTGATACCAATTGAAAAAGCGGGGATACAACAACCACAACCAACAATTCGTTTGGCAATCTGAATAGACAAACTCCAATATACTTTCACGAGAATCAACTAGACAGTTAGATTTAATCTAGAGAAAAGTATATCAAAGAGTTTTATATATCTATCTTTCAATTCAATCTGCAATCAGCAAATAGAAATTTGTGAGCCCGATTGAATATAAGAGAAATAACTCGAACGAGACCAAAGACCAATGTTCAAGGATCAATCAATTTCAATCAACAACCAAAGGTTGGATTTCCCAATAGATCGATTCAACGCACAACCTGTGATATTTCAATTATATAACAAAATATAGTGCGGAAAAGAAATAACACAGACACCAGAATTTTGTTAACGAGGAAAACCGCAAATGCAGAAAAACCCCGGGACCTAGTCCAGATTTGAACACCACACTGTATAAAGCCGCTACATACACTAGCCTACTACCAATGAACTTCGAACTGGACTATAGTTGAACCCTAATCAATCTCACATTAATTCAATGTACAGTTGCGCTCCTTACGTCTCTGATCCTAGCAGGATACTACGCACTTGATTCCCTTAGCTGATCTTACCCACAACCAAGAGTTGCTACGACCCAAAGTCGAAGACTTGATAAACAAATCTACCTCACACAAAAAAAAAGTCTATAGGAATAGATAAATCTGTCTCCCACAGAAATACCTACGAGTTTTGTTCCGTCTTTTGATAAATCAAGGTGAACATGAACCAATTGATATACTGGACTTATATTCCCGAAGAACAACCTAGAAATATCAATCACCTTACAATAATCTTAATCGTATGGTAGCGAAACAAGATATTGTGGAATCACAAATGATGAGACGAAGATGTTTGTGACTACTTTTTATCTTGCCTATCGGAAAATAAATCTCGAGCTAATCTTATAGAAGATCGTACTCAAACACGACAGAAGATGCAAGATCAGATCACGCAACTACAGAGAAAATAGTTGGGTCTGGCTTCACAATCACAATGAAGTCTTTAAGTCGTTAACCTACATGGTTTCGTGAAAAACCTAAGGTTAAAGGAGAATTGACTATAGCTTATGAAACTAGTATCACACAGGAGGTGTGGGGATTAGGTTTCCCAGTTGCTAAAGTTCTCCTTTATATAGTTTTCAACTCAGGGTTTGCATTCTAAGTTACCATGGTAACAAAGCATTCAATATTCACCTTTAGGTGAAAACCTGATTAGATTCAAGCTAATATTTTTCAACCGTTAGATTTAACTTAGCTTGTTACACACAAATGAAATATACCTTCATTTAGGTTTATGTAGACGTACCTAAATGTGTACACCATGTTGGCTCAACAATAGTTAACCAAGGTTAGCCATATGAATAGTCTCATATCAACCTTATTCATCTTAACCATAACTAGATTATTGTTGCAGCAGTATAGGCCGACCAACGACATATTTCTCGACTTTTCTATTGGGGACTGATATTATTATCAAATGCATAAATATTTGCTCATTACTATCATACTTGTAATGTTCTTCTCAACAACAAAAATAGGGAACAGCTTGGGCAGTTCTAGAAAAATCTCATTTTTTCTTATCCCTCCAACAAACACACGCATGTGCGAACTGGTAGTATTGAAATATGGACGGGTCCATGTATCATTGTTCCTTTGCTACATAACAGACCATCAATTTCATGACTCTTCTATCGCTAGAACACACCACATGTCTTATGAGTCTCTATCTGTTTCCTGTGTATCCACGTGTGACGTGTTCGGTTGTAAATGTGTACATCATATTTTGATATTTTCTTGAGTACGAAATCCATGGTCCTCTAAATCCGATAAAACCAAGGTCTCTCTGTTTAAGAATAAAATCTAAAAGCTGCTCGTTCTAGTTCTAGGTCTCTCGGTATGTGTCAAAAAAATACATAATCATTGCTTCCTAGTGATGGGTTCTTAACTAATTTGTTTCTCCATCAGTGTTTGATAATTAGTTAAAAACTATGGAAATCACTAGACTTTCCCAAATCAGAGGTGTAGAAGAATACATTATTTCCATGGCGATTTCAATATCGCAACGTCTCTAGTGAAAGCAATCAACTTGGAGGATTAGAGGTCCTAATAATCTTCTGTAAATTGATCAAAGTAATGTTTCTTTTGTATTTAATATAATCATCTTCTTCTCCATTAATTCTTCTTCATTCTCTGTATTAAAAATTGAATTCTTTTGTAAATCCGTTGAATGGGCTACTCAGATTAATTTTCCTTTTCAATTTCACGAACTTTCCATTATTTTTGTGAAATTCTAAATTTTTTGTGCATTTATTTTACGGTTTTTAATGTGTGTCCAATGTGGGGCATGGGTCGGATCAAGTGAAGCCCGTTTCCGAACAGCTCATCTTCTTTACCCGTTTTTCTGTTGCTCAAATTTGCTTAAGGTCCGATTCATTTGATCGATTCAGTGGATAATCAGATGAACTATGCACTGAAAATATGTTTATATGATTGCAGTTAAAAGAAGTTTGTGAACGATTTGATTGATTATCTGAATATGAATCTCAATTTCATGAAATTAGAACCAATTTTATTTTCTCTGCACATTTTCTTTGACGGACAACTTTGGGTTTTTTTCATCACATAGGGACTACCTATGGTCGTCCAACTAGTTCAAATGACTCAAATGAAACTAGTTAAAGAGTTGTTCAATTGCTATATTCTCATAGAAGTATACAAGAACACAATTGAAGCAAAATCGGTTTGATTCACTCGAATCAATTCATGAACATTATAGCCACGGTTTGCAAAGAATGCATTCCTTAATATATAAGTGTATTAGTTCATGTACCCAACCGATTTTAGAACTTTAACCTTCAAGTACGCGAACATGTACGCATACTTGAAATACCCGGACTGAAATTGGGTTTCGCCAGTACGCGAACATGTACACATACCACCAATACCAGCAGAAAATCTCGGACATAAACCTTACGCCAATACGCGTACGGGTGCGCATACTTAGGTTCTCGTACATCTCAAACCAACATGTACGCATACTATGGTTCCCGGACATGGACAACATATATGCAAGAGTACACAACATGTCACAATCCAATAATGGTTAAGTGTTCTAAACTCTGATTTCAATCATTGAAACTTTCTTAGAGGATGACAATAGCCGTTTTCACACAATATTAGCATCAAAGCAATTTTCAAGTTATTGAAATAATCATAACGAAACATTCTAAGTCTACATCAAATGATCGTATCACACAAACCATGTAAGATGTTACTCGGCGATTTTCAAATGATCAAGATAAACTTGATTGAAGCGAAAGTTTGCCAACACATATTTCGAGAAATATGCAAGCGAGTTAAACTCAGCTCGAAATCTCAAATGTGTATAATAGAAAACTATATCGTAACACGACTTATATCTCAATATAGGAGATAGAGTAGAAATAGACTTTCCAAGTGATATATGAGTTTCAGTCTCCACATACCATACCTTTTTGTTGATGAAGTTCCATAAGCTCTCCTTAGTAGTTCTTCGTCTTCAATGATGAACGCCGTGAAGTCTAATGCTCAACTACACAATCTATCCTAGTCCGAGACAATCTATAAGTAAACTAGAAATCAAGACTTATAGTTTTGATCACTAACATTGACAAACAAGCTTGAGATAACAACACTTGCGAGTTCGACCGAGCAATGCTCTAACATGCTCCACACTTTCCACCCTCCCATATCCAAATAATTGGACCAAATGAAATAATTCTCCATCTTCTTCCTTTTGGGCCTAGCCCATTAAATTATAAATCACTTCATTTCCTCCATTTTACGAGCGGAATTCCACATTTTAGTCCATCGAGCTTTATTTCCCAAAAACACCTACAAATACACAAAATAGCAAAATAAGTACAAAATATGTACTAACAATATAGGCAATTGAGATCAAAGTAGACACATAAATGTTTCTATCAATTCTCAATATGTTTTGCATCCTTGTCTAGCGCCTTCATACTACCCCCTTCAATGGTAGCTATAACTGAGATAGAGTCATCATCTTGAGCAGCCTTTTCAGCCACATCTGCACTGCTACCGGTACCCACATTGATTGTTGCATTGAAATTCTTGTCAACAACTTGGCTCACCAAAGCTTTTGACTTCGTTATCCATTTAGATTTTAACTTTTTATGCAATTTTTTGAAGAATGTCCAAAAACCTTGCACAACTCACAATTAGTTGGTTCCCATTGATACTCAATATGCATTTCAAAAGAAATCTTCCCCTCAATCATTAAGCAGATACTCTAAGGGTAAATGAAGTCTACATTTACCTCAACGCAGACTCTAGCATATGAATCTTGTCCTCTTTAGAGTGTAATCAGCAACAAATACATGTTTCCCTATGAAACTAAAGATAAGACTTAATCCATCAGTATCCCATCTGTACAGAGGAACATTATAAATCAACACCCAAATGGGTACAAACCTAATGCTAGCAATTGATGTTTCCATTAAATTCAACCATTGTCTCAATGTAAAAAAACTTTTGAGATGTAAGAAAATCCTAATTGTAAAACTTTTCTACGATCCTCATCATCCTTAAACCTAAAAAATGAAAGCATAATTTCCATGTAATTTGATGCTCACCTCATTTTTGAGTTTTCAGTGCTTGCTTACAGCTTCCTTGACTGCTGGAAAAGATAATCTTCTTCCCTCGCAAAAACCAACAACATAATCTTCACGACATTTAATTTATGTTGCGAAATCAACTGCTCCATAATCTACCACCCAACTCCCATCTACCTCAATAGTCTGAGTGAACTTCATAGGAGGATGAGTGATTGGCTGTGTAGAAGGGAACAAGGTTCTCCAATCTTTAAAATTCGGGTTAGAAAAACCCTATTTGTAATTAGAGGAGACCTAATAATTACATTTGAATAGATGCCTCAATCTTTTTCCCCTTGTAATACAATCTCTACATTTTTATGATTCAAAGAATTATCAACACCATCACCACCCTTTTGAGAAAATTTCCCACGTTTATGGTTTAGAGGACTGTCTTTCTTAGGACCATAAAATTTAATTAGAGAGGAAAAATCATATGCTTGATTCAACATCAAAAATCTGACATGAGCTATTCTTTGGATCAATTTCAAAAGAAAGAGATGGCGATTCCATGAGCTATACTACATCCATTTTGCACATTTATTGAGTCTATAATGGACTCAAGATGAACATATTGATTTGGCCATGTCATAGGAATTGTTGTGTTGGTGTGTTGTGTTGATCTTTATCAAAGAAAAAGCATGCAACCATATGGTACATGTCCATCTTCTGCGGTCCAACTACTCACATTAGAAAGAAGGTTTCAAACCAACCGATATAATAATATACATGATTGGAGTATTTAGGACAATTGTGGGTGTCTATTATCCTGATAATATTCCATCGTTGGATCTCTTATAAAAAATATCCTAAAACTAGGGTTGTCAATGGGTCCGAGTCTTCCAGGTATCACTGGACCTTACTTATAAAAGTCGGTTCTTGTTCCAAACAGTTTCGGCGCTGGTAGCTAAATTTGTATACCTAGAACTGGACCCGTTAAAAATTCTGGATACTCATGGGTTCTGGATCAGTTGGTATTGAGAAAACTATAAAAAAAATTCAAAAACTTAATATATTTCTATTTTTGGCTTGAATATAAATTATTTATTATTATTTCTTTATTAATATACTAAATAAATAAAGATTAAATATAAGAAAAAAGAATGAAAAATGCAAAAAAATCAAAGCCCAAACCATCAAAAAACTTATAGTTTTTCCGAAAAAGATTAACAAAAGAAAGAATAGCTAGGTACCGGTAGACGGGTATTACTTGTTTGGACAAGTTAAATTTTTTTTCCAATCAACCCGTTAGGTTATAAATTGTTAATAAATTTTAGGATCCAGAACCGGACCCAATTATATCGGATCCGGTTTCGGCTCCGGATAATGGGTACCCATTGACAGCCCTATCTTCTCTTGTAAGAGGTACCCTAAAAGCTAAATTGAACTATTCTCTTCTCTTCCTCTTCTACTTCCTCTGTTAGATCTGAAATTCTGTCTACCAAACTCTTCCGAAGTAAACGTTGGAAAACCTTTTTGAGAGAAATCAGGTAGTTCCTCGAATCAATCTGCTTCTTCTTATCGCTCTTTTTTTTTTTTTTTTTTTTTTTGATATGATTGCATGATATTACCATCTACTGATTATGTGTTTGGAGTTTGAATGTATTCCATGATCAGTCTGTCTTTTGCTTCATCACTTGGGTCCAATTCAATTCTGTAATTGAAGCCGAATTGTTGCTATTTTGCAGCAACATTGATCAGTAACTGACTGAACCACTTAGTAGTATTAGTTTGATCAGTAACTGACCTAGTACAATTAGCTTCCCACCAATTTTTGCCATTTTCAGTTTTCAATTTTGGAGCTGCCGAGATGTTCTCGACTGTGACCGGTTCAGCTAGTGCTGTCTCTACATTAGCAACAGTTCTGTGAATTAGAATAATGAGACTAGGCAGTGGCAGCATAAATACTTACTGGAAATGACCATTATCCGGAATTGAGTTTTAGGGTTCGATATCAAATTCAGAAATCATACTCATCTCATTGTTGTTTATTAGAAGAAAATCCAAAGGAGTGTAGAAATGACTAATGATAAAAGAAGTGATCTACATATAACCCTCAACATCCTACAATGAGGGGGACCTTAATGACCAATTTGTCATGATTCGGTTCAAAATGCAAGAACCTGATCCCTGTTCTGTTTTTTACCTTGGTATGCATGACTCATTTCCATTACTAATTTACTAATTTGACAGTAAATTCACGTGCATTTCAGGCGCAAATAAGTAATTGGAAGTAGACCAGAGTGTAGGGGTGCTTGCAGAAGTTGTGATGCCTACTGAAGATATCTACCCAGATCAGGCTCCAACGCAAGGAAGTGAACTTACAGGGATAGTGGAAGCTGTACCTGAGGTCACACATTCTAGCGCAACAAAAGGAGATAAGTTTCTAGGTCCTGGACGACTATATGAAAAAGGTGTGCTCTGCAAAGAAGTTGTTCTGGATGAGAAATTTCAAGAGGTTGGAGGCTTCAGTGTACTGAAAACACAAGCGTCCTTGTATGAAGAGATCTGGTTGAATTATGGGCACATTGCTTCAAACCAAGTTCTTACAGATTTATATTATTACTCCCAAGTAGTTGCTGTCTCTGAAATAATGACTTCTATTGTGGATATGAATCGCTACCATCTCGAGCAGGTTTCTTCAGAAATGATCGACTCTTGGGAGACGAAAATAGAAGTAGCAGAGAAACTTGAATTCAATATCGGCTGGCTTCGTGAGCGTTTGGAGGATATTAAGAAAAAAATTGCTGAGCAGAAGAAGCTTCAGGACACATTGACGGAACAGGTTCAGATAAAGGCACAAGTCATTGAAGCTGAGCAGCAGTTTATCTTGGCAAAAGAGCAACTTTTGGCCTTGGAAACTAAGGTTTCTCCTCTACTCGTGGAGAGACAAAATTTGATAGACAAATGCAGTGGTGGTTTGCTGCTTTTAAATTGCGGGACGAACTTGTCTCTTGTCACGGCTCCAGTGGAGAAGGATGCAATTATGATAGAAGAACCTACTCAATGATGGTGCCTTGTACAGGAATTGCATGAAAAACAGGCTTGATTCCTCGCCTCAACATAGAGTGTTGTTGTACCTGTAGTTAATGATATGTACTTCTGAGTCTGATGCAGACAGAGTAGATGATTTGCTTCTAAAATCATGTAATATTTCATCAACCTGGTTATGGGCTGGGGATGCGTAAGTTTGGTCATGTAATATTGCATCAACAATCCCGAGTCCTGACTCAGTTCACACTCACGGTAGTGATAAACTAAACTATACCCCCTCATTTTCGGTGTAAACAAATACAATGTCAAACTGACAACTCAAAGCTTTATCACCTCTTCAAAGTCCAACCCCTTCACTTTAACCTAATCCTCACGCATCCGGAGCTTCAGTTTCTTGGTTTCACCGATCAAAGATTTCGAATCAAATCTCAAAACCATGCCATCATCATCAGCGCCGATTCCACAAACAAAAACCGATCTTGAAACAGTTTTAACAAAAGCACGGCTATTTCTCAGAGGTGAATATGAATCCATAGACCCAAACCTCCCAACTCTACTATCAGTCCTCCGCTCCGTTGGTGCATCAGAGTGCTGGCACAAACACGGCAGTTTCTATGATCATCTTGTTGATATGTACAGGATTTTGAAACTATGGAACACGCCAGAATCGGTCTGTCTTTGCGGTTTATTCCATTCTGCTTACTCAAACTCTTATGTTAATCTCGCGATTATTGATCCTTCAACTGGGGTTTGAATAAGAAATGCATAAGAAATGTTGAGATTTAAAAGTACTAAGTGCAGGGTCAAACTCTTAGGCCTGTGTAACTGCTTAAGATTTGAATAAGAAATGCATCTTCTATCACACTTGTAGCTATTAAGCTAATTAGCAGCAAAATGCAATGGGTTGTTGAGAAAAGGCTTCAAAAGGGAGGTAAGTGGAACAAACCTTTCATAACCTGGCGAGATTGGGGTATACCAAAACTAATTGGGGTATACCCAATAAAACAAAATAGGGTCATTCTGAAGTAAAGTCAAGCTACCCCTTAACCTATATTTTTGTAAATGGCTAAAATGCACCCACAATGATTAACTCTAATTTAACTAAAATGATTAGATTAGTTAAATTAGTTAGATTAGTTAGTTGATTTAGTTATAAGTTGAGTTTTAGAAATCATTTAGAGAGAGAATTAGTATGAAGGAGTAGATGTGATTTTGGGGGAAGTTAGGGTTTTTGTGAAATTTGTGATATGAGTGAGATGAGCGATTCTAATCGATTTTGAAGTGGGGGAGTCTTCTAACTTTCCTCCTACATATGAGTACTTGTATGATGATCTACCAGACCATGATCGAATGGATTACATGCATGACCCTCACTTTTACTTTCGTCAAACTCATGATGGGTATGGAAGTGATGAATGTATTGAGCCAAACGAAGAATCCAATGAGCAAGAAAAACATAATGGAGCTGAAAGTAATCGGGTAGACAACCTACGTGGTGAAGATTGTGATTTTTCCATGCAAATGATCGATTTTGGTTTTTTTTCGTTCTTCATTGACGGGGTCGGCAAGGTCGACGCTTGTCGATCATGCTCAGGCCATAAAAGCCGGCGTGGTTCTACTTTGAACAACGTGCCGAGCTTTTCATGAAAGCGACCACGCCGGCAATATAGAAAATTTGAACCTTGCCGACTTTAATTTTTTGAAACACAGAGTCTTTACTTGAAAATGCTTTGTAACGGATTGTCATGTTTTCATAACGTCTAAAATTTGTTTTCATGTCGGCAATGTTTATATTCTATTACGTTCCGGTCTTTTCTAGCGGCATTGTTTTATATGTCGACCATGCCGACTGTGGTAATACACATCAACTAAACTTTTGATGTTTTGTAGATTGTGGCATTGGTACCTATGGAGGATCGGCCTCAAGCTCGAGAAAATTAGGGGTCCCGATACTTCCTCACATTATGCTAATGATTTGGAATGGAAGGAAAAGACGACGCGGTCAATTGGATTGTTGAGAAAGCCAAAGAGAAGATGTGCGTTCTAGTGAAAAACACCCAACAAAAAGATACGCGGTTTGAAATGGTATGCGAGTGTTATGGATCGCCGGAGGAAAGTCACAGGAGAAAGGGTTATATGTATGATGAGAAGACGACTAGGGTGTACAAGACGAAGTCAAAGAAGTGTGGATGCCCATTCAAGATTATTTTTGGGAGGAACAAAGATACCGACAACGTGTGGAGAATGAGTAGAGTTGATGTTGGTTGGCATAACCATGAAGATCCGGACACTCTTGTTGGGCATTGTCAAGTTGCCAAGCTGAAACCGCACGAGTTCGAACAAGTAAGAACAAGTTGGGGAATTAAACCAAGTAAGCTCCTAAGTAAGTTCAAGAGGGACGACCCGCATAACCTCTCTTCATTGTCTACAATTTATGCGGCCAAGGCAACTATTAAAAGAATTGAATGGGATGGAAGAAAGGTGATGGAAGAATCACAATGGTTAATACACAAATACAACTACACGGTGAGACACCATGAGTCATCGGAGGGGAAGGTGGATCGTATTTTTTTGCGCATCCCGATATGATTCAATTGGCGCGTTGCTTTTACCAAGTTTTGTTCATGGATTGTACTTATAAGATGAATAGGTACAACATGCCTTTGTTGAACATTGTAGGACAAACCTCGGATAAGCAATCGTTCACGGTGGCACGGTGTTTTATGGATCGTGAGAAGGATGATAGTTATTTTGGGCATTGGAAACTTTGAAGCTTCTCTACCACGAAGACGAAACTCCGGGGGTTATAGTCACCGACAATGATCAAGCAATAATGAACGCCGTGAGGATAGTCTTTCCCAATGCACAAAATTTCCTTTGCACTTGGAATATACAATGCAATCTTAGAAAGAATTGTAGAAGTCATATCCAAAAACCGAAAGCAAAGAAAGGAACTAAACGTGAAAAAGAGGAAGACGAACGTCTTAGCAAACTAACTAAAGAGGAGCGAGAGAAGGAGAAATAGAAAGAAGACGAAGAATGGAAAGAAGGTGAGATTAAGTTTGGGTTATTCATGAAAGCGAGGGATAAGGTGGTTTGGTCGATGAGTGTGGGAAGATATGAGTTAAACTTAAAGGATTTCGAGGATGATTGGGGGACTAATTACCCCAAAGTAGTGGAATATTGCAAGAAACAATGGTTGAGGCCACACAAAGAGAGGTTTGTGTATGCTTATACTTACGATTATAAACATTTCAAACTTGAATCCACAAGTATGGTAGAGCAAGCGCATGGGAGACTAAAAGGTCTACTTTTCACGAGTCAAAATGGGATTGTGACGGTGCAACATGCTATCCATGAGTACACTAATAATGATATCAACAAGATAAAAAAGCAATTCCAAGAAAGTAGATTCCGGAAGTTGAGGGAGTTTAAGGAGGATAATTGGATGCTTGTTGGTATACATTGCAACGTATCGCATTGGGCAATACGTTTTATGATGAAACATCTCGCTTTGTTTAAAAAGTATAAAAAGTATGACGACCCGAGCACTCCTTGTAAGTGTAGGATAATGAAGGCTATCGGACTTCCATGTCGTCATATGCTTGGTAGGTATAAAACTCCCATTCCTCTTGATGATATCGATCCCTATTGGAAGCAATTATCTTTCAAACCGGCTCCAAGAGAAGATCCCGGTGAAGAGTTTGGCGACATGAAACTTGGGAGAATAATCCTCGAAAAATACCCCAAGTTGAATAGGTTGGACAAACAAACTATGAAGCACAAGTTGATGCCGATAGTTTACCCTTTTATGGAAGAACTTGAAGAACCGGAGAAACAAGATCCTAATGGTAGACCAACTACCAAAAAGACGAGGGCGGAAGAAAGAGAACAAATCAAAGAGTTTTTGAGTACAAATTGCGATCAAGATCAATCCGAAGGAGAACAAATCAAAGAGTTTTTAAGTAAAAATAGTGATCAATCCAAAGTGCGATCCAGCCGGACATGTTTATACCGAGGCGCAATACAAGGAGGAGCCCGCTAAAAAGAAAAGAGGTCGTCCAAGGAAGGATTCAACTACGCCAACGGTCTCTAACTTGAATACAAATGACACTCTACCTCTTGAGAGTCAAGCAAGCGTGGAATTTGTTGGAAAGAAAAGGGGTCGGCCAAAGAAGGATTTAACTACACCAACCGTCTCTAACTTGAGTACAAATGGAACTCTACCTCTTGAGAGCCAAGCAAGCCAAGGAGATGTGGCGAAGAAAAAAAGTCGTCCAAAGAAGGTAGTACAACCGGTGTTGCAAAAGTATCGTACTCAACTCCCTCCAATTATTCAAGATTTCGTGATTGGTACCGACGATGTTCGAAAGATGGAAATTGTGGGTTTCACGTTATCTCGCAACAATTGGGACACCTAAGTGGAGCGGTTGAAGAGAATCTCACCCAATGCCAATACATTAGAAAGAAGATGGCCGCTCGACTAGAACACGACAAGGAGTTCCATATTTCAATGATTCTAGAAGGTTCCATGGAGGAAAAAGAAGCAACTTTCAAAGGTTTGCTAACTAGTGTTAAAGGCCCGGAGGGAAACGCACCGATCAAATGGGAGCATTGGTTGAGAATGTCGGAGTGTGGCCATCTATTGGCAGATACTTGGAATTGCGTGGTACATTTTTTTAGTGAGGGACTATCTATAGCATTTGCACCGAAACATGCGGTTTGCATGGAGCAACTCAAGCATAGAAGAATTGTCATGGCTTTGGTGGATAAAAATCATTTTATTGGTCTACAACTCAATAAGGAATGTCCATTACCTCCTCTATGTAGGTTTAGTTTGTGGGAGAAGTTCACAAACAACAAGAGCAAGGAATGGATGAAAATTTATGAGGACAACATGGCCCTTTGGAATGTTATAGATGAGTCTCGGGAATGTCCCATAGATTTGACTAAAGGAGGTTCAATAGGTTTGAATGAACTCCCTCCAATAGATTTGAGTGAGGAGTGATTATGATTAGGGAATAAAGCAACTTTTTGTGTAGTGTACAATGGAGTACTAGACAAAACATTCGTACTTTTTGGAGTACTTTTGTAATCGCATGCGTGTTTTGTGTAATGTACTTTGGAGTGCTACGAATGAATGAAATGGATGTGTTTTTTTGGGTGTATTCTCATTTGGTCGGCATCATATTCATTACTAAAACATGCCGGCTATCCTGTGGTCGGCACGGTATTATTTCTTGATCACGGCCGCAATGCATGACAAATCTGAGGAAAAAGCTGCCTGATATGGCCGGCAAGGTCCGGCTTTTGCCAAGCTGCCGGCTATATCAGGGTCGGCACGGTATTATTTCTTCAGACTGCCGGCCGCAATGCATGACAGTACAGAAAAAAGCTGCCTGATATGGCCGGCAAGGTCCGGCTTTTGCCAAGATGCGGCGCTTTATCTGCCGGCGATGTTTATGAAATTTACCATGCCGCCTAAGAACTCCCTTAAAAAATTGTTCTGGATGTTTTTACTATTAAGTTTAAGCACGGTCCTGGTTTTGAGAGGTTGCCGGCTTTAATTGCGCCAGTATTGTTATTTAGCGAGAACCATGCCGGCTAAGAACTCCCTCACAAATTGTTCATGAATGTTATTTTCTATTAAGCCGGTGAAGGCGTATTATAATATCCATGCCGACGGGACAACCGTCGGAAAGCTTTTAATATAGTATAATGCCGACTACGTGAGCCAAGCAAGCTTCTAATTTAAGACAATGCCGACTATACATCGGATACAAACCTTAATTAAAGCATACAAACGTTAAAAACTTTACCCTAACACATTTGGGACATATATAGTATCTTTTTCCGGTACACAATTTCTTAGGAGAGGTAATTAGCTTCATCTTACCGTCGCAACATGGATCCGTGCATGGTAGAAGGTTGATTTTAGCAACTTCATCTTCATACGGAGCTACACGCTCATCTATCCAATAGAAAAACCCACAACAAGTGCATTTTGAAGCATACGGCTGATATACACCTCCTATTGCAGCTTTCATGAGAAATAAGAATCCCTTACAACCTTCAATAGTGCATTTGCTTCCTTCAAAGGGACAATCCCTTGCAAAATGACCACTTAGTGTACAAAGACTACAAATATTTGGTGGTGAAACTTCCATTCTTTATGCAAGGTTGAAGATGAAGTTAGGAATGCTTTTATAATAAAAACATACCTAATATCTTGATTTTGAAATTTCTAGCCGTTGAGCATTCAATGGGTTGTACTTTGTACCTAAAAGGTGCAACTAACATTCGGTCGGCAAGGTATAGACTTCATATCATGCCGGCCTCAAGTACTTTGTCTAAAAGTGCATAAACAAAATAATAACTTCTAAAGCAACTAAAACTGAAAATTCAAATAAGTTTAACAAGTCTCAAACCACAATCTAAGAGTTCAAAACATAATGAAAGAGTTCAAACCACAATCTAAGTTTCTAAACCAAGTGAAACATAATAAAGTTTAAGAATTTCATGGATCCTTCTTGTTGTTGTTATCTTCCTCCCCAACACTAGCTTTTCACCGGCATCGCCTTTTGCTTTTCCCTTCCCCTTCACTTTGGGCCTATGTAGTCACCATCCTCATTGTAATAGGGGTTCACTCCAGAAAAGTCACATGCCCTGAAAAAAGTTCTTGGATCAACCTTCTCTTCTTCCTCCTCCGATGATGTGCATTCTTCATGGTTGAGAGGATTGCTAGGACTGTTCATAAACCTTAGAAATTCTTCTGGATTTTCCTTACCCATCAAACATAACTTTCTAAACGGGCAATTCTCTTCAGTTTCATCTTTAGGTTCTTCTAAATTGGGATAAATTGTGTCCAAATATTCAAATAGCTCTTCTGCATTGTTAACAAGACAAGGTAGTTCTTCTTTTGTTTCCTCTGGGAACCTAAACAATGCACAAATAAGATATATGAAAACAAACAACACAACGCTGTTGACCTTCTTCCCCCTGGCCGGAAAGCCCGATAAATAAAACACTGCCGACTACAGTAAAGCCGGAAAGTTGTTAACCAAATACCCTGCCGACTAATAAAACGCCGGAATGGTACTATCTATGAAAGATGCCGACTAATAACTTAGGAAATTAAGGTTTCTGATGTCTAACGTCGGCATGGTACAAGTCTAAAATCACGCCGACCAAATATAACCCGGCATGGTTGGTTATTATACCATGCCGGCCCTGGTTATTGTCCAACAGGCGCCATGGCTCACGATGAAAAGTCGGCATGTTATTCATCCCGAGACCATGCCGGCTCTTTCAAAATACCAACGGCCGGCATGTTGTTCAAGTATCGACCTTTAGCCGGCCAACATCTCCGAAAATCATAATTTTCGATTTCTAACCTAATCTAACAATCATATACAACAAAACAATAATGGGTTTGAGTTTATAAATCACTTACAATCTTCTTTTCGCCTTTAGAGGTTTCTTTTGCATCTTCAAGGATTGCATTCTTGGGTTTACTCGGTCCAACCTTTCCCTTACCTTTTCCCTCCGATTTGGAGGTTTTCATGTTACCAGTTGAATCTCTCTTGCTTTCTTTGGATCGTTTAGAATCAACCATTTTTTTTGGGTAGAAAATCAAAATTCAAAATTTTGGTTGATTTTAAGTTTTTGAATGAAAGAGAAGAGGAGAGGGTTTAGAGAAGAAGAATGAAAGAGAAGAGGAGAGGTTTTTGGTTAATCGGTTTTGGTTTTTAAGTTTAGAGTTTAGTTTTAGGTTGATTAGTGTAGGGGCATTAAAGTAACTTTACCACGTTTTGGCCTCCCCTTAGTAAGGTCACATGTCCACTTAAAATTGGATATACCCCAATTAGTTTTGGTATACCCCAATCTCGCCAGGTTTCATAATCTCATGATCTCATAAGCTGGAATGCAATAGCCAATAAGACTGAACCTCACAAGTCACCACCATACCTACCTTGGCTTTTGTGTTTTTCTTGAATTGAGGAACCTAGATGTTGAAATTTGTTATCATACTTTTCATCTAAATGGAAATAGTGATCATCAAGATTTTGGAGGAAACCAAAAAGGGATTCATTTATTCCTCTCTTTTTTTGCAAGCGTGGGTGATGAAATATTTGTTGTATTATATGTAGGTCGGGTCTTGCTCTAGGCTACGGTGTGATGTGATGCACTATTATGGTCAGTGTTCTTGGAATTTCTTGAGGATGATGTGAGCATATGGAAATTTAGAATGGATGTAAAAAGCAAACTTTGACATTACCACCAACCCTCCATACTAATGATTGTGATCCACAAAAAAACTTCAATTTGTAGCATGGTACTTCATAATGTTGTAGCATGATCAAAATGGTGGTATGAAGTTGTGACCTACAAGCTGGAAGGCCACACCTCAATTGATCTCATCATCATTTTGACCCATATTCTTTTCGGTGCGCTATTATTTCTTTTCGTCTCTTCTTTCAATGCTTTCAGTGCAGCAGTCATTACCAACTTTCAAATTGGATTTTCATTGTAACCTTTAAATTAGCAATTTCTTTTTCAACATAGGATAACGAGAGATCGTGGGGACGGTAAGTATGAAAGTAGGGATATGAGCTTGTTGGCCAACACAAAACTCAAGGATACTCTTTCGACTTTCAACTTTCAACTTTCATGCTTGGGAGTTTTCTATGCTTGGTCTTGGTCTTTCCACTGGCAACTCAACCAGTTGCATTGATTTAATCATGAGTTTCATTTGATTAGATTCAATCTTCGAAAACAATAAATGGCTTTTCACAAGTTAAAACAATCTGGTTTGTCGTCAGTCAAATGGGGCGGGACATGATCCAAAGCTAGCAAAGTGTCGGCAACCAAAACTCGGAAATCTCGCCGAAAACAACTATTTTTACAGTAGTTTTTTTCTTTTTTCCTGACTAGGATATGCTACTTTCTGGCAAGATAGATACAGTACGGAAGGAGGAGAAGCCAGACTGCCAGAGCCGATAGTGAGTCTAAAAGAGCCTCGTGAGAATTTAATTTTAGGGCCTTCTTGTGTAGTCGATTTTGTTTTCCTCCGATTAATATAATAATAAACAATTTTTTTTCGTCTGATTATGAAAAACAAAACTATGATGAGAAAAACTCAAAAGGTTCATTCATTTTCAAGAATCAAATCATACGTTAAATCAGAATTTTGTAGTCCATTTTAATGTAAAAGAGTATAATTTTTTTACATTTGTTGATGTAGCATAGATATTGTACGTTTATATATCCTTACGAAGTGACTAAGTTGCAATTAGGAAGGCCACTTAATAGTAAACACTTGTGTATATAAGGCTTAGTCCTACGGGCTAGATATCTAGCTGCTAGATTGGCCATCCACGTCAGCCTGGACAACCTCCTAACCCCTATGGGATGGCCAATCTAGCAGTAGCTTATTTGGTCAATCGGCGTCCAACGCAGCTCCATTCGGCGTCCAAAAAAACTTTGTCTCGAGCTATCATTTCTTCTATGCCTTTTACCTAATAACACCATGACATGGGACAGCTATTGAAGTTACATCACGTAATGCGAGTGAGACACGTCTATGGTACAGCTATGGTACTTGTTCATCTTCTTTTTTATCTAAAGAAATTAATTGAAGTACACTCGGCTATGGTACTGACTATTGAAGTTACATCACGTAATGACGAGTGAGTTTTCTACCAAAAAGTACAAATGTACAACATTTTATCTCCACACTCAACGCTAGCTCCATTCGGTAAGTTATTCTCCGGGAATATTCGTACAACGCCGAACCATCCAGCGTTTGCATCACTTTTGAGCGCCACACCATTGCGTTTCAATCTCGCCGATAGTGCGACTGCGAGCAACTGCTAGGAGAGAGAAGTAGTCAGATTGAATGTTAACTTTTTTCCCACACTTTTTTCATGATTTGCAACACTTTTTGGCCAATCTAGCAGTCCAATCTAGCCCATAGGACTTAGCCTAACAAAATTTAGCTACAATGAAAAAAAAAAAAAAGCTCTTCGGTCACTAACCAATCAGCAGTATGGTGGTTAAGCGTCAGTCCTACGCACTATGCATCTCGTTTTTACACTTCACTTAAAACAAAAAGGCCCTGGATGGGCTACATTGGAAAGACTATACTACAGTAGTGGGGGGCCGATCGAAGAAAAATAATAATTACTAATGACCTGTTGAGAAGGACAATATTTCTTTGACATATGCTGCAACACCCATTCATTTTATTTTTTTTTTTGTACAAACTTCGTGACGAACAAACACTATATCTTATCAATAAAAGGCCGAATGTTCGCCCGCGATGGAGGGCCGATCGAAAATTTAACCAATCCAATTATATTTAATAAAAAAATAATTGAATGAAATTGTAAAAACTTAGGTTACACCAAGGATTTTTTTCTAGATTTTGTTTCTGAAATAGTTGACACCCGATTCATATGTACAGTATTTGAAAATGGATATTATTTATTTGAAAATTAATCAAAAGAGTACAATTGAACTATCGAAGGAACTTGATTGAATAGAATTTCAAACATACACCTCGCTAACACCTACTTAACACGTGGCTACGACCAAACATATGTGTTACTATGTAGAACTAAAGTTTTCTTTTCGTTTTTAATCTTTAAAAATCGAAGAACAACTTCTACTGTTACATAAATCCAAAAGAAGAAACAACCTAGGGCCCAAATCGGTGTGAAAAGTATCAGCAACCTTAAATCTTTCGATTCTTCTTTTACAAAATGAACCCATGAAAACAGAACATTTCTACACATTCCTCTTTCACTAATATATATGTTGAATTGATAGTTGCAGCAACTTGAAGAATTACAAATCTACACATGTACACTTATCTTACTCTTTGTATCTTGGTCTGTGTTTGTAAATATTGATCAGACTTCGGTTTTGGGTTCTTTTAGATGTATTTCAAATTTTCAATCTATATCTCTCTCTAGTTTCAGGTTGTTTTTTTTCTTCTACTTGTTTTTTTCCTCTACAATTGGGTGAATAATCACTGTAATATTTCAATTGTGGCTGGCAATTCAAATGTATAATCATGTAAGAACATATAGAAAGATTTTTCTATTTGTTTCTTTGATCTGTCGAACAAGAGAAGCAGCAAAGGGGAAATAGGAAGAGAAGAAGAGGGGTGGAAATATATTTTCTTTGTTTAGGATAGGATCTACGGGTCGATGGTTTTTTACCCGACCCGATATGCCGTCTTCTCTACCCGACATATAGCTTAAGAACTCAGAAAATATGATTTGATTGGAGTCCGAATCTTCTGATCAATTTAATGATTTTTACAGAGAAATTCGAACTGTAAATATGTTCCTTCGATTATATGTAAAGGATTTTTGTCATCAATTTGATTGATTGACTCCAATTTTTTCCCAAATTCATCAAATTGTGAAATCTTTTCATTTTTTTGTACAAAAATCGTGACGGACAGAAATACATTAAGTCGTCACATATAAGGACTCCCTTCGGTCGTCCAACAAGGCCCAATAGTTAATAGAAAAAAGGAATATTTAACAGAGCCGGGTCTTGTGCGGCGCACGCCCTGCACCCCTTAGGGCCGGCTCTGGAAGAAGCTAACCTCTACTTAGAATATGGTTAGAATTAGCATACCAAGCGGAATGTATAAAAAAAAAAAAAAAAAAAAAAACAAACATACATAGCTAAAGTGTGTGCGATGGTTTTGCCACTCTTTTGGGTAAACTCCAAGCTCAAGAGTGGGAATCAATTTCACTAGTTTCTTAATCAGCAAAATGTAGGACATGATTTTCTAAGGAATTTCAAGTAAATCATTGTTGAGAATATTCACAATGGTTAGAGAGCTACAGGCAACAGAGATGTATGCTGAGGTGGGCCTACGGGCATAAGAGGTACGACCAAATCAGAAATGAATGTATATATACGCAAGAAACTTGGGTTAGCATCAACTGGGGAGATGCTCACCTAGTATCAGCGACGCTAGTTTGGGCATCTCCTGCAAAGACCGCCAGATGCACCTGTTCGGACATGATTCATCAAGCGGGCTAAAGGAAGGATGAAGCGTAGAGGTCGACCGAAACTGACATGGGATGAAGTAATCAAATGGTATCTGAACCGGCGAAACTTATCGGAAGAACTGGCGTTGGGCAGATGTATGTGGAAAACAACAATCCACGTGAAAGAGGAATGTGATCTGGACTTGGACAGATGACTCACTCTACAACTATTGAATGCGTAAAATCATAACGTAGCTCTGCAGCTAGTATAATTATGAGGGGGTGGGGGGTGAGGGTGGCACCTCCCCCCGCAGCCCTGCAGGCCGGGCAGGGATGAAGTAGATGTACGCACTGTTGTGATCGTGGTCACGTAATGCCATTATAGCAGTGGCTTCACTCCATGTACCAAAATGAACCCGCGCACGGAAAGCGCCAAGGATCTTCGCTCCACCTGTGTATCCATACATAGCATGTACCTTAACCGAGATAAAAGGGTGGGTTGTGTGGAGGATGGCAAACCGGCGTAAAATCTGTCATACACTTGTGAGATAGATCGATTTCATTCATCTCTAGCCTACCCTAAGTCCCTAACTAGCTCGGGACAAAAGGCTTTATTTTCGGTTTTCGGTCTAAGGAAACGACAGCACAATTACACTCTTCCACGTTAAAAGCATAATTAATCTATATTAATCTTGACGATATTCTCTATCGGGAGGGACCAAGAACTAGTTTAATTTTTTGCTTGTTAGAAGATGACTTGAAATATTACTTTCAACCTCATTAGGAAAATCATCTCTGACTGGTCTAATTATAAAAATTATACAAATAGTTAGCAATTCTCAAAGCCTCCATCACATCAGGTTTGGTATTATTTAAGAAAGAGTCATTCATGGTCTTCCGTATAGCTTATAGTAAACAAGCACCCCGTTTGAAAGAGTTTAACCATTACCATCATTCAACTACGTAACGATGAAATCTCTTAAAGTGAAATTCAGGTATAGTAATGATGAAATCTCTTAAATTGAAATTAAGGTCTAAATCTGACCTGGCCATTGAGAAGAATAAGAAAAGATGCCAAGTTATTTCAGTTGCAAAGTTTTAGAGGTTGCATTATTGATTTATGAAATCAATGCGTAAGCTTCTTTGAAGGATTATCCGCATAAAATTCATTATCTGCGGGGGAACATCTTTAACACTCCACAATTTATTTCATTGGATGTCTTCATCTTGAGAATGTGAAGTAGAAGCATTGTTATCTTTCAATATTTTCTAGAAAGATTTGTCAAACAAATCCCCATTAGGGTGTTTGATCCATGTAAGTTTATCATCAGTTGTACGAGGAGATAATAACTCTTGAATTTTGTACAAACATATCATTAACATACTTAATAGTGAAAATTAAATAATGACCCCCAATTTTCAAGGTTCTTCATAAATAACCCTAAGTGGTATGTTACAAGTTTTTAGGGTCTAGTATTTGGCACCTTTAAGAGTATTAGGTCAACTTAACCTCCGAAAAAGGTTGTGTTTACATTTCCACGAGTTAACAACATACTAGTTCAGTTTTATTATCCACTTAAAATATACCCTTTAAGTGAATTTTTACAAAGAAAAGAAAAATGAGGGGTACTTAAATAAGTTTCCATACTTAATATCAGACCTTGAAGAGTCTTCATTTTGACGATCCTTCCAAACTTCGATATTAGACTGATCTCCTACCATCTGACAACAACCTTTCCTTATCTCATCTCTACAAAATAACGTTGCATTCCAAGTAGATGAGCATTTATCAGGTTTGGTACAATCCAAAAATATGTTGTTTAGCAAATATATACCCCCCACCCCACACACACACCAAGAAAATAATATGTTGTTTATTACAATCCAAAAATATGTATGTTGTTTGGCTCCACAAACATTTAGGGGTATGTAAAATCTCCAGATATTTTTGCCATAAGAGCACAAATCAGGTCTCACAGGCTTCTAATACCTAGACCACCTAAAGCCTTTTTTTCCTCAAACCTTTTTTCATTTATTAAATGCATTTTCCTAGTATCTCTTGATACCCACCAGAAACTGCACATTTCTTTAGTGAGATTATTGACAACAACTTTTGGCACAAGAGAGTTAGCCATATAGTATGGAGGGATTAAGCCCACAACATGCCGGATAAGAATTCTTCTTCCGGTAAGGTTCATAAAATTCATTTTGCACTCTGCCATCTTGCATTCAAACTTCTCAATTAAGAAGTCTTAGGAATTTTCTCTATAAGCTGGTTTTAATAACTGATTTCCATGTTATTTGTCATTTGATTTCATCTCATGGACCCCAAGTAATTGAGAAACTTTCACTTGTCTTTTATCAGGCACAAACCTTCTAACGAAGACTGGAGATTCTTGTAGGTTTAATTGTTGACTGCTCCATCTAGCATAAGTACTGAGGATTACTTGAACAGAATGAAGAGTTCTCTCATTTAAGATCCCAAACATAAGTAAATCATCTGCAAACATAAAATGGAAAACAACACGAGCCCGTCAATTCAATTTATACCGATTATAAATATTTCTTCTCTACATAACTCTGATCAACCAAGATATACCTTGAGAACGTAGAATGAACATATATTGAGATAATGGGAAGCCTTTTCTTAAGCCTCTTTGACTAAGAAAATAACCTTCTGCACTATCATTCAAAATGATAGCAAAAAAAAAAGTGATACCATATTGCATTATTATATCATGTAATCCTTCCTATAATTCCATATTGATGGTCTTGTTTATCCTTCCTATAATTCCAAATGTTCTAAGACAATGAATCAAAAATCCATACTCTATCGTAAGTTTTAATGTCTATCTTAAGAGCAAAATACCTAATGCCAGAGGTAGACATATTCTTGGAATAAATTAGTTTCTTAGCAGGAATAATCTTATCAAGAATTAATATTCCAAAGATGAATAAAGATTGAGTATGATAAACAAGACCATCCATACGTGGCTTGATTCTTTGGGCTAGAACTTGTAAACAATATTGCATAAAGCTACCCCACAGCTTAGTAGGACTATTGATATTGGTAATAAAAACAAGATTATTATTGTTAGAGCATAGATCGGTTGAACCCACCAAGCGTTGGTATGTCAAGTTTGGTTGTCATATTTTAGTGAGCTAAAACTCATTTAAAGAGTCGCTTGATTATATACTAGATTCAACCCGTGATAGGTTAGCTTGAAAGTATTAGGATATGAGACATTACAAGTATTATGTGAAGACTTAAAGAATGTGAAGAAGTACGGAGCTACAACGACGACATCATCCTTCCACTTGAGGTTAGTAATATTTGACTTGAACTGTTTCATTCCCTAACGTATCTTTCAAGTCGTGCGTATTAAAAACATAACTGCGAAGCTATGAATGATTATACTCTAGTTAGACGTAGTATTAAGGAATACAATACGAAGCATAACGCTTATCTTTTGAACTTCGTATATAAGACATCGACATAATCGTTTGAATGCTATTGTGATTATGTATGGGTATGAGGTGAAGATTTCATCCTAGGAAATAATGTTTTACATTCGTTTAATGGAAGTAAATTCATGAACTTGTTTTGTGAATCGAAAGGGAAATCACTAGGCTTATTGGTATTGTTATTCACTGCATATCTGTTGAACTACCAATATGTGTGATTAGTATAACCTGTTAGAGCATTGCTCGGTCGAACTTTCATGCGTTTCTATCTCAAGCATGTTTGTCAATGTTAGTGATCAAAACTATAAGTCTTGATTTCGAGCCTATGTAGCTAAAGGTCTCGGACTAGGATAGAAAGTGTAGTTGAGATCACGAACTCAATGGCAATCATAATACAAGACGAAGGACTACTCGAGGAACCGATGGAACTTCATCGACTAAAAGGTATGTGGAGACTTGAACTTATCTGTCATTCAAAAGTCTATTTACTCTATCTCCTACTCTTGTGACAAAAGTCGTTTAGACGTATAGACTTTCATTATACACATTTGCTATTTCGAGTTTAGAGTTTAACTCGCCTATCTATTCTCGAAATATGTGTTGGTAAACTTTCAATTTAACCGAATTCATCTTTACCTAGTGACGAAAGTCATGATATGTTTCAATCACTTTGGAAATTGCTCGACGAAAAATGGTACGTGAATAATGGCTATATAACGTTCTCTCGAGAATATTTCAATGATTGAAATGAGATTTTAGATTACATAACCATTGGTAGGATATAAGCATTGTTGTGGAAACACATATATGTATAAGTCCTTATTCTTGAACCAAAGTTTGTGAACTTTGTTGATCAAGAGAAATGGAAGTGGCGCAAGCCAAGTCCGCGAACCGGCGGAAGTTCTCACCCGAGAATTTTGGCCGGAGTTTGTGTACTCCTTCCATGAGCTTAAGTCCGCGAACTTGAGTAGGTTATATCTAAAACCGGTTGTTCTTGAACTAATGTTTATATAAACTAAGGAATGCTTTTGCAAAACGTGGGTATAAAGTTCATGAACCGATTCGAGTGAATCAAACCGTTTTTGCTTCGATTGTGTCTTGTGTAGTTACATAAGATCTAAGAAATTGAACAACTCTCTAACTAGTTCATTTGAGTCATTTGAACTAGTTATGGTATAGAAGAATATGGTTGATATGAGAGTGATCATATGGCTAACCATTTGGTTGACTATTGTTGAACCAACAAATGTTAATGTTTGGGTACGGTTCATAAACCCAAAATTGAATATTTCGTTTGTGTGTAACAAGCTAAGTTTTCGATCCAACGGTTGAGAAATATTAGCTTGAATCTAATCAGGTTTTCATCTAACGGTGAATATTGAATGCTTTGTTACTAAGCTAACATTGATTGCAAACCCTGATTTGAAAGACTATATAAGGGAGAGCTCTAGCAACTGGGAAACCTAATCCCCACACTTTACGTGTGATACTAGTTTGCTAATCTAGAGTCGATTCTCCTTTAACCTTTGGTTTTCTTCTTCTAAAACCAAAGTTAACGACTTAAAGACTTCATTGGGATTGTGAAGCCATACCGATACTACTTTTGTAGTTGTGTGATACGATCTTGTTGTTTCTATCGTACGAGTACAATTGAAATAATTGGCTTGAGATTTATATCTCTCGATAGGCAAGATAGAAAAGAAATCACAAACACTTCGTCTCATCGTTTGTGATTCCACAATATCTTTTTTCGTTTGCTACTGATTAAGATTATTGTGAGGTGATCAATAATACTAGGTTGTTCTTCAGAATATAAGTCCGGGTTATTGATTGGTTCCTGTTCACCTTGATTTATCAAAAGATGAGTAACAAAACTCATAGGTTTATTCGTTGGATACGGATTTATCTATTACTATATACTTTTCTGTTGATACAAATTTGTTTATTAAAGTCTTCGACTTTGGGTCGTAGCAACTCTTAGTTGTGGGTGAGATCAGCTAAGGGAATCAAGTATGTAGCATCCTGCTGGGATCAGAGGCGTATGAGCATAACTGTACCTTGGATCAGTGTGAGATTGATTGGGGTTCAACTACTGATCCAGCATCGAAGTTAATTTGGAGTAGGCTAGAGTCTATAGCGGCTTAATATAGTGTGTTTTCAACTGGACTAGGTCTAGGGGTTTTTCCGCATTTGCGGTTTCCTCGTTAACAAAATTCTGGTGTTTGTGTTATTTCTATTCGCATTATATTTGTTTATATAATTGAAATATCACGAGGTTGTGCGTTGTTCAATCAATTTGAATATCCAACCTTTTGGTTTTGATTTAAATTGATTGACACTTGAATATTGGTATTTGGTACCATCCAAGTTATCTCTCTTTGATAAAGACTCATGAGATTTGTATTTGCTTGAGTAAAGATCAAATCGAGAGATTGAGATATAAACTCGTTGATATACTTTTATCTAGATTGAGTCCGAATGTCTAGTTGATTCTCTAGAAAGTAGATTGGAGTTTGTCCATACAGATTGCTAAGCGAAATATTGGGTGTGGTTGTTAGACCCCCGCTTTTTCAATTGGTATCAGAGCCGGAAAACACGTTCAAGACCTTACAAGTCTGTGTTTGTAGCGATCTGAGGATGGACGATACTATCTCTAATAAACGCGTTACCAGAAATAAAAGCTCTGTCTCGTCTGCTTCTATTGAAAAGAAAGATTCTTCAATCTCAAATATAGACGAACCTTGTGTTCAAACAAGACAGACAGGCTGCGACATATGTTTTTCCGATTACCCTTCAAAAGAGTCTATCTATCTAAATGAACGGGAAACAGCTGAAGAGAGTAATTTGATTGTAAACCTTGCTAGAATTCAAGCTGATAGATTTAATCGGTTAAAACATCATGTCAATAATCTTCTTGGTGTAATAAAAGACTACAATTTCGAGGAAAATACTGAGGATCACTCCTCCCGTATGGTTCTCAAGGTAAGACTCAAAAAGGATGTCGTGGAAATAGAACATCGCTTGAAGAAACTCCCTATTCAAGGATGCTCTAAGCAGTCTAATATACCAAGTACTTACTCTACGACTAAAAACATTTCTCCAGAAGTAAAATCGAAATCCCTTCATGTCAAAAATAATGTGTCTGAATTTTCCGTTAACCAAGGGTGTTCCACTTCACATGGAAGGAATAAATCTCCTAACAAGGTTGTTAAGACTACTTTGTCTAATCACATCTGTGATCAGAAAGTATGTCTCTTTTGCGATGCAAAAGGCTCTGCTAAACAGAAGAAAAACTCTAGGTTGAATAAAACCTCCTTGGTTCAACTTCAACACACCTTAGATTTGATTCTCAAAGGTGTAACTGACATTAGTGTGTCTAAACCTGTTGGTTTTCATACTTACCCTGTGTATGTTGGCAGGAAAGTCAGTTCAGTGAGTTCCTCGAATGTCCTAAAGCAGAATAGAAGTCTTAAGAATCACCTGAGAGAAGATCAAGTTAATTCCTCTGGAAACAAATTTTCCCCAGAAGAAAGAAAGAAAATTGATGATGTGAGCAATAACCTGATGGAGATAATTAAAGAATATAAAGAAATCATCGACAGGTTGTCTTCCTCCCCAAGTCAAAATTCTTCTGGTAAGAACTCTAACTATGTCTCGTATTTTGATGACAGTAAGTTTATGATAATTTTTCGGGGGATTTTGTTTTTCCCCCCCAAAACAAATAGGTAATTTGCATTACCCCCTTTATAAATCCCAAATTGGTAAAACCCCCTTTCTGTTATAACTTCCGTCAACATCCGGTTAAGTAAGCACGTGCAATTCACGCCTACATCACAAATAATAATTAATTTTATAAATCCTAGGTACATGTTGCAATACTGACCGTTGATTTGTGTTGGATTAGAAATAGATAGGTGCAGAAAGATCCTTTTTTTTTTCATTTTCTCTCCGTTCTCGCCGAAGAACATGCTAAAATTTTCTGATCAAAAAAAAAAAAAAAAGAACATGCTAAAATTCTTAACTACAGACCAGAACCAAATGTTGTTTTGCCGTAACTAGAGAGAACGATCACATAATACGAAGAGAAACAAAGCATAGCAGGAAGAGATAAAGATTCACCAACTACGAAAAAGAATTCCATACCACGCTATCAACAATAATGAAATTCCTTGGGGTTATCTCTGGTTTTTCTATTGTTCAATTTACTGGTTTCTAATTGAAGTTTGCTTGAAATCAGGAAACTAATTAATTTTCTAGATATGGGTACTGAGAATCCATCATAACCACAGCACATGTGCCCACTTTGGAGGAAAATAGTAGTTCAATGATTTTGGTTTCTGTAAGATTTCTATGGTCAACAATAGATGGATCCTGATAGGAAGCATTACCACCGGTGGTAATGGGTTAACATATGGAATAAAGATTTAATGATTTATGTATGTTCATATCGTGATTTATGGATATCTAATGAATTTTTTTAATTTTTTTTGTGCGGTGTTGGAGTTTAAATAGAAAAGAAGGGGGATAGGGAAGAAAAATTGGTGAAGATGACTATATAATCGTAAAGTACATTTTTGAAGGTCTCTAATGACGATGTGCAGAGAAGAAGAAGGGAAGAAGATGTAATGGTCAAAAAAAAAATAGGGTCTAGAATGAGCCACGTATTTAAGGTCCTAGATATTAACATCTGATAAGGAAAATTAATTTTATTTTATACACACGTGAGTTGTACGAGCACAATCAAGTGGGTTGTAAATGTGAGTTATAACGAAAGGGGGTTTTACCAATTTTAAATTTAAAAAGGGGTAATGCAAATTACCTATTTATTTTGAGGGGGAAACACAAAAAATCCCTAATTTTCACATAAAAGAGATATCTCTCTAGATTCAGAAGGAAAAAGAGACTCGATCATAAACACAGTTCTTTTAATGAGCTCAGAGCTCATACTTGTGTTAATTAATCACAAGGATTAAGAACTTGCTCATAAAAAAATCCTGTTGAGCAAGATGTGTAAGTTTCAGGTATACTGTGGCATTCTTTTTGTTCTGCTTAATTGAGTTATTTTCTTATCGTTTATAGCTAAACTAGTGTCTGCAGACAATATTGCCTAAAATGGTATTTGTAGTATTCATTATCGTTTCTCTCTTCTTTATGCACTTCTTATTGCAATTAGGAGGTCTGCTACACATATGCTCTAAATTTCTTCGCTGATAATCAAATAAATTTATTGAGGCCTTTACGAAGTCTTATGTAGCAAAAAGTTTTTTTTGGGGTCATGTTGTATTCGTACGTGTACACACGTTACCATCACGAGTCAACAGTTGGAAAACTCTAAAAACCTTCTTCCCTAAGAAACCTTTAAATACCAAACCTTTGAGTCATGTTTGCATACTCTGGGTTGTGTTTTTGTCAAGAATGTTTTCCTCTTCACAAACTTGTGGTTTCGCTAGAGGCTTTCTTGCTAAAGGTATTGGTTTTGAGTCGAAAGGGAGGAAGAAAAGAACTCTTGTTGAAGATGATCATCCCAATGCCTCATGTTCCTTTGCCTATACACATGAGGATGTTGAGAAAGAGGAGATTATCTCTGTTGAAGTGGTTCATTGATAGGTGTAGAATACACCGTATTTACTATCTAGAGTTTATGCTTTATTTGCTATTTTTCGTGTGAATATGTTTGATTTTGAGTTTTATAGGTGCCATGGAGTCACCGAGAACAAAAGGTGAAGAAATCACCCATTTAAAGCGAAAAAGAGCGAAAAGACCAATTCACAGGCGAGCGAAGCTAGCTACGGTTGAGCAAAGAAGTGAATAGGCAGTCGGTTCCGCGAACCGACAAGCCATGCAAGAACCGGGGTCCTTTTCCTAATTCTCGGGTGCCTAGAGTCATTTCGGGTAACCCTTATCTGCAGACACTGGATGGTCAGTACCATTTTCTATTCCTACAAAACTCTAAGATCGAGAATTGGTGTCTATCTTCATTACAAGCTTCACTGAAATTCACAAAAGAGAACAAATGAAGCTGCTGATGATGAATTAGATCCAGACGAACAAGGGAGAAGTTTCTGCTGATGAGATTTGAGAAGATTGGATGATAACTCGGGTTCGATCGGTGATGCGTGAACTGAGATTTGAAATGGGGTTTGCTGTTGATTTGGGGGTTCACAGAAACTAGGGTTCGAGAAGCAAGAATGATTTCTGTTGCTCCTGTAAAGATCTGAAATTAATGGAGAAGAAAATGGAGTTGAAATTGCAGAGATGGGTAATGACCAGACCTTGAAGTTGAGATGGTTAGGAGTTCTCAATTTGTGTCTGAATCTGAGATTGAGAAGGGTCTGATGCATAAATTTGTGAAGGGTATATGCTGAATTTCAGTCTCAAACAAAGTAGAAGAAATCTGAGCTGAAGGTGAGCTGAAATGATTGAATGGGTCAGATATGATACGGAGAGGAAATAGAAGCTCTAGTGGCCTGTGTTGATGCTATTGCCTGCAATGGAGATGAACTAGGGGTTGTATGAGTTGAGAATTTACAGGGAAGTGAAGATCAGTTCAAGTAGGAGATGCAACTGAGAAGGTTGATGCAGTGGTGGCTACAATGGAAGTGAAGCTGGCTTATGATATTTGAGAAGTTGTTGCAGTTGTAGCTGGGAAGTGATGGTGCAATTCAGGTATACATGAGCATGGAACTGATGGTTGCAGAATGGAGTAATGATTCCAAAGCTGGGTGCAATCGAAGCGACAAGGAGACATGGCGGAGGAACCGGGTAGTTATGATGAGCATCTACTTGATGGTTGTGGCATGATTGTGCAGTTTCAGTGGTTGTTGGGTACTTGAAGTTGGAATGGTAATGTTGCAGGTGGTCTTGTTTGTGACTTGCAGTTACAGCTCAAGTGGATGAAATGGTCTGGAGATGAATTGAGCTGTTGCTATTGACCTAACTAGAGAGTGTTGCAGTTGAGGTTTTGTGTTGGCTGGAGATGGATGCCATGAAGACAGTAATGGTGACTGAGGTGCAAGAAATTGAAAGCAGTGCTGGGTGCTTGATCTGGTGAGATGTTGCAGTTTGAGAAGGGATGAAAGTAGTGGTGAATGAAATTGGCAATTGGAGATGTTGGTCTGTGAACAGTGCAATAAGCTACAAATATGATGCAGCTTCTGGTGTTGGTAGATTGCAGTTTAGATGGAGCTAAGCTCATCTGAAGTTGGTGATGTTGAGACAGTGAACTAGAATTGATGAAGCTGCTGTTATGAGTCAAGCAAGGCATTGGTGGTGAAGCAGTGACAATATTGAACTTATGGAGGAGATGCATGGACTACAAGAATGAGATGTTTTTGCTGGTGGCCAGGATTACAGGCTGTAGCTATGAAATTGTAATTGGGAATGACTGAAGCTGCAGAATAAGCTTAGATGAATGGTAGGAGTTTTGCAGTGGAGTTGAGCTGGATGCAATGGGCTGTTGGTGTTGAAATGGTGTGCTAAAATAGAGCTGATGCTATTGTTTTGGAGGTAGATGCAGCTGTGGAATAAAGGCACAGCCATTATGGCTGGAATTGCACTGGTGATGCGCCATCTTGGTGCAGCACAGAGCTTTGGCCAGTGCAATGGCCTTGGCCAATTGCAACTCATTCAATCAGCTGAGTCAGTGACTGACTCATACTCTGACTCGGTGCTTGACCGAGTTGACCCGGCCGAGTTGGATTGTTGACCGAGTTGACTCGTTGGCTGGTGACCGGGTGGACTTTGCCGGTCACCTGAGATTTTCCGGTGCCGGATTCCGGCCAATTTCCGGCCACAATACCAGTTTTCCGGTGACCGTTTTTGGGCAAAGTTTTTACATGGGTTTTTCTCACACATGGGCTTGGTGGACTTCTATCTTTTGGACCTTTGAAGATTAGACCTAATTTTGGAAACAAGAGAGCTATTTAAAGGAAAGACTTCTACAACTTTGAACACATATTTTTCTTGGAACTTTGGAGAGACGGTTTTGTTTACGCTTCTAGGGTTTGCTTTTGTTCATCTTTTTCTTTTCAATTAATATTTTTATGATGAACTCCATAGCTATGAGTAGCTAAACAAATATTATTGGTTATCGGATAAAGTTGATTTCTCAATATGTTATATGATTCAATGAATTAGTTTTGTCTCAATATTTTATTGTTTGTGATTCACAATTAATAGTGTTATATGATTTGATAGTTTGTTTGGTTGAGTCCGGAATCAATCCGATTTACATTCATCTCTAGAGCTATATTAGAGTTTTCAATACAAAAAAGTTGTTTATCCCTGATTCTAAGTAGCATAATTTTGGGTAGTGCTTGTAGTGATATATCCTACTAGTCACAAGTGAATCATAACTTTTGTTAAAACGATTAGTGCTTTTACACATTCGTTTGCATTGATTAGTCTTATTCCATAGAACTTATTGCTTTTAGGGAGTTAAATCTAATTGTGCTTTTACACTTTAGGTTGCTTTCTAGGAAGAAGTCACATATGCATCTTTTAATGTGGTTGTGATGAAAACAGGGAATTAGCGGGATATACTTGCGATCAAGGTGTCCTAGGACTATTAGTAGATGAGAGATTAAAATACCAATTCTAATCATTGATGAAAATACATGTTTGTGAATGATACTATCCCGTGACCAATATCTTCTCCTTATTGATTATTCCAATTATTTGCTTTGCTTTATTTTATTTTTACTTTAGTATTTCGTTAAAGCAACAAACATCCCCCCTTGGTTACCTTAGAAACTGAAAATCGCATAACAACAATTGCCTCTCTGTGGATACGAACTCTTCCTTACCTTGAACTTCATTCATATTTAGTGAGTAAGAAAGTGAAATTATTTTTGACGCCTACGACAGCGATCAAATTTTGGCGCCGGTGCCGGGGAGGCATACGGCTTGTTATTAAGTTTTTAGTTTCTTTTTATAATTTCTGCTTTTATATTTGCTTTTCGGTTCTTGTCTTGTTTCTCACTTGTTTGGGAGAATTGTTTTCATGTACCTAATCCCTGGCTTCTAAAGATTGGAACTACCCAAGGTGCGGGATAGCTACTCGAAGAGGCACAATACTCCAGCCAAGTCAAGACACAACAGAAAATCTAGAGTTAGAGGTGGAAGGAGAAGTACAAATAGAAGGAGAACAAGAGGTTCCATTCGTAGACGAACCACAAGTTGAAGAAGAAGAAGCAATGGGTGATGCAAATCGTTCACTCAAGGACTTGGCTTCTCATAGGCTTGATACACAACAGGGGTGTATTCAAACGAACTCTACTTTTGAGATCAAGCCGGGGTTTCTTAGAGAATTACCAAAGTTCCATGGCATGGTGAATGAAGATCCAAACAAACATCTTATGGACTTCCACACCATTGTCACGGCTATGCTTCCAGCGGATGTTGAGGCGGATGGTGCAATGTTGAAAGTTTTTCGTTTGTCTTTGATGGATAGTGCTAAGGATTGGTTGTACTATTTACCTCCCGGAAGTGTCACAACATGGAATGGGTTGAAGAAACTCTTTTTGGAGAGATATTTTCCAGCATCAAAGGCTACTCAAATTCGCAAGGAGATTTGTGGGATGAAGAAAAACGTGGGAGAATCTTTATATGAATGTTGGGAACGATACAAGAGATTGGTGGCAAGCTGCCCTCACCACCAATTCAGTGACGCTATGATCATCCAATACTTCTATGAAGGACTCCAATCATGTGATAGGAATCTTATTGACGCTGCGGGTGGTGGTGCACTAGTTAGCAAGACGGTGGCACAAGCTAGAGAGTTGATTGAAAATATGACAGCGAACTCCCAATAATTTTTGAGCCGTGGTTCGGATGTGCTTTTAAGAAGAGTGAATGAAGTGAGCGAGGTTGAGGAACTTCGTAAACAAATGGGTAACATGTCGGCAATGATGCAACAAGTTGCAGCCGCAGTTATACCAAGTTCCTCTCAAACTTAAGAGGACGAGCAAGATAAGGCGATCTTTCCAAATCAACAAAGAAGGTATGATCCCTACTCCAACACTTACAATCCGGGATGGAGAGATCACCCCAATTTTAGCTATGCCAACAAGCAAGGTGCAATCCAACAACCTACCTTCAACTTTTCAAGTGGATTTCAACCTCAACAACAACAATTCCAGCCGAGACAACAATTTCAGCAACCACAAGCACAACAATCAATGCAAAATCAAGGTTCCGATATTGACTCAAAGCTTCAAACAATGATGCAAGGAATTTCTTCCATGTTCAAAGAGAGTCAACAGGAAACTAAGAGTGCTATCAAGGAGTTGCAAACACAAATGGGCTCCATGGCTATTGAGTTGAACCAATTGAAGGCACAAAATAGTGGGAAACTCCCTTCTCAACCTATTAACCCAAAAGAGGGTGTCAATGCTATTACGTTGAGAAGTGATACACAACTTGTGCAACCCGAAGTTACTCGATTAAGGCAAGGTGGAAACACCCAAGGAACCTGTTTTGGAGGAGAAAAATGAGGATTCTCCCCAAACTTCTGAGCTACCTATTCCTAACTCTAAAACTCCGGTTTCTACTTATGTTCCTCCTTTACCTTTTCCTCATGATTTGCAAGTTCTAAGAAGGCGGAATTAGAAAAGGAGATTTTAGACGTTCTAAAGAAGATCCATGTGAACATACCACTCATTGATGCTTTATCAAGCAAGTTCCAAAGTATGCAAAGGTGTTGAAGGACTTGTGTACCAACAAACAAAGGCTCAAAGGTAATGAAGTGCTTAGTGTGTGGGGAGAATGCTTGGCAATCTTACAACACAAACTCCCACTTAAGTGCAAGGATCCCGGTAGTTTTGACATTCCCGTCACAATTGGTAACACAACGTTTAACAAATCTATGTTGGATTTAGGTGCATCCGTTAATATTATGCCTGCGTCAATGTATAATTCACTTGATCTTGGTCCTCTTAAAAAGCTGAAATTGTATTGCAATTAGCCGATCGCTCTAATGTCTACCCAATGGGTATTGTTGAGGATGTTCTTGTGCGGGTTAATCAACTTGTATTTCCAGTGACTTTTGTGTGTTAGAGATGGATGAAGGTTCACCGGACTCGTCTCTTCCATTGCTACTTGGGCGTCCCCTTCATTAAAACGGCGAAAACCATAATTGATGTGGACAAGGGAACGCTAACCATGGAGTTTGATGGAGAAACAATACGTTTCAACATTTTCGAGACGATGAGATATCCTAGCGATGTCCATTCTTGTTTCTCCATTGATGTTAAGGATACATTGGCACAACAAATTTTTGAATTAAATGGTGATGACGCTTTGGAAACCGTGTTAACTACATCCATGGATAATGGTGTGAAGTGTGGTAATGAAGTCAAGGAAGCCCTTGGTGATCTTAATTCACTACAAGGATGCCCGGAAACTCATAATATCTCTTTTATTTCTTTACCATGCAGTGATGAAAAGCTTGTACCTTCAATTGTTAAATCTCCAAAGTTAGAATTGAAACCTCTTCCCGACCACCTAAAGTACTTATACTTGGGTGATAATGAAGAGTTACCTGTGATTGTTTCTAATGAGCTTAATGATTTACAGGAGCAAAAACTTCTAAGGGTGCTAAGGAAGTACAAGACGGCCATAGGATGGACAATTGCCGATATCAAGGGTATAATCCCTGCCGTTTGTATGCACAAAATTCGTTTGGAGGACGATGCAAAGCCTACAAGGGAAGCGCAACGTCGTTTGAATCCTCCCATGATGGAAGTTGTGAAAAAGGAGACACTCAAGCTTTTGGAAGTGGGTGTTATCTACCCCATATCCGATAGCAAGTGGGTAATCCCGGTACAAGTAGTACCAAAGAAATCGGGTGTGTGGTGGTGGTGGAGAATGATAAGAACGAACTTGTCCCAACTCGTGTGCAAACCGGTTGGATGGTTTGTATTGATTATAGAAAATTGAATGCCACCACTAGAAAAGATCACTTTCCATTGCCTTTTATTGATCAAATGCTTGAACGTTTAGCTGGACACTCTTATTATTGCTTTCTTGATGGCTATTCGGGTTATAATCGATTGTGATAGCGCTAGGAGGACCAAGAGAACCACTTTCACTTGTCCTTTCGGTACTTTTGCTTATAGAAGGATGCCTTTTGGCTTATGCAATGCTCACCTACTTTTCAAAGGTGTATGGTAAGTATCTTTTGAATATGTTGAAAACATAATCGAAGTGTTCATGGATGACTTTAGTGTCTTTGGTGATTCATTTGACCTTTGCTTGAATAATTTGTCTCTAATCCTCGAACGATGTGTTGAAACAAATCTTGTCTTGAATTGGGAGAAGTGCCATTTCATGGTAACTCATGGCATAGTTTTAGGCCATATAATATCTTCTAAAGGCTTGGAAGTCGATAAATCTAAGATAGACCTTATTCGTGCTCTAACCCCTCCCACT
The DNA here is from genome assembly GCA_023531295.1 of Papaver armeniacum. Taxonomy (NCBI): domain Eukaryota; kingdom Viridiplantae; phylum Streptophyta; class Magnoliopsida; order Ranunculales; family Papaveraceae; genus Papaver; species Papaver armeniacum. The sequence goes on from JAJJWW010015208.1 coordinate 84,035, forward strand.
ACGGTGAGGGAGATACGCTCTTTTCTTGGTCATGCAGGTTTCTATCGTAGATTCATCAAGGACTTTTCCAAGATAGCATCACCACTTTGTAACTTATTGCAAAAAGATGTGGTTTTTAACTTTGATGAAAAATGTATGGCGGCATTCCATCGTTTGAAAGAGCTTTTGATTTCAACCCCTATCATTAAACCACCGGATTGGAGCATACCTTTTGATCTCATGTGTGATGCAAGTGACTATGCGGTTGGTGCGGTGCTTGGGCAACGTGTGGGGAAGCTTCCTCATGCTATTTATTATGCTTCTAGAACATTAAATGGGCCCAACAAAACTACACAACCACTGAAAAAGAGTTATTAGCTATTGTTTTTGCTTTGGAAAGTTTCGCTCTTATCTAATTGGTACAAAAGTTATTGCTTTTCTGATCATGCAGCGCTTAAGCACTTGCTTACAAAGAAAGAGGCGAAACCGAGGCTCATACGGTGGATTTTACTCTTGCAATAGTTTGATATTGAAATCAAAGACAAGAAAGGAATTGAGAACACCATTGCGGATCACTTGAGCCGACTTGCTGTGGACAAGGAGACTATCCCATTGCGTGAATGTTTCCCGGATGAGAAACTATTCTCAATTGCCTTTGGAGAACCATGGTATGCCGATATTGTGAATTACTTAGTTTCTAAACAAATCCCAAAGAACTTGTCTCGTCTTTGAGAGGGACAAACTTAAGAAGTTAGGGAACCAATACATATGGGATTATCCATACTTATGGAAACATGGTAGTGACCAAGTAATACGAAGGTGTGTTCCCGAATCTGAATTTAATTCTATCTTGTCTTTTGGTCACTCTTATGCTTGCGGAGGACATTTTGGGAGCAAGAGAACCGCTCACAAGGTACTTGAAAGTGGTTTTTATTGGCCAACTTTGTTTAAGGATGCCCATATATTTTGTACAACTTGTGATAGGTGTCAAAGAACCGGCAATCTAGGTGCCCGAAATCAAATGCCACAAACTTTTATTCAATTTATTGAAGTTTTTTATGTATGGGGTATTGATTTTATGGGGCCTTTTGTCAACTCCCATGGGAATTTTTATATCTTACTTGCGGTTGATTATGTCTCGAAATGGGTGGAAGCTAAAGCCACCCCAACTAATGATTCTAAAGTGGTTTCAGATTTCGTGCAAGCTAATATTTTTGCAAGGTTTGGAATTCCAAGAGCCATAATTAGCGATGGGGGTTCTCACTTCAAAAATAGGATTTTACAAAGCTTGTTGACGAAGTACAATGTGTCGCACAAGATTGCAACACCTTATCATCCCAAAACAAATGGACAAGCCGAGGTGTCTAACCGGGAGGTGAAATCCATTCTAGAAAAGACGGTGAACCCAACAAGGAAGGATTGGAGCATGCGACTTAATGATGCTTTGTGGGCTTATAGAACCGCATACAAGACACTTATCGGGATATCTCCCTTTAGGCTTGTGTATGGTAAACCTTGTCACTTACCCGTGGAAATTGAGCATAAGGCGTTTTGGGCTATTAAACAATGCAACATGGAGATGGATGGGGATGGAAAGCAAAGGAAGTTACAACTCCAAGAGCTAGAGGAGCTTCGCAATGATGCATTTAAAAGTTCGCGCATTTATAAGGAAAAGACGAAGGCATTTCATGATAACGTGATTTCTAGAAAACAATTTTGCATTGGGCAGAAAGTGCTTTTGTTTAATTCTCGCTTGCATTTATTTAGGGTAAATTAAGGTCACGATGGATCGGACCTTTTATTGTTACTAATGTGTTTTCTCATGGTGCAGTGGAAATTCGTAGCATATCTACAGGGAAAGAACTTAAAGTTAATGGGCACCGGTTGAAACCATATTATGAGAATTTCAATTCCGAAGTGGTGGAAGGAGTTAACTTTGTGGATGTGCTCCCTCTGGAGGAGTCATAGAAAGCAAGGAGATAGTCGGGCTGACGACTTTAAACCAAGCGCTAAATGGGAGGCAACCCATCGGATGAGTATTTCTTGTCTTGTATTTATTTCTTGTTTTGTTTTTTTTATTTTTTCTGATTTCTTTATTAGAATTTCCCACATTGACTTACTTTGGACGATTCAATTTACATTGAGGACAATGTAAAGTTTAAGTGTGGGGGAGTGGTTACGCATTTTCTTTTTGTAAATTTTTGCAATTTTTCAACTTTTGTGTAAACTAGTGAATAAGAAAACTCCAACTTGTAGTTAGTTTAGAGTCACATAGTATACATGTCTCTAAGATTACATCGAGAATCTCATAAGAGTGACTGAACTTAGAGATGACAGAGAACATGATCGGGTTCTTAATTGTATGAGTTTTAAAGTTGGATTTAACCATGCCAGTGGCAAATAAGGTGCAGACTGAATTCGGTATTAGAGTAGTGATCCCCTATAGTGGAGACTACCCATGTTACATAATATGAGGCACCAACCTTCAATTCTTTGCACTGTCTAAATTTGTGCTTTTAGAGTGTGTGTCACCGTACGTAAATTAGAGGCAGTAATGGTGAGCTGCCCAACCTCCCACCATATAAGCACTATTTTGATCTCTTGAGTGCTATTTTTATCAACCATGATGGTGACATCGAATTGCTAACTTACATACCACTTGTAGTCTTGTTCGCAGTTAGCACCATCCACCTTATCTCTCTCTACACCAACAGGTCCATAGAAACACCATCATCATCAACAAGAGGAGCATCACAAATTTGAAGGAAAGTTGAACACGTTCGAGGTTTACAAGCAACGATATAAAAATGAGCAGATTTCAGATTCAAGTTGTTTATGGGTGAAAACTACTCCTGCAGAATTTGGTAATTTGGGGTGTGGATGAGGAATGAATTTAAACCTTAAACAAATGCACTGCGCGGTGAGTGCTTGTAGATTCGAGAGATCAATCTGTGCAAGTCCGGCCTAAACCAAGAAATGGCCGTTCCAGACTTGTTTCGGTCACAAAGTGAAGGAGATGGGGTTGATCTTAGGGAGGTAAGCGAAGAAGGTGTTGAGAATGTGAAGGTGTAGACTTGCTTATGACTTGCAACAGGAAAGTGAACAAGCTTACGATTGGTGTAAGCAGGCTCTGATGTTTTCTTGTTGTTTTTCTCTCTGTGTTGTTTGGAAATAGGGCAGAGAACCTATTTATACAAGTCATTGAGTCTTATTCACGTCTCTCGTGGGAAGTGGAGGAAGTGGAGTGATGGAGTAGTGGAGTTGTGCGTTGGTGATACACGACCAGTCTTGCCCACTTCTCTTGTTCATCTCTAACCGTTCATGACTTCCTAACACGTTCTTGTGATGGCGCGTTGCACGCTGCACGCAGCGTAAACCGCCCGGACCAATACCCCCGATATGTATCCCCCGGTTTGTGACATGATTGATGTCTGGAATGTGTGGATCGTGGATCCACGAAAGATAGCATGTAATGCTGAATTGAATAACTGCGTTATTCAGGAAGTCGATACTTGTGAAGTATCGTGTGTATTTTATGCAGGTACTGCATCATGGTGTGGTAAAGTGATAGGTAATGACACCTTACTTGTAGGAGCAGAATATCACGACATCAATACTTCACGAGATTAATAAACGACTACATTGCGAAGGTGTCGCAGGAAATAAATATAAATGACGCAATAGATGACGAAAGCCAGAACGTGAGAAAAGTGTGAAGACTTGGCGAGATTTAGGAGTGTCGCAAGGAAAAATGTTTATAACACTCGCGACACTTCGCGAGTTATTCCCGAAAATAAAGGACAGCTTAGCTGTCATCCACTGTGTATTACCCTATATAAAGGGTTGAGTCAGTCTGTTGTAGGGAGAGTTCTTTTAGAATTGTTAATCAAAACATTAGGAGAGAGAAAATCTAGAGTGATTGTAATTTCTTTAGCTCTGTTCTATCTATCCTTGTAAACATTTCAAGAAGATTATCAATAAAAATATATAATTACTCATCTTCAAATGGATTAGTAAAGTAAATTCTTGTGAGGGGTGTATTGTGGGATTTCCTGCAACTACATATGCGCTAGAAACAGGGAGGAGTAGAAGATCAACCTTGTGAATTTAAAGAATCAGGAGTAACAAGAAAGAAACTTCGGATAATTCTCAACAATTTACTAAAATTGAGAAATGGCTAGAATAAGGAATGCATCAGAACAACCAACAATTGTGAGGAGAAGTGGGAGATTAACTGGAGAAAGGAGAAATGAAGTAGGTGAACCATCAAGAATAAACGCAAGAGATAGAGAAGAAGTTCAAATTCAACCACCAATTCAACCACCAATTCAACTAGTATCGAATAGAGTAGTAGATTATGATAGGGTGAGCGTGCATACATGGAGATCAGATTCTGTGGAAGAAAGAGAAGAAGTGCAAAAACTGATGAATAATGGACAAGAGGAGAGAAATCGAGAAGAAATGGGAGAAACAGCTCATAGAAATGAAGAAATTGTAGCATTAGAAACGTTGAGACAAACAATACATGAAGAAAGGCGTTTAGAAGCATAAGAACGCACAAATTTAACAAGGCAAAACCACGAATTAAGAATGGAAAATAGGAGGCTGCAAAATAGAAGATCGAGAAGTAATAACAGATTAAGAATCTTCGCAGAAACATTACCTGCAGAAAATGTTAATGAAGAAAATTTGGAAAGGGAAATAAGTTTTGGCGAAGGAGGTCGTGAAGGAAGAGAAGTAATAGAAGATCGTTATATTCCACGTCCTGAAAATCCACAGAATGGTCAAAATGACGGAAATCAAGAAAATAGGCAGCGTCAAGGGCAGAATGATCCAATTAATGAAGAAAATCAGGGAGAAGGAAGAAGAATACTGCGTGGAAGAGAAACACAGAGGAAACAAAAGGAAATTGAAGATGACATTGAAAAACATTATATTGAACAAGCGCGTTTAGCTCGCGAGAGGGAAAGATTGAGAGCAGAAATGGAAGAACAAGAATTGGAGGAAGCAATTCGGCAGAACAATCATGACAATCGAGAAAGAAGGCGCGAGCAAAATCGCAACAATGGAAATATTAATGAAGAGTATGAAAGAATACAAAGGAGAGTTGATAGACAACCAAGAAGAGAAAACGATAGATACAATGGTGTGCACATTCGCGAACGAGATGAAGGAGAAAGTCGCAGAGAAAGAAGAGAAGAGAATGTTGAACAAGAAAATCAAGATAGACGTGAACGCAGAAGGAGAGAAACGGAGCTAAAAAGACCAATGAATCCGAACACTGATGTAAATGAACAAATTTTAAGAGAGTTGGCGGAGATGAGAGGAATGTTGAACAGTAGAGGAGGTGGAGGAAGAAGACAATTGGATGAGGCAATCGAAGAAGCTGCAAAAACTCCCTTTACTCTAGAAGTGCAATTAGGTGGGATACCCCCAAAGTGCAATTTACCTGCATTAACTAGCATTTTTGATGGAACAACTTGCGCAATACAACATATCAAAGCGTATGTAAGATGTATGTTACAAGTGGGAAAATCATGACGCTATATTGTGCAAATATTTCGCATCAAGTTTAACAGGAAGCAATGAAGTGGTTTGAAGGTTTACCAAGAAACACCATCACGTCATTCAACCATCTACAAGCTATATTTTTAGGGGCATACATAAGTAACAACTCCTCGCGACCGGGAATTGAAGATGTATTTGGGCTGAAACAAAGAGTTGGCGAAAGTTTAAGACACCTAACTGTGAGATGGAAGACGATGTGTAGCGAGATGGTGGAAGAGTGGATGAAAGATATCTCATTTTATCATTTATAAACGCTATGTTCGCAACCAATTTGCTATATATTCAAATTTTAGAGTCAAGAATACGATCACGATGACGGAGAGTGCGAGAACTGCAAGAGGAATATATTACTTTGGAAGAAAGGCAAAATGAGGTGGAGTCGTACCTGGTTGTGAATACAAGTTCAAATCTGCGAATGCAAGTTTGTTACCCAAATTAATACACACGGTAGCGAGTACCTGCAGGGAAACAAGAAAGAGTGATAAATGATGAAGAACCAAAGTTAGTAGCCATGGGAAGCCGAGATCAAGAAGAGTTTGAAAGAGAAAGAAACTAATATAACCGTGGCGGCAATAACAAAATTCAGAGATTTGATCATCCGCAAGAAACTTATGGAAGTCAAAGGCGAGAATTATCATGGAGGTCGACGTCACGAGTAGTATGGGAAGAAATCAAAATGCCACCATTAAATGCTAGTGTGGAAAAGATATGGGAAGCTATACTCTTGATGGAAAACATACCGCACCATGGAACATGGGGAATGAACCACCACCAAGTGATAGAAGTCACGAATTCTCGCTCTTACCACCGTTTTCATGGACATCCGACGAATGACCTGAAACATAAAAAGAATCATCCTTTGAATGATTGATCAAGGAAAGTCAATCACTTTCTAAAAAGTGAAGAGAAAGTTCAACAATTGCCACCACCACCATCAAAGGGGAAAGAAACGTTCGTAATAGAAGTTGGGGCGAAAGCTAAAAATTTATTTTGTAACTCCATTGTTCACTCATATCGCACAATTGAAGATTTTCATGATAATATACTCAGTAGGGTTTTTGTGAGGGATGTTGATAATAAAGAAGTGATGAACATTGCGAAGATGTCGCAGTTAAAAGAATGGCAAATGCACAGATTATTTCTTTCAATGCGAAGAGATTCTGAAGGCAAAGAGACGCATGACAACCCATTGGTTGTAAAATTGGAAATTAATCCAAAACCGGTAGATGGCGAAGACGATGAAGCAGAAGAGAATTGTTGGGCGATCAATAGAATATTGATTGATACTGGAAGCTCAGTAAACATCCTCTTTTACCATACTTACAAGACTATGGGGGAAAGGATGCAGAATTGATACCTTCAACATACAAGATATATGGTTTCAATGGCACAACAAACAAGCCTAAAGGAGAAGTTCATATGAGAATACCCCGCAAGGATATCTACCGATATTACATTACGTGTGATCGATGTGGAATCCCCTTATAATGCATTGATTGGAAGGCCATGGTTGCATGACATTCTCAGGTGTAGCGTCAACATATCATCGATGTATAAAATTTCCTCATCCTAGTGGTGTTGGAATTATAAAGGGAGATTGGACGGAAGGACAAAAATGCTATGAGATCGATGTGGAGAGCTGCGAAGAGAGAGCTGAGAAAAGAAAGGGTTGGAAACAACATGCAAAAGATGAGAAAAGAAGAGAAAGATTAATGGTGGATGCCATTGATGTAAGAGGAGAAGATACATTGCGAAACAAGTGCATGAAAACAGTTGGAAATTATGATGGAAAGGAATCATTAAGAGATTTGAATGGTGTAGAGGCAGAGAGTAGCAAGAGCAAAAAGTGTAAGAAGTGAATAATCATCAAAAAGCAACAACAAAAGATTGTTCAGAGTAAGAGGAAGAAACAATAATTGAAGAAGAAATATGCGAGGATCTCGCCATTAAGAATGTATGACAATTTGATTGAAGAATTGAAAAACAAAAATGATTAACAATGTAAGATTGTGCGATAGTTTCGCAAACAAAATGAATGATTGAATGAATTAACAAAAGTGAAAGAGTGAGTGAATGGTACGAACCTTTATGGCGTACAACTTAGTTCGCGAATGATATTTCGCAAGAGGCAAATGTAAAACCTAAAGTGCGTCATATAAAGGGGTATCTCTTGACATGGCTCGGGGAAAGGTTACACCGCTCCCGGAACCCGAGTCATGGAGATTTGGGGCACATGAAATCCTATCCGGGGAGATACCTTGGATTTCCAACTATATATATAAGGTTAAACCCCGGTTGGACGCCCGAGGGTCTCTTCCAAGGAGTCGAGTGTATGCTCAAGGCGACGGGGTACACGGTTGAGCCAAGAGTGCACAGGGCATTTGAAGTGTCTCGGCCATTCTTGGCAAGTCTTGGTATATCTTTTTCGGACCGAAGAAAACTCCACTTAGGGTGCAGTCTCTTAACCATAAGCCATATAGGTATAAGGGATAAGAGGCTGCGAAAACAACTCGGTTGTTGTTAAGACCGGATGGGAGGAGCTAGTCTTGTATGGCCGATGTACGCCTCCTTGAAGGGGCAACCAGGGAGAAGATAAGGCGGCACCCTCCATTAGGGAGCTGATAAGTGTCAAAAGACGCAAATGTCATGAGACTTTATTTTCGCAAGGAAATTTAGGCTTGTCATATTTGTGCAATGATCCTGTAGAGGAAATAATATTGACGCAAGGATAAGGCGAGATCAATGGGTTTTCGCATGAAAATGCAAAAACGTCCTGCGATTTCGTCGCAAAGACGGCAATGTCATGGGATTTTACACTCGCAAGAGTATTTAAGCCTATCATATTGTCGCAGATAAAATATCCTGCAGAGGCAAAATACTTAACAAATGATAAGACAAGGTCAATGGGTTATTACATGAAAATGTAATGACGTCCTGTGATTTTGTCGCAACGAGGGGTGGCGAAATAAGACCTTTAATTAGGAAGGAAAAATAAGACCACACAAGAATGATAATACAAGATCAATGGATTTCTTCATTCGTAAAGACATCCTGCGATCTTGTCGCAATAATGAACTTCAACAAAACTAAAGATACAGACATATATACAATTGAGGAAGCGAGTAAGCTTGCGAAAATGATTATGTTCCATCATAGAGTTACAAATAATAAAGGATGAAGTCAGAAATTTCATTACTCAGATATAATTGGTCAAATCACTCATTTGAAAATGAATAACAGAGGCAAGTATGGGAATGAATAGGATAAAATCTTGTTATTCATTTCCACATGATGGATTTATGTATTCATAATGATGGTCAGTTGAATTATAAAGAAGAATTGCTTGACGAATACGCGCAAGTAAAGAAAACGAAGATTGAATTCATATTTGACAATCCAAGAAGATTGAAAGAGTATGTGTATTACAAGAAGCAAAAGAAGAAAAAGAAGTTATTTCTTTGAGGATTCTTCTTCTTGGTCAGATTCTTCAGTTCCATCATTCCTTTTGCCAGAATCTTCTTCTTCGCTAGCTTCACTATCAGAGACATCCGAGAAAGGCGTATCTTCGGGAATAACATCGCGAAGACAAGGATATGAACTAAGAGGAATGCGGTGATCATTGCAAACCATTTCAATAGTTTGATTGCGAAAACGAATAGCAATATTGTTAAAATTCGCCACTGTAGCTTGCAGTTGTTTCTTCAACTTAGAATACTTATTATTGCGAAGAGAAAGGCCTTCTGCGAGTTCTCCTTTTTCAGACTCGAGTTCTTCAATCCTTGTTTGAAATCTCTTCTCGGATTCTGCAAAACACATGATAATGAATTAACAACACAATAACAGTACTACAGAGATAAAGAGTAGTAAAGTATAATAAACAACCTTCTCTGTCAGATATCATGTCTTCAACCAAGGCAGTATGCTCGACATGAAGACTAACATCAACACCTAAGTTATTCCTGGCATTATCTAGAACCTTCGCAGCCCAAGCGAATTCGTCATCATTGTTTATAACAAGAAGCGAACGGATTTGATCTTCTCGCTCATTAAGTATAGCATTATGACGAAGAGATTCATCTCGTTCAATTTGTACTTCGAGAAGAGACTTTTGAAATGTTGCTAATGCCTGTGCACCCTTATTAGCAATACGATCTTTCTCATCTATAAGGCCACTAATTTTCTTCCTTAAAAGTTCGATTTTTCTATGGGAATCAAGATACATTTGTTTAAATCGGTTGGCTAAACCTAAACTAGCTCTATGCTCAATCTCTAAGAGGCGACATTTGGTTCGAAGTTCATTTAATGGAAGGGAATCAATTTTGTTTGACGAGTTACTTAAAGACTCGTTGAGATGGGTGAGAAGAACATCATTATCCATGGGCTCGGGAAATGAATGGAGAAGAATAGCTTCTTCAGAGAGATTATATATGTCTCATGAAAATAATAAATCGAGGCAAAGAATAGTAGTGACAAAGTAAAGATGACTTGAAGAGTAAAAGTTTTATACCATAAAGTTCTTTGGTTTGCGCTTTGAAGAGTAGACATCTTAGTCTTCGAGAAGCGATTCGATTTCAATTGTTGAATTCTTTCATCTTTCTTGCGAGACATCGCAACCTCAATTTCTAGTTCTCGGATCTTCTCTTTAAGTTGGAGATTTTTCTTCTCAAGGTTGTCGCGTCTTTTCTCGAGATCTGAGGCAACAACAAAGGAAGCTCTCCCAGACTATAAAGGAAAATAAATAAATTGTTAAGATAAAGCTTATAATAGAAATTACGAGAGAAGCAAAGAATATGAATATACCAAAGCATTGAGAGCATTCAAGTGGTGGAAGTCAATGTTCGGGAAACTCCATGAAAAGATTCATTATCCTCTAATAGCGGGCATCGCAAATATTCGCGAGAGCTTTGCAAGTTGCGGATAAGTGATCATCTCCCATTCCTTGCATGGAATCGGAAAAACACTAGACAATTGCGCCATAATGAAGTAGTCGAGTGATTCTCTTAATTTCGCGGAGGAAATACCAACCACATTTTCATCTGATCGGAACTCTCATTGGATTGAGAACTACAATGAGAAGAGGAATGGGTTTTCCGTTTTTAGAAAGCGGAGCGAAGACTTGTCCTTGCGAAAAGTGATTTTATCCTTGCCTTTAACTTTAACTATGACTTGACTTCTTCAACATCAACCTTCGCACACGCATGAAGATAAGAAACAGAGGCAACAATATTGTTTAAAATAACAAAAGAAAAAATGTCGCAAAGCGAAATTGAAAAAAGGAAATATACCTCTTTTGTCTTCTCAGGCCACTTAAACTCCCAAGGATGATAATTCGCGAGGTGTGCAGGAAGAACATGTGAACCTGCGATGTAAGGTCCACTCAAAAATAAAGGAACAACCCACCATTTCTCATCTTTGGAATGACGAGGAGTAATATTGTTGCCCGAATGCCAGTTAATATCTTGCATGAGAAGTTTATCAGCATCAACATTATCTTTTTTCTTCAGTCGAGCACCCCAGCGAGATTTATCATTTCTCATATTTATAATTGTATAATTCGCAAAGAAGTTCTCTACAAGTATACTTCTCAATGGCTATCTCTAAATTTACAAATCTAGGATCTTTGACATTATCGGGATATAAAGATCCTTTGTGCTGCCATGGTTGCGAATTCAAGCATTAGCGGATGCGATCACCACTCAACCGATAAACACTCGCGAGAATTTTTCATGAGCAAGGATTTCATAGAATAATGGTATCTCGGGATTGTATAGAGGAATGGGGAGTCCAGCGAGGAGTTGACCTAGCGAGACTATGATTTTATGATCATCACATTGATGATCGAAAAACAATTTTGCGAAAGTATAGATGAAGATTCTTGATCGGGAATAGTTGATAAGATAAAACCCTTTTCCCGTAACTTCTTTTGAACATCATTGAAAAGGGGTGCGTATGTACGACCAAGTGAAGCCATTATTAGAGTATGGGAATGAAGTGAAGCGAAAATCAAGAGAAGGAAAAAGGGATTTCTGATGTGAAACGCAAATTGCGAGAGGGAGGAAGTTAAAGGAAAGTTGCAGAGGGAAAATAAAAGAGAAAAAGAGAAGGGTAAGAAAACTATATATAGAGAAGAGAATCCTCGAGAAAACAAATGCATTTAATGCGAGATGGGACGTTAATGGTCAAGAATAAGTGGTTGAAAGAGACGTGTCAAGAAAAGAGTGGAAGAAGAAACACCGTAATAAATTCCGTACATGAATAAAAAGGATAAAAGTGAAAAATCGCGAGAAGAAGATGAGCAATTGCGGCATTAAAATATAAATTCTCATGACATTTTCTCCTTCGCGAGAAAAGACATGAGAAGAGGCAAGATGTAGGGAGCGAATATCGCGACATCAATACTTCACGAGATTAATAAACGACTACATTGCGAAGGTGTTCAGCAGAAAGAAATATAAATGACGCAATAGATGACGAAAGCCGAACGTGAGAAAAGTGTGAAGACTTGGCGAGATTTAGGAGTGTCGCAAGGAAAAATGTTTATAACACTCGCGACACTTCGCGAGTTATTCCCGAAAATAAAGGACAAACTTAGCTATCATCCACTTGTGTATTACCCTATATAAAGGGTGAGTCAGTCTGTTGTAGGAGAGTTCTTTTAGAATTGTTAAGCAAGTCATTAAGAGAGAGAAAATCTAGAGTGATTGTAATTTCTTTAGCTCTGTTCTATCTATCCTTGTAAACATTTCAAGAAGATTATCAATAAAAATATATAATTACTCATCTTCAAATGGATTAGTAAAGTAAATTCTTGTGAGGGGTGTATTGTGGGATTTCCTGCAACTACATTACTAACCAATTAACTCCTGACCAGGGTTGTATAACCAAGCTGGTGAAGTTGGACGGATGAGATGATCTTTGAGACACCCATCTGCGACCGTTGATGAAGTTAGGGTTTTGAAGAGGTGGGCAGGCATCACTCTTCAGCTTGGTCGAAACCAAGCATGGGATACAACTTTGGCCTAACCGACCATACATGCGTGTAGATGGCATGATGGTGTAGGCGCATATACCCCATTACCTCATGAAAGCATGATCTGGGTTACTCAATTCATCCGGTGAAATCGAGTGGTCGAGATCGATTTGCGACCAAAAACTAGTGCCGCAAGGGCCGCACGTCACGCCCTCTTTAGGCGCACGTTCCAAGACGACCAATCTTGGTCGGTCTTGGCCGATTGGCCTGGTGTGAAGGTGGTAGGCTGATGTTCACGCCTATACCTGAATATCCCATAAAAACGTGATCCGAGCCATCCAAATCGTCCGGCGAAGTTGAGTGGTCGAGATCGGGTTTGCGGTTTGGGAGGTGTGACCACGCTAGTTTGAGCGTGCGTTTTGGATTAGCCGGGCATGATATGCCTTGGCCGATTGGGTTAGGGAATAGATGGGTCCACGGTGGTCATCTTTGGTATGACCAGGACACGCTAATCTAATCTGGACCCTCCATTCATGCCGGAGAAGATGGACGCTCGTGATGCTCAAAACCCTAATTTTGGGTTTCAAAGCCGTGCGTCTTCTCTTGTTTGGGCGACGATTTTGTCACGACCAAACATGGTTGGTCTGGACCGATTGGTCAAGTGTGTAGGCGGGCCCACGGTGATCGTGTTGACATGCTCTGGGCCCTTTGAATCTACATCTACACCCTCCATCTATACCTGCGAAGATGGATGGTTGAGGCTGTTTTGCGACACATGTAATATGCCGCAAACCCTAATTTAGGTTTTCCGTCCATAATGCTTGGTATGAACGTTTTTTGGCAAGCTAGGCCAATGGCCGGCCGTGCGGGTTCCGCATTGGTTGGCAGTGGATATTCCATACCGCTTGGGGGTGATGGAATTGATCCGGGTCACCCAATCATGCTTATGGAGTTGGATGATCGCGATCATATCCGGCCCGATCACGGTCAATCCGGATGCTCAACCGGCTAGTATAACACACCGAGAGGGGCTCAATCGGGCTAGTATAACACACCGAGAGTCAGCCTGTATTGGTATTTCGTACATGGTTTCATTATAGTGCTTGGAGGTTCGTGTTACTCTGTAAGAGTAACACTCAGTCGTCATGCCACACTGATAATGAGTACTAGAAATACAAGGCTGATTAGAAATTCACAGGATGGGATTGTTTCCACATGCTCCAACTTGGAGGAATTTCATGTATTCACAGAATGGTATTGTTGCCACATGCTCCATTCTTGGTGAATTAAGTGAGGGAGTATCCAACACTTATTAATGGCTTTATCTTTACAAGATGTCGGCGCATAATTTTTTAGGTTTTTACAATTTTAACCTCAAATGAAAACCCACCATCAACATTAAGTCCCCTGCCTAGCACATAATGGTTACACTATTGTGTGGTAGGAATGAGATGGTAACATATTTATATCTTGAAATGACCAAGCTAAAGTGAATACATATTTCCGGATAGTTTCACATCGTCGGGCGTTGCCACAGGCTGGTTGGTTACGATTAAGGATGCGAAGGAAACAGGACTTGATCTCGGTGAGTCGCTTTGGTTCCTCTTGTATATATCCGAGCTCGGCCCCTTCTTAATGTGTACTTCTTTCATCATACACGTCTTCCCTCGGGTATATACGATAAGCCTCGTTGATTGTTATCCCGAATTAGCGGCCTTCATAGGTGGTAAGTAAAGACTCCTTTTTCTCCTGGGATTCTGTCGACTTGCGAGATTATAAAGGATCATCTCTCTCGGTCGTTTATTCTACATCTCAGGTATTGCTCTGATCTTATGATTGACTGGTCGATTGATTTGATTTTTTTTTTTTTTTTGTGCGCTCATAACCTCCTCTCCTTTGCAGTTTATCATGGAAGCGGCGGACGATCATTCTGTTGCTTCCCCAGAAAGAAGTTTCGAAGTTGACAAGCCCGAAAACCGTGCACACGAAGATGTAATGGCTAAGATCGATCTTCGCTTCGCGAAGTCGGCCGTGCTATACAGGGGATGTCTATTTCACACCTTCGTATTGCCAGAGGACGTATCTGTGCACTTTCAGCTGCGATTGACATGGAGGAGCGGTAGAGGCGCGAGGAAATGCTGCATACACTAGTAAGCGCAAGGGCAAAGAGATTTGCAGCGCGGTTGAAGATGCGGAGAGTTGAGCATAAACGACCTCCGAATGAAGGCAAGTGTGATTACCCGGTCCGGGACGGGCGTGATAATTCTTGATTCCGATCTGAGACGAACACGAACATTTCAAAGCAATCTGCGTGGCCCCTAATATTGATGTGCCTTTTGATACTCCCGCCGATGATGTTAGGATGGAGCGCGATGCTGTGGAGATGCCCGATGCGTGAAGGCGAGGGAGATCCGGAGAGGGAGCATCAACAGGTGATGGAGAAGAACCCAACGACGGTGCAGGCGAGGCCGACCCTCTTGGCGACTAAAACCTTTTTTCTTTTTTCTCTTTCCAAGTATATTTTGTACACTCGAACATCTTCCTTGTACTCAGTGGCGCCGGGTTCAAGGTTTTTCTTCCACTTGATTGTTTGAATAAAGTTTTTTTTTTTTTTAATAACCCTTTGCCAAGACTGCAACTGAATCTTCTCGGGCGCAAGGGTGTGCCTTCACACGTAATTCTTTGTGATAAAAGAAGTAATGCCATAATGGAATATTTATGGACCTGTGTTCCTGATGCAAGATCTTCCTGGCCTTGCTGGGGCAGATGTCTCAAATCATTTTCTTTTGTGCACACTTTCTATTTCTTTCTTCCCGTGAGATGTTTGCTTAGGGTTTCCTTTCTTGCTCCAGTGGATTGATTTAGGCTGACTCAGGACTTTGTGTCTTTAGGAGTAAAGAGGTTCTCAGATGGAAATAGTGTTTCAACTAAATTGAAAATTGAAAATTGAAACCCTAACTATGAATGCAAGTATTGCAATCATTTTGGGGGGAATTACAAATATGACATGAAATTGTAAAAGGAAACACATTTGGAAAAAATAGCACAACGTTTTAAAGGGTGGAGGATATTTGGAAAGTGGTAGCACGAGCGTCTTAAGTTCGGTAGGGTTTGAGCCATTTTGAATGAATTGTCATGCCTTCTAGTTTATCAAAGCATTGATGAGCTTGCGGTAGCCGCCTAGGATAACATCTCGCTGCAGTGTACGGTTCATCTTCTCTTTCGATGGGTGAGTCGGGTGGAGTGGTCATTTTTCCGTCATGCTCCCGACTTTGAATGTAGCCGTCTTCGTCACGGATCTCCAATTCCAAACGGGTTTGAGCGTGCAAATACTTGGACCTTCGTCTTATCATCTTTGACCAAGACAGACCTCTACACTCTTGATAAAACGTTTGAAAGGGTCGGCTTCCCATTCACATCTCTTAGTCGGGGTTGGTTCGTTGGTTGGAGTCAGTCCCCAGGACTTGTCAGAATGAGGGGCGGTAGGTTGTAAAGAAGGTTGCGTGGTGAGACTTACTTGAGATCGGAACTTTTCAATGTATCTTTGTGAGGCTCTCTCAGGAAGTCGTGTCACATTGGTGAGTTCTTTGGTGCGGCAGCAGAACATGCCATCGGGAGGTCCAGAAGGCGTGTTGGAGATTCTTTCGGGTATCGAAACCGGCAGAGGACAGGACTCTAGTATTGCTTTGTTGTCATGCATCCAAGAACGTCCTAGGATCATGTCATAGTTGGGATGATCTTTGACTATGTAGAACTTTGCTTGCGTCGAGGCATCACCCAATTTTACTTCAAGATCGATGTATCCATATGCATCTCTGGGCTCTCCTGCTGAATCTTTAACCACGGTCGGGTGACGCAGTAGCTTCACCTTCGAAATATTTGCCGCTCTCAAGGTCTTGCCCGGTAATGATGTTAAATTCGGAAGCCGTATCAATCAACGCGTTATCGAACTCAACGTCCCTCAAACGAGTGGCGGTTAGGAGTCCCGGTTTCCATTGCTCACGTCCTTCGGGAAAGACGGGGGTTCTGGATGCTCATTGGATACAAACGCCTACGACACAACGTGGTTGAGGGCCGTAAATATGTCTTGACGCTTGTCCTTTGGAGAAGTACAAGATTTCACATATGTGCTCCATCATAGATTGTACGGTCTTGCGAACAGAATCCCCAGAAATCATGTAGTTCCTGATGGGTAGAGGGTCTCTATGAACACCTTCGTTTCCAATCTGGAGTTCCCCTGTCTCTACCTTTTCCCTGAATATTTGTTTCAACCTGTTACAATCTTTGGTTGGATGATGGACGAACCTGTGGTATCAACAATATCTAGGATCTGCCATTTCTTCCTCAGTTGGAGGACGTCGATAGGGCGGCTTTACGGCGTCGTCTTGGATCCACGCTTCCAAGAGCTCTATCACTTCATTCATGGGAAAAGGAAAACCCATGTCTTTAGTGTTTTGTGCATGAGTTTTGTCTGTTCCTTTTCGAGACGAAGTCTTGTGTGCCGGGGATGTTCGCTTGGTTTGTTGTTCCGTCACTGGAGCTTTCCTTTTCTCTCCTCCGCCCACTACACTCACAGAAGGACCAGTGTTGTATTGCTTGTTTGTGAGGCGCCTGCTCCCTCGACTTTCACGTGAATCTTCACTTCGAACGACTCTGGTTCTTTCTAGCAATGCTGGTGCAGTTGTTGTTGAACGCTTGGCAGCTTCATGGAGTTCAGAGAACGTTTGAAAGCCCAGATTCTCTAACAGAGCGCGGTATATGGGTATTATCATGTTGATGCACAACTCCACCAATTGTCGTTCGGTGAAGTTCGGGTCGTGACAATCCAGCGCTTGAGTTCTGAACCTTTTGACGAAGTCCTTAGGATGCTCGTTGTTCCGTTGAAGAATTCTTCCTAGATGCGAGAAGGTGATTTGTTCGGACACGAAGAAATACTTTCCGTAGAAAGCACCGACCATCTCTCTCCCGGTTGGATATGTTGTTAGGCGCGATGTTGTTGTACAGGTGTACGCCCTCCCCGTAAGTGATTTCGAGAATTCCTTCAGCGCGAGAACATGATTGTATTCATGTTCCCCCAAGGATTCCAAGAATCGAGAGACATGTTCACGAGCATTACCGATCACCGTCGTAGAGGGAGAACTGGGAGAGGTGTAACCTCTTGGAAGAGGGATTCGTTGCATATCTTGAGGGTATGGAGGTTGGTGTTGGTGTGCATCCGTCATATTTCCTTTGCCTCGTCTTTGAAGGAGTCGTTCTAGATCCTCACGTGTGATGAAGTTGGGTGTCTGGTCCCTTTCTCTTGAACATTCGGGAGCAACACGAGCTTCTTCACTCATGTGGGTCCGAGTGGAAACGCTTTGCTCGGGTGAATTGAAGGCATTTCTTGTTGGCTCCAAAGATTGACGTGAATCTTGTGGCAATCGTTCAGTCAAGGTTTTGAGGAAAGTGAGTACCTCCTTCTGAGTTGCGGCCATATCTGTTTGAGTCTTAGCAAGAACTTCCTGTTTCTCCATCAAGTCTTGATGCGTGTCGTAGGTGCAATCAAATTAATCAATATTTCCACTCAATTAAAAATAATATAATGGAAGTCAAGTTCGTTCCCACGAGGAGCAAGAGATTCTAGTTGTAAAAATTGTCACAAAAAGGGGGGTGTAAAAAGCAAAAGAAAATAAACAAAGCAATTAAAATCGAAAGTTGAAAGCAATAAGAGAGACAAGATCAAGGAATCATTCTTCGTTGCAAAACAATGATTAAAGTTATGTTCTTTTCTACTTGTTATTAGTCACAGATTATCACCAACCGTAGGATAGCAGGTCCGCTTAGCTAGCCCCAAAATCCCTAATTTCACTGAGTAACAGGTCCGCTTAGTTATCAGATTCTATTCAAAAGAACCACCCTGAGGTTCGCTTACAAGATGTAATTCCCTGAATGCATTAAGATCTATGAATTTAGGTTTAGTACTAGTAGTTAAACTCGGTTCGCTTGGTCCACTTTCTAGCGTTGTTTTTACACACAATCGCTCCACGGAATCCCTCCGCAAGGTCTTGTGTTTTCTACTTATGTAAAGTGTCGAGAACGATTACGTATTCCCTAACTTATACTAGATATAGATCAATTAACAAATCAATTTAGCGTGCACTCCAAACAATCTATCAATCAATCATGAATGAATAAACATTCCTATTAGTAAAAACAATCGATAATCATGTGAAAAACTTCAAGATAGAATTGAAACAAAACTCAAAACATGTTAAGAACTAGGAATTCATCCTCAATCAATAATAAAATTAGCTACTCATGTTTTTGAAATTCACACAAATAATAATTAAAAGGAGAATTTTTAAGTTCACACAAATAATTAAGAAGAAGAATTTTTGAAAACAAAAACACAAGTGTTGTGTGTGTAGAGAGGTGTGTAAAAGATGTAGAAAACTTCTCTATTTATAGGCTTCAATATTCTCCAACTCTTCCAAGGAATAAAATCCTTTTCCTTTAGCAATTCAACTTCCAAATTCAAGTCTTCCTCATCTCTTCCATCTTCTCTTTCCAAGTTTGAGCCCAATTCTCCATCCAATTCCAAGTCCAAGTCTTCACACCCATGAGAGAAGTCCATAGAAAATTCTGGAATTTTTGGCTCGCCGGAAAACTGGTATTATGGCCGGAATTCGGCCGGAATAAGTCGTCGCCGGTCATCTGAAAATTCTGTCCGTCAGTGGAATATTCGACGGAATATTCCGTTAGTCCACCGTTAGGACTAACGGTCAAAAAGTCAAACCGTCAGTCAACCAGGTCAAGGGAAGTCAAGGGAAGGAGGAGTCAGCTAGACGAGTTAGCTATGAGTCAGCTCCCTAGGTGGCTGACTCGTCTGACTGAGCTGAGTTAGACCGGTTTCTGGATCGGTCATCGGACTCGTTGAGTTGACTCGTCGGAGGGGAAATTTCGTCGAGTTTCGTTTAATTACAGGACTTTCCAGGCCACATTCCGGCCTTTACTTCTGCTCCATTTCCTGTTAAGAATTCCTAGCACATACATCTATTGAGCATTTCATTCACACTCCCAGCAACAGAGCTGCAATTTAATCTTTGCAATTTATCAGCACAACCACTCTCTGCATCTTCCCTGTCAATTCATCTGAATCTTCTTCCACAAAACCCTTATTCACTTCCATCATCAGCTGACTCCCATTCTCTTAATCAATCGAAACCCATTTCAAATTGTAACTCCTTTTCGCCTTGTGACCCAATATCAAAAACATCTCCGGCCACAAAACCCATTAATCTCTTCTCTCGTGTTGTTAGCAAGACCACCAACACTCATTACCGACTCGCTCATTCTCTTCCAAATTCACTCCCGATTTCTTCTTAATCTTTTGGTTCGATTCAAACCCATTTTGCCAAAACCCATCTCTGTTGCATCTGTCTTCATCTCCATTAACATCTCCTCTGTCCCTGAAATCTTCTCTGAGCTTCAACTCTATTGATTTTGCTCTCGAGTCTCGACTGCATCTTCTCTTCAAATCCCATAAACAAGTCGAGCCCATCTTGTTTCATCAGCTCAGAACCCATCAACATTTCCTCTCGATCAAACCCATCTCAAGCATCAACAGAATCGACTGAACAAATAAAATTGGTCTCAAAAACCCTAGTTCCACCAGCTACCAACTTCGATCAGCTCTTCCCTGAACTCATCATTAGCAATTTCAATTTCTCCCATGAATATCTCCAGCGACTTCATTGCAGAGATTCAACAACCCCCGAGATCCATTTCGAATTCAACAAGAACACCAAATCACCATCTCGTGATTAGTTTTCACAATCCCGCTCGATCTCTCATTAATCCTCGTTTCGCCTCTCAATTTTTTGAATGGATTCACAAAGAAGAACTCGTTCTCATTTTCAGATTAGAGAAATGAGTGAATGAATGATTGAGAGGAAAGGTTTCTCGATTTTAGGGTTGGTATAGATATGGTTATTCAGTGTCTGGCCCCTTTGATAAGGGCTAACCCGATGGCAGCCCCTTAACCTCATACGGATTTGCGTTTAGTATTCCTCCAATAGTTACCCCTTAACCTGTACTGGGCTCCAGATATCAATCGCCTGTAAAATGACCTTTTTGTCCTTTTGGCTCAAATTGGGTGATTTCTTCTCCTTTTCCTCCATGTGACTCCATAGTAGCTATAAAACTCAAAACAAACGTAAAATACATAATTTACAAGAAAAATAGCAAAGAAAGCATAAACAATAGATAGTAAATAGGATGTATTCTACACCCTATCAAATTCCCCCACACTTAGACTTTGCTAGTCCTCGAGCAAATCAAACTAAAAACTCACAACTTCAAAGCGTTCAAGCGTCCCAAGCATCCAAAAAGTTATGAGGACATAGAGTTTCGCATGCTAGTAATAAGAAGTTAGAAATACTAAAGAACATATTCTCATTCTTAAATGTTGAGTGAGAAATAACCACACCATAATGAGAGAACGCGTGTTTGAGAAACGATCAATAAGCATTTCGCCTCGACTTCTGCCTCACCAAAAGGATTTTATGATAATTGCACTCAAAAAGACGGCTTTTTATGGTTCTCACATGTGTGCGGGTAGGAATGAAGAGAGAATTCCTGCAACACGTTGAATGGTGGGAAGGACAACTTCCGAAATATTTTTAAAAACCCACATCTTTTAATATTTTGAAAAACCATTTTTCTGACGATCTCTACGAAAGGAAATCAACCATTATTATCGAGGATGAGATTACTTACTCACCTTCACATCCGATCGCCAATTATGATAACACCACTCTCACGCATCCAATAGAAACGTCTTCCGCTCCTCGTCTTGATCTCCTTGGTCTTCGGTTTCAACTATTGGTGATAAACCCTCGAATTTCATAAATCCTTGACAATTTGTAACCTTTTTACCTTAAATCCTTGTCGCTTGAAACTTCCTTATAAATTTTCCTTCCCCACGGCTCATTAAATAAAAATAAGAACAAATATTTCTCTTGTTTTTCTCTCTTTTTTTTCTTTCCTTTTCTTTTTTTTTTTTTTTTTTTTTTTTTTTTTTTTTTTTTTTGAAACAAGAGAAATTAAATACAAAATAAACCATGGCCGTGGGAGAAGTATTTTACCGCTTGATTCTTCACAACTTGTATCGTCTTGAAATCATAAACTTCAAAAATTCTCACCTTTTAATTTTCTTCGCTTTCATGAATAAGTCTTCATACTTGTATATAAAATTACCTCATTGTTTTTGTAAGTCTTCAACATATATGTAGAAATCTGCTCTTTGTATGTTGCTTTACTTGTATTTGAAATTTGCTCTTTTTTCTCGTTCCGTTGCTTGTAAACCTTGAACTTTTTCCAACTTTCCTTGTAAATTTTGGTGTCGCTCCTTGTTGATGATGATGGTGTTTCTATGGATCCGTTGTTGTCGAGAGAGAATGGTGCTAACTGCAAATCGAACTACAAGAAGGAGGCTTTCATCTATAGACGTCACCCTCATGATTGACAAATTGGAGCACTCAAGAGATCAAAGAGTAGTGCTTCTATTGGTGGGAGGTTGGGTAGCTCACCATTCTACCCGGAATTGACGTATGGTGACACACACTCAAAAGAAGCTCTTTAGTAGATGGAAAATTTCTGGTCGGTGCCTCACATGATATGAATACGGGTAGTCTCCACTAATGATTGATCAGCAACTCTAATAACGCATTTCTCCCCGCACCAAATTCGCATCACCGGCATGATTAAATCCACTATTTAACACTCTAACAAGCAAGAAATCCGAATGTAGTTCTCTAACATTTCCAAGTTCAATTATGTCGGTCAAAATCTCTATGTAAACATACCTAGAAGTATGCTAGTGACTCTAAAATCTTTAAAAGTTGGAGTTTTTATGTAAAACTTTTTTTTTTTTAAATTTTTAAATTTTTTTTTGTAATTTTTGTTTTAAAAACATGCTTAACCACTCCCCCACACTTAAACCTTACATTGTCCTCAATGTAATTGAATCCTCCTAGTAAAGTCAAGGTGGGAAATTTTAACATGATAAGGAACAAGAAAAAGAAATAACAAAAAACAAAAAGATAAGAAATACAAAACCTATGGGTTGCCTCCCATTAAGCGCTTGTTTTAAAGTCGACGGCCCGACTTAGCTTTTGCACGATTCATTAGCCCGGATAAATCTCTTTCACGGGAAAACATGATTTCACATCACTAGGGTATCGCGTTGTCTCAAAGATATTGAAGTGGATGAGTGTACCATCAAACTCCATAGTCAAGATGCCATTTTGGACATCAATCTTTGTTCCGGCGGTGCTTAAGAATGGTCTACCCAATAGCAAAGGTGTAGACTTGGAAGAATTCTCATCATTCATGTCTAAGACATAGAAATCGGCCGGAAATAGAAGATCATTAACCTGCACCAAAACATTCTCAACAATCCCTTTCGGGTAAACATTAGATCGGTTAGCAAGTTCAAGAACTACCCCGGTCTCCTTAAGAGGACCAAGATTCAAAGAATCATAAATCGAGGAAGGCATAACATTAACCGATGCTCCCAAATCTAGCAAAGCTCGAGGAAACCTTGTTTTACCAATTGTGCAAGGTATATTGAAACTACCGGGGTCCTTTAATTTTGGTGGGAGTTTCTTGAGAATAAACGCCGAAGCATTCTCCCCCACACTCATGACTTCATTCCCTTTTAACCTTTTCTTCTTCATGCACAACTCCTTTAAGAACTTTGCAGACAACGAGGAATTTGACGAATAGCTTCTATGAGTGGAATATTGACTTGTACTTTCTTAAGGATGTCCACATATCCTTGTATTCCAAGTCTTTCTTTGATTTAGCAAATCGGCTAGGGAACGGGGGTGGAGTTGTGAAAGTAGGAACCGTCTCCTCGGGTTGGTTGGTTGGAGATGTTTTCTCCTTTGGTGCGGTTTCAATTTCCTCTTTCTCATCATACACCTTATCTTGTTGATTTGGTTGCTCCACTTGTTTCCCACTCCTCAAAGTAATCGCATTAACGCTCTCTCTTGGATTAACAAATGGTTGTGAAGGAAGTTTTGTGGACGCTTGCGCTTTCAATAAGTTCACATCGGTCGCTAATTGCCCCACTTGAATTTGTAAATCCTTGATTGCCGAATCGGTCTTTTGTTGATTTTGTTGAAATAATGACGTAATACTTTGCATCATGACATTAAGCTTATCATCTATCGAAGATCCTTGTTCCTTCACTTGAGGTTGGAATTGTTGTTGAGGTTGGAAACGTGATTGTTGGAAACCACCTTGTTGCTCATATGGATTAGGAGCCGCTTGCTTGTTTGCATAACTAAAGTTAGGATGATCCTTCCACCCGGGATTATAGGTATTGGAGTATGGATCGTACCTTGGCCTTTGATTTGGATATAAAGCATTCACTTGTTCGGTCTCATTATCGGAATAATCACCGCGGCCATCCTTTGAATCATTATCTCCATGTTACTCATTCTTTGATCAAGATGTGATGAAGAATCACTAACTTCATGCACTCGCCTAACCATGGGTTCATCTCTTGTGAAGAATTGTTGCGAGTTTGCAGCCATACTTTCAATCAACTCGGTAGCTTGGGCGACCGTCTTGTTCATTAGTGCACCACCACCCGCGGCGTCAAGAAGAGACCTATCACTTGGGTGAAGAGCTTCATAGAAGTATTGGAGTATCATAAAATCACTAAATTGATGGTGTGGACAGCTTGCCACCAACCTCTTGTATCGCTCCCAACATTCATACAATGATTCTCCCACTTGTTGTTTCAATCCACAAATCTCCTTGCGAATTTGAGTAGCTTTGGATGCGGGAAAATATCTCTCGAGGAAAAGTTTCTTCATCCCATTCCATGTTGTGATACTTAGGAAGGCAAATAATATAACCATTCCTTAGCATTGCCCGCCAAAGAAAACGGGAAAGCTTTCAACATTGCTCCATCCGCATTAGTCTCCGGTGGAAGCATAGCCATAACTATGGTATAGAAGTCCATAAGATGTTTGTTTGGGTCCTCATTCACCATGCCATGGAACTTTGGTAACTCTCTAATCAACCCCGGCTTGATCTCGAAGGTTGAGTTAGTTTGGATACACCATTGTTGTGTGTCAAGCTTGTGAGAAGCTAGGTCCTTTAGTGTACGTTCAGCCATTGTTTCTTCCTCTTTGTCCGAATCACTTGATGAAGAAGGAGGAAGTGGAGTGTTAACCGCACGAATGAAATCCTTTAGTTGAGTGCCGGATCGAAGACGTATCGGACTCGGTCTGCCCTCTTTAAGCATTCACCAAAGGTATAACACCTGAAACAAGATTCTCAAAAACTAAGTTAGATACGGTAAAGAATCTAACAAAGCAAGAATAAAGCAAAAGAAAAATAAAAACAACTAAAAATCGCCCGTTGCTCCAAAAAAGTAGCGGCGCCAAAATTTGATGCGTGTCGTAGGTGCAATCAAATTAATCAATATTTCCACTCAATTAAAAATAATATAATGGAAGTCAAGTTCGTTCCCACGAGGAGCAAGAGATTCTAGTTGTAAAAATTGTCACAAAAAGGGGGGTGTAAAAAGCAAAAGAAAATAAACAAAGCAATTAAAATCGAAAGTTGAAAGCAATAAGAGAGACAAGATCACGGAATCATTCTTCGTTGCAAAACAATGATTAAAGTTATGTTCTTTTCTACTTGTTATTAGTCACAGATTATCACCAACCGTAGGATAGCAGGTCCGCTTAGCTAGCCCCAAAATCCCTAATTTCACCGAGTAACAGGTCCGCTTAGTTATCGATTCTATTCAAAAGAACCACCACGAGGTTCGCTTTACAAGATGTAATTCCCTGAATGCATTAAGATCTATGAATTTAGGTTTAGTACTAGTAGTTAAACTCGGTTCGCTTGGTCCACTTTCTAGCGTTGTTTTTACACACAATCGCTCCACGGAATCCCTCCGCAAGGTCTTGTGTTTTCTACTTATGTAAAGTGTCGAGAACGATTACGTATTCCCTAACTTATACTAGATATAGATCAATTAACAAATCAATTTAGCGTGCACTCAAACAATCTATCAATCAATCATGAATGAATAAACATTCCTATTAGTAAAAACAATCGATAATCATGTGAAAAACTTCAAGATAGAATTGAAACAAAACTCAAAACATGTTAAGAACTAGGAATTCATCCTCAATCAATAATAAAATTAGCTACTCATGTTTTTGAAATTCACACAAATAATAATTAAAAGGAGAATTTTTAAGTTCACACAAATAATTAAGAAGAAGAATTTTTGAAAACAAAAACACAAGTGTTGTGTGTGTAGAGAGGTGTGTAAAAGATGTAGAAAACTTCTCTATTTATAGGCTTCAATATTCTCCAACTCTTCCAAGGAATAGAATCCTTTTCCTTTAGCAATTCAACTTCCAAATTCAAGTCTTCCTCATCTCTTCCATCTTCTCTTTCCAAGTTTGAGCCCAATTCTCCATCCAATTCCAAGTCCAAGTCTTCACACCCATGAGAGAAGTCCATAGAAAATTCTGGATTTTTTGGCTCGTCGGAAAATCGGTATTATGGTAGAATTCGGCGGGGAATAAGTCGCCGCCGGTCATCGAAAATTACTGTCCGTCGGTGGAATATTCGACGGAATATTCCGTCGGTCCACCGTTAGGACTAACGGTCAAAAAGTCAAACCGTCACCAACCAGGTCAAGGAAGTCAAGGGAAGGAGGAGTCGGGTAGACGAGTTAGCTATGAGTCGGCTCCTAGGTGGCTGACTCGTCGATCGAGCCGAGTTAGACCAGGTTTACGGATCGGTCATCGGACTCGTTTGAGTTGACTCGTCGGAGGGAAATTTCGCCGAGTTTCGTTTAATTACTGAGGACTTTCCGGGCCACATTCCGGCCTTTACTTCGCTCCATTTCTGTTAAGAATTCCTAGCACATACATCTATTGAGCATTTCATTCACACTCCCAGAATGAGTTTGCAATTTAATCTTTGCAATTTATCGGCACAACCACTCTCTCGCATCTTCCTGTCAATTCATCCGAATCTTCTTCCACAAAACCCTTATTCACTTCCATCATCACCGACTCCCATTCTCTCGAATCAATCGAAACCCATTTCAAATTGTAACTCCTTTCTCGCCATGACCCCAATATCAAAAACATCTCCTACCACAAAACCCATTAATCTCTTCTCTCTCGTGTTGTTAGCAAGACCACCAACACTCATTACCGACTCGCTCATTCTCTTCCAAATTCACTCCACGATTTCTTCTTAATCTTTTGGTTCGATTCAAACCCAGCTGCCAAAACCCATCTCTGTTGCATCTGTCTTCATCTCCATTAACATCTCCTCTGTCCCTGAAATCTTCTCTGAGCTTCAACTCTATTGATTTTGCTCTCGAGTCTCGACTGCATCTTCTCTTCAAATCCCATAAACAAGTCGAGCCCATCCTGTTTCATCAGCTCAGAACCCATCAACATTTCCTCTCGATCAAACCCATCTCAAGCATCAATCAGAATCGACTGAACAAATAAAATTGGTCTCGAAACCCTAGTTCCACCGGCTCCCAACTTCGATCGGCTCTCTTCCTCGAACTCATCATTAGC
Organism: Papaver armeniacum; assembly: GCA_023531295.1. Lineage (NCBI taxonomy): Eukaryota > Viridiplantae > Streptophyta > Magnoliopsida > Ranunculales > Papaveraceae > Papaver > Papaver armeniacum. The sequence goes on from JAJJWW010015208.1 coordinate 111,173, forward strand.
AATTTCAATTTCTCCCATGAATATCTCCACGGCTTCATTGCGAGAGATTCAACAACCCCCCAGATCTATTTTCAATTCAACAAGAAAGACCAAATCACCATCTCTGTGATTAGTTTTCACAATCCCGCTCGATCTCTCATTAATCCTCAGTTTCGCCTCTCAATTTTTGAATGGATTCACAGCAGCAACTCGTTCTCATTTTCAGATTAGAGAAATGAGTGAATGAATGATTGAGAGGAAAGGTTTCTCGATTTTAGGGTTGGTATAGATATGGTTATTCAGTGTCTGGCCCCTTTGATAAGGGCTAACCTGATGGCAGCCCCTTAACCTCATACGGATGCGTTTAGTATTCCTCCAATAGTTACCCCTTAACCCCGTCTTGGGCTCCGGATATCAATCGCTTTGTAAAATGACCTTTTTGTCCTTTTGGCTCAAATTGGGTGATTTCTTCTCCTTTTCCTCCGTGTGACTCCATAGTAGCTATAAAACTCAAAACAAACGTAAAATACATAATTTACAAGAAAAATAGCAAAGAAAGCATAAACAATAGATAGTAAATAGGATGTATTCTACACCCTATCAAGTCTGCAATGGTAATAGACGGTGGTCCTCCTCTTGTGCCTCGGCTCCTCGTCCCGATGAGGGAGTGAAAGTTGTTGCTCGGTGACCACTTTGGAGGCGTTACACTTGAGGAGATGCCGGGATTTGCGCTGCTCTCGGCTGGTGATGGGAGGCGTTACACCCACGGGGATGTCTCCGCTCCGCTAGTGTTGGTGATAGAGGTACCAGTTTGCCGAGATGTGTTGGCTACGGTAGCTCCACCGATGGTATATCAACACCGGAGTGTTATCCGCACTAGCTCCATCCGAATTGATTGCGATCCGGACACGAGTTCCACCATCTTGAAATGAATTGTTGATTGGTCCCAAGATCTACCCTTTTTGAAACTGATGAAATTGAATCGGATTTCGGAGAAATTGACTTTACAACCGAGAGATTAACCTCCCACTGTGGTCGCCAATTATTTATGGGTGAAAACTACTCTCGCAGAATTTGGTAATTTGGGGTGTGGATGAGGAATAAATTTAAACCTTAAACAAATGCACTGCGCGGTGAGTGCTTGTAGATTCGAGAGATCAATCTGTGCAAGTCCGGCCTAAACCAAGAAATGGCGGTTCCAGACTTGTTTCGGTCACAAAGTGAAGGAGATGGGGTTGATCTTAGGGAGGGAAGCAAAGAAGGTGTTGAGAATGTGAAAGTGTAGACTTGCTTATGACTTTCAACGGGGAAAGTGAACAAGCTTACGATTGGTGTAAGCGAGGCTTGATGTTTTCTTGTTGTTTTTCTCTCTGTGTTGTTTGGAAATAGGGCGGAGAACCTATTTATACAAGTCATTGAGTCTTATTCACGTCTCTCGTGGGAAGTGGAGTGATGGAGTAGTGGAGTTGTACGTTGGTGATACACGACCAGCCTTGCCCACTTCTCATGTTCATCTCTAACCGTCCATGACTTCCTAACACGTTCTTGTGATGGCGCGTTGCACGCCGCACGCCGTAAAACCGCCGAGACCAATACCCCAAAGTATGTATCCCCCAGTTTGTGACATGATTGATGTCTGGAATGTGTGGATCGTGGATCCACGAAAGATAGCATGTAATCTTTGAATTGAATAACCGCGTTATTCAAGAAGTCGATACTTGTGAAGTGTCATGTGTATTTTATGTGTACCGCATCATGGTGTGGTAAAGTGATGGGTAATGACACCTTACTAACCAATTAACTCCCGACCAGGTCGTATAACCAAGTCGGTGAAGTTGGATGGATGAGATGATCTTTGAGACACCCATCTGCGACCGTTGATGAAGTTAGGGTTTTGAAGAGGTGCGCAGGCATCACTCTTCAGCTTGGTCGAAACCAAGCATGGGATACAACTTTGGCCTAACCGACCATACACGCGTGTAGATGGCATGATGGTGTAGGCGCCTATACCCCATTACCTCATGAAAGCATGATCTGGGTCACTCAATTCATCCGGTGAAATCGAGTAGTCGAGATCGATTTGCGACCAAAAACTAGTGCCGCAAGGGCCGCACGTCACGCCCTCTTCAGGCACACGTTCCAAGACGACCAATCTTAGACGTTCTTGGCCGATTGGCCTGGTGTGAAGGTGGTAGGCTGATGTTCACGCCTATACCTGAATATCCCATGAAAACGTGATCCGAGCCATCCAAATCGTTTGGCGAAGTAGAGTGGTCGAGATCAGTTTGCGGTTTGGGAGGTGTGACCACGCTAGTTTGAGCGTGCGTTTTGGATTAGCCAGGCATGATATGCCTTGGCCGATTGGGTTAGGGAATAGATGGGTCCACGGTGGTCATCTTTGGTATGATCGGACACCGCTTAATCTAATCCTGGACCCTCCATTCATGCCGGAGAAGATGGACGCTCGTGATGCTCAAAACCCTAATTTTGGGTTTCAAAGCCGTGCGTCTTCTCTTGTTTGGGCGACGATTTTGTCACGACCAAACATGGTTGGTCTTGACCGATTGGTCAAGTGTGTAGGCGGGCCCACGGTGATCGTGTTGACATGCTCTGGGCCCTTTGAATCTACATCTACACCCTCCATCTATACCGCGAAGATGGATGGTTGAGGTTGTTTTGCGACACATGTAATATGCCGCAAACCCTAATTTAGGGTTTTAGTCCATAATGCTTGGTATGAACGTTTTTGGGAAAGCTAGGCTAATGGCCGACCGTGCGGGTTCCGCATTGGTTCGGCAGTGGATATTCCATACCGCTTGGGGGTGATGGAATTGATCTGGGTCATCCAATCATGCTTATGGAGTTGGATGACTTCGATCATATTCGGAATGATACGGTCAATCCGGATGCTCAATCGGGCTAGTATAACACACCGAGAGGGGCTCAATCGGGTAGTATAACACACCTAGAGTCGGCCTGTACGGGTATTTCGTACATGGTTTCATTATAGTGCTTGGAGGTTCGTGTTACTCGTAAGAGTAACACTCGGTCGTCATGCCACGGCGATAATGAGTACCGGAAATACAAGGCTGATTAGAAATTCTGAGGATGGGATTGTTGCCACATGCTCCAACTCGGAGGAATTTCATGTATTCACAGAATGGGATTGTTGCCACATGCTCCATTTTTGGTGAATTAAGTGAGGGAGTATCCAACACTTATTAATGGCTTTATCTTTTACAAGATGTCATCGCATAATTTTTTCCGGTTTTTATAATTTTAACCTCAAATGAAAACCCACCATCAACACAAGTATAGCAACAAAACAAGGAGCAGAATTTTTATAAGTTTGTACAAGAGCGATAATTATCAAGGATGAGAGTTCGAGAAGTTTATGATATCAAGACATATAAGTTGTGAAGAATCAAGCGGTAAAGTACTTACACCATGGCCTTTGTACTTACGTTTTTATTTTATTTGTATTTTACTTTCTCTTGTCTCAAAAAAAAAATGATAAAAAAAAACAGAAAAAGAAAAAGAAAAAGAAAAAAAAAATTGGGTTTGTATAGTTCGTTTTTAGTTTTGTATTCTTTCAATAAAGCCAATGTAAGAAGGAATATCTATAAAGAAGTTTCAAGCAATAAGGAATTAGAGGAAAGAATCACATTGTCAAGATTCTACGAAGTTCAAGAGTTATCATCAAGAGTTGAAGACCGAAGACGAAGATGAAGACACCGATTGAAGACCGAAGACGTTTCTATGGATCTTTGTGAGAGTGGTGCTAGCTGCCACGCCGAACGGATAACAAGGTAAGTAAGCATATTCCCACCTTCGTTAAGTGGTTGATTTCCTTTCTTAGAGATCGTCAGAAAAATGGGTTTTCAAAAATTTATAAAAGATGTGGGTTTTTAAAATACTTCGGAGGGTTATGCCTTCCTACCATTCAAACGTGTCGCAGGATTCTCTCTTCATTCCTACCTGGACACATGTGTGACCCATAAAAAGCTGTTTATTATTGAGAGCAATTTCATAAAACCCTTTCATGTGATGCAAAGTCGAGACTTTCGATCACTCCGAACCCGAATTTTTGTCGAGAAGGGATGGTTATTTCTCTCTCAACTTTTAAGGATGAGATTGTGTTCATTTATGTGTCTAACTTCTTATGACTAGTGTGCAGAATCTCTATGTCTTCTTAGCGCGTTGGATGCTATCATTACGGAGAACTAGTAAGTTGGAAAAGTAGGTTTTGTGGGTATATCTCTAGTAAACCCTCACGAGACTATAACTCGTCCACTAGGGACACCTAGGGGTTTAAAGGCTTGTTATTTATGCTAAAAGTGACCGTAGCCTCGACGACACGGAGTTGTATGTATTCTTTGGAATAAGTTTTGTTTTGTTTGATTTGCTCGAGGACTAGCAAAGTCTAAGTGTGGGGGAATTTTATAGGTGTAGAATACACCGTATTTACTATCTAGAGTTTATGCTTTCTTTGCTATTTTTCGTGTGAATTATGTATCTTATGTTTGCTTTTGAGTTTTATAGGTGCAATGGAGTCACCGAGAACAAAAGGATAAGAAATCACCCATTTAAAGCGAAAAAGAGCGAAAAGACCAATTCACAGGCGAACAAAGCTAGCTACGGTTGAGCAAAGAAGTGAATAGGCAGTCGGTTCCGCAAAACCGACAAGCCATGCAAGAAATGGGGGGCCCTTTTCCTATTTCTGGGTGCCTAGAGTCATTTCTGGGTAACCCCTTATCTGCAGCACCTGGATGGCTGTACCATTTTCTATTCCTACAAAACTCTAAGATCGAGAATTTGTGTCTATCTTCATTACAAGCTTCACTGAAATTCACAAAAGAGAACAAATGAAGCTGCTGATGATGAATTAGATCCAGACGAACAAGGGAGAAGTTTCTGCTGATGAGATTTGAGAAGATTGGATGATAACTCGGGTTCGATCGGTGATGCGTGAACTGAGATTTGAAATGGGGTTTGCTGTTGATTTGGGGGTTTCACAAAAACTAGGGTTCGAGAAGCAAGAATGATTTCTGTTGCTCCTGTAAAGATCTGAAATTAATGGAGAAGAAAATGGAGTTGAAATTGCAGAGATGGGTAATGACCAGACCTTGAAGTTGAGATGGTTAGGAGTTCTCAATTTGTGTCTGAATCTGAGATTGAGAAGGGTCTGATGCATCGATTTGTGAAGGGTATATGCTGAATTTCAGTCTCAAACAAAGTAGAAGAAATCTGAGCTGAAGGTGAGCTGAAATGATTGAATGGGTCAGATATTATACGGAGAGGAAATAGAAGCTCTAGTGGCCTGTGTTGATGCTATTGCTTGTAATGGAGATGAACTAGGGGTTGTATGAGTTGAGAATTTACAGGGAAGTGAAGATCAGTTCAAGTAGGAGATGCAACTGAGAAGGTTGATGCAGTGGTGGCTACAATGGAAGTGAAGCTGGCTTGTGATATTTGAGAAGCCGTTGCAGTTGCAGCTGGGAAGTGATGGTGCAATTCAGGTATACATGAGCATGGAACCGATGGTTGCGAGAATGGAGCAATGATTCCAAAGCGGGTGCAATCGAAGCGAGCAAGGAGACATGGCGGAGGAACTGGTGGTTATGATGAGCAACTACGATGGTTGTGGCATGATTGTGCGGATTTGCAAAGTGGTTGTTGGGTACTTGAAGTTGGAATGGTAATGTTGCGGGTGGTCTTGTTTGTGACTTGCGATTCTGACTCAAGTGGATGAAATGATACGGAGATGAATTGAGTCTGCTGCTATTGACCTAACTAGAGAGTGTTGCAGTTGCGGTTTTGTGTTGGCTGGAGATGGATGCCATGAAGACAGTAGTGGTGACTGAGGTGCAATGGATTGAAATCAGTGCTGGGTGCTTGATCTGGTGAGATGTTGCAGTTTGAGCAGGGATGAAATTAGTGGTGAATGAAATTGGCAATTGGAGATGTTGGTCTGTGAACAGTGCAATAAGCTACAGATATGATGCAGCTTCCGGTGTTGGTAGATTGTAGTTTAGATGGAGCTGAGCTCATCTGAAGTTGGTGATGTTGAGACAGTGAACTAGAATTGATGAAGCTGCTGTTATGAGTCAAGCAAGGCATTGGTGGTGAAGCAGTGGCAATATTGAACTCATGGAGAAATGCATGGACTACAAGATCGAGATGTTTTCTTTGGTGGCAGGAATGTTTGTAGCTATGAAATTGTAATTGGGAATGACTGAAGCTGCAGAATAAGCTTAGATGAATGGTAGGAGTTTTGCAGTGGAGTTGAGCTGGATGCAATGGGTTGTTGGTGTTGAAATGATGTGCTAAAATGGAGCTGATGCTATTGTTTTGGAGGTAGATGCAGCTGTGGAATGAAGGAACAGCCATTATGGCTGGAATTGCACTGGTGATGCGCCATCTTGGTGCAGACACGAGCTTTGGCGGTCAATGGCCTTGGCCAATAACAACTCATTCAATCACCGAGTCGATGTGGATCGACTCATACTCTGACTCGGTGCTTGACCGAGTTGACCCGACCGAGTTGGATTGTTGACCGAGTTGACTCGTTGACTGGTGACCGGGTGGACTTTGCCGGTCACCTTAGATTTTCCGGTTCCGGATTCCGGCCAATTTCTGGCCACAATACCAGTTTTCCGGCGACCGTTTTTTGGCAGAGTTTTTACATGGGTTTTTCTCACACATGGGCTTGGTGGACTTCTATCTTTTGGACCTTTGAAGATTAAACCTAATTTTGGAAACAAGAGAGCTATTTAAAGGAAAGACTTCTACAACTTTGAACACATATTTTTCTTGGAACTTTGGAGAGCCGGTTTTGTTTACGCTTCTAGGGTTTGCTTTTTTTTCATCTTTTTCTTTTCAATTAATATTTTTATGATGAACTCGATAGCTATGAGTAGCTAAATAAATATTATTGGTTATGGGATAAAGTTGATTTCTCAATATGTTATATGATTTAATGAATTAGTTTTGTCTCAATATTTTATTACTTGTGATTCACAATTAATAGTGTTATATGATTTGATAGTTTGTTTGGTTGAGTCCGGAATCAATCCGATTTACATTCATCTCTAGAGCTATATTAGGGTTTTCAATACGACAAAGTTGTTTATCCCTGATTCTAAGTAGCATAATTGTGGGTAGTGCTTGTAGTGATATATCCTACTAGTCACAAGTGAATCATAACTTTTGTTAAAATGATTAGTGCTTTTACACATTCGTTTGCATTGATTAGTCTTATTCCATATAACTTATTGCTTTTAGGGAGTTAAATCTAATTGTGCTTTTACACTTTAGGTTGCCTTCTAGGAAGAAGTCACATATGCATCTTTTAATGTGGTTGCGATGAAAACAGGGAATTAGCGGGATATACTTGCGATCAAGGTGTCCTAGGACTATTAGTAGATGAGAGATTAAAATACCAATTCTAATCATTGATGAAAATACATGTTTGTGAATGATACTATCCCGTGACCAATATCTTCTCCTTATTGATTATTCCAATTATTTGCTTTGCTTTATTTTATTTTTACTTTAGTATTTCGTTAAAGCAACAAACATCCCCCCTTGGTTACCTTAGAAACTGAAAATCGCATAACAACAATTGCCTCTCTGTGGATACGAACTCTTCCTTACCTTGTACTTCATTCATATTTAGTGAGTAAGAAAGTGAAATTATTTTTGACGCCTACGACAGCGATTATTCATGACTTTCGTAAATATTATGAGGAAGAAAAACTAAAGCTTGTTGATACTTTGAAGGGTCAAATGTATTAAGAACTGAGTTGGAAAAGGTTACTGCTGACCTTGGTCTCATAAAAGCACTAGTTAAAGACCTTCTTAATGAAGAGACTTCTTCTAAAGCTGCAGTAGATGCTGTCGTTCACAACCTTGAAAAACCTCAAGACTCATGAGGATCCAGAACCATCTATATGACTTCAGTTTGTGTTCGACATTGGAATAAAAAGTCTATTTCGATTTGGTTTTTATCTAGTAAATCTTCTATTTTTATGTTTTTGTTAGAAGAATAACTAGAGATTGGAATAGCCATTATTGTGATTACACATAGCTATGTCCAACGTTCTCATCTTATTGTTTTTAGATTTATTGGTTTAAACTCTAAACTTGTTTGGAAGATGATTTTTGCAGTATTAATCTTTATGGGTTTATATATTGCAATTGTTTATGGGATATGTGTGTTGCGTCCGTGAACTGTGATTGTCCCATATCTTGTCAAAAGTAAAGTCTTTTGTAAGTCGATATTCTCATATTGATAAAGGAATGAATGGACTTTTGACAAATACAAAAGTTAAGCCTATATTGTCAATTATTGATGGAAGATAGGTTAAAATCTTTTGTTTTTCAAGGATTATGTCTATTATATGTCATGGTGCAAATTGTGATGGAAAATAAAATGAATCCTTGTGTATTCCGCAGTAATTGATCTTCCCTGATCCATTTTTTTTTGTGTATTACTGTGAGGCTCCGTAATGTGTCTTATGTTGAGCACTAAAACAATCAAAGTTGATTATTTTCATGGTTAGCTTTTTTGTTGTTCCATAAGGTACTTTATGACGAGCATATTGAACTAAATTAATCATCTTGTTTGGTTATTTAGTTATGACTCCATAAGTTTTCTTATGTTTGAGCACTTTTTATTGGGTTGGTTATTTTCATAATTAACTTAGTCATTGCTCCATAGATTCTCTTATGTGAGTATGGCCAATTAAATTGATTACTCTTTGTGATTAGTTTGATTGTGTATTTTGATTAAATTAATCATGGGTTCTCTTGTGGTTAATTTAATTGAGTATTTTGGATTCAAATTCATACTTGTATGTGATTTGTTATGTCCAAAGAAATCCTTCTTTTCTTTCGAAATTAAGGTCGCTCTTGTTGTTCTTTCGGGAATGACATATTATGGGGGACAGTTCTTTTTGAACTTGCGCTTAATTGCCATATCTTTGTGGGGAGTGCGGCTGTGGAATATTATAGGGGTTATCTTATATATTTAAACTCCTTGATGAATGCATTTAGCTTCGGCTTTATGATTGCATCTAAATAAGATGATGTGTGTTTTTTTCTTTTGGTCATGAAATGTCTCTTTCGGAAATTTCATTAGGATCCCGTTCTTGTACCTTTGCCAATTTTATTGACAAAAAGGGGGAGAATTAATATGTAGTTCACACTACAAATACATATGGTTTTCGGATCATTATGTAAGGGGGAGTGGTTTTCATGTGAGATGGAGTATTGACTAAGGGGGAGTGATACATATCACCATACTATTGTTGTTGAAGTTGTGATACAATTGAACTTTGACGCTGTGTAATGATACTATGACACTGTATAACAATGTATGAGAACTCTTGTTTTCTCATTGTTATAGCTACGGATTTTCAACAAGGATGATGCTAAACTTACAACCTTTGGGATCATTGGAGTACTTGGAAGTGACGAAGATTTCGAGTAATGTTGAAGGTTAGACAAGTGGAATAGGATCTACAAAAGTTAATTTATTTATTTTTTGTATTCCATATGTATTAATAGTTTTGTCACTAAAATTGACATAGGGGGAGATTGTTAGAGCATTGCTCGGTCGAACTCGCATGCATTTCTATCTCAATCATGTTTGTCAATGTTAGTGATCAAAACTATAAGTCCTGATTTCTAGCCTATGTAGCTAAAGGTCTCGGACTAGGATAGAAAGTGTAGTTGAGCTCAAGAACATGGCAATCATCATACAAGACGAAGGACTACTCGAGGTACCGGTGGAACTTCATCGACTAAAAGGTATATGGAGACTTGAACTTATCTGTCACTCAAAAGTCTATTTACTCTATCTCCTACTCTTGAGAAAAAAGTCGTTTAGACGTATAGACTTTCATTATACACATTTGCTATTTCGAGCCGAGTTTAACTCGCCTATCTATTTCTCGAAATATGTGTTGGTAAGCTTTTGCTATAACCGAATTCATCTTTACCTAGTGACGAAAGTCATGATATGTTTCAATCACTTTGGAAATTGCTCTGACGAAAAATGGTCTGTGACTAACGGATATATAACGTTCTTTGAGAATGTTTCAATGATTGAAATGAGAGTTTAGATTACATAACCATTGGTAGGATATAAGCATTGTTGTGGAAACACATATATGTATAAGTCCTTATTCCTTGAACCAAAGTTTTCGAACTTTGTTGATCAAGAGAAATGGAAGTGGCGCAAGCCATGTCCGTGAACTGGCGGAAGTTCTCACCCGAGAATTTCTGCTGGAGTTTGTGTACTCCTTCCATGAGCTTAAGTCCGCGAACTTGAGTAGGTTATATCTAAAACCGGTTGTTCTTAAACTAATGTTTATATAAACTAGGAATGCTTTTGCAAACCGTAGGTATAAAGTTCATGAACCGATTCGAGTGAATCAAACCGTTTTTGCTTCGATTGTGTCTTGTGTAGTTACATAAGATCTAAGAAATTGAACAAATCTATAACTAGTTCATTTGAGTCATTTAAACTAGTTATGGTGAAGAAGTATATGGTTGATATGAGAGTGATCATATGGCTAACCATTTGGTTGACTATTGTTGAACCAACAAATGTTAATGTTTGGGTACGGTTCATAAACCCAAAATTGAACATTTCGTTTGTGTGTAACAAGATAAGTTTTCGATCCAACGGTTGAGAAATATTAGCTTGACTCTAATCAGGTTTTCATCTAACGGTGAATATTGAATGCTTTTTTACTAAGCTAACATTGATTGCAAACCCTGATTTGAAAGACTATATAAGGGAGAGCTCTAGCAACTGGGAAACCTAATCCCCACACTTTACGTGTGATACTAGTTTGCTAATCTAGAGTCGATTCTCCTTTAACCTTTGGTTTTCTTCTTCTAAAACTAGGTTAACGACTTAAAGACTTCATTGGGATTGTGAAGCCAGATCGATACTACTTTTCTTGTAGTTGTGTGATCTGATCTTGCTGTTTATATCGTACGAGTACAATTGAAATAATTGGCTTGAGATTTATATCTCCGATAGGAAAGATAGAAAACAAATCACAAACACTTCGTCTCATCGTTTGTGATTCCACAATATCTTTTTTCGCTGCGTCAATTAAGATTATTGTGAGGTGATCAATAATACTAGGTTGTTCTTCGGGAATATAAGTCCGGGTTATTGATTGGTTCCTGTTCACCTTGAGTTTATTCGTGGGAGATGGATTTATCTATTACTATAGACTTTTCTGTTGATACATATTTGTTTATTAAAGTCTTCGACTTTGGGTCGTAGCAACTCTTAGTTGTGGGTGAAATCATCTAAGGGAATCAAGTACGTAGCATCCTGCTGGGATCAGAGGCGAAGGAGCATAACTGTACCTTGGATCAGTGTCAGATTGATTGGGGTTCAACTACAGTCAGATAGAAGTTAATTTGGAGTAGGCTAGAGAGTCGTGGCGGATTAATACGGTGTGTGTTCAATCTGGACTAGGTCCAGGGTTTTTTCGCATTTGCGGTTTCCTCGTTAACAAAATACTGGTGTCTATGTTAATTCTATTCCGCATTATATTTGTTTATATAATTGAAATATCACAGGTTGTGCGTTGTTCAATCAATTAGAATATCCGACCTTTTGGTTGTTAATTTAAATTGATTGAAACTTGAATATTGATCTTTGGTACCATCCAAGTTATCTCTCTTTGATAAAGACTCGCAGATTTCTATTTGCTTGAGTAAAGATCAAATCGAGAGAATGAGATATAAACTCGTTGATATACTTTTTATCTAGATTGGGTCTGACTGTCTAGTTGATTCTCTAGAAAGTATATATTGGAGTTTGTCCATACAGATTGCTAAGCGAAATATTGGGTGTGGTTGTTAGACCCCCTCTTTTTCATAACCGCTCATGACTTGCTTATGTTGTTGGTAAAACTATTCACAAGGCCTGACTTTTGTATTGGTATGACTTTTATTAGTGAAACCGATCTAAAGTAATCACCTGAGATGGTATGATTGATTTGTTGTAATTGGTATGACCAACTCTAGGCAAAGGGGAACCGATCCTAGTAAGAGGTGCAACCGATCACAAAAGGGGAATCGATCATTGTAAGAGGTGCAACAAGTTTTTAGTTATTGGGAACCGATCCCATGAACATGTGCAACACGTTTTTAGTTATTGGGAACCGATCCTATGGACATGTGCAACAAATACAAGTTAGATACCATATATATATGGGAACCGATCCTAGTACCTTGTCAACCGAATTTTGGAAAGCTAATGTGACTAGTTCCAGTACCTACATGGAGGTAGAACCGAAACTTGTTTTGGTAGGTTCGTGAAACCCATGATTGGTGATTGAGTGTTCTTGATCAATCACATAGTTCTTGGAATTCAGATGAACCAATTCTAAACTTGTTTGGAAGTGTGGCAGATTGATTCCAAGATAGTAAATATGAAAGATGATTTACTAAGTTAAGATGTCGACATACTTTGAACATGTGCAATAACTCTTATCTTTAATTGTTCAAATATATTCCTTAATAGCTAAAGGAGAATCCCGGATCGAAATAAATTAAGAATGTTTTAATTAAGGTTGTTAGTTTTGCATATCTTTAGAAAATAAAATTAGTAATGTGCATTTACTAGTTGGAGATTTTCTAAGAGATTTTCGGTCATTATTTGGACAAAGCATTTCCAGGAATTATGGAAACCGAATTTGGAAATATATTGCATATCTCGAGAATATTTTCGGTTTTGGAAATTCCTTTGTGTCCAAACTTCCTTGGTCTATAAATATCAAATTTTGCATTTCGAGCAAACTAATCCTCAGAGCCAGCAAAACTACCTAGTTGTGTTGTTACTGGTGGAGCCGCCTATTCGGAGAGGAAAGTAACCTAATTAGGAGAAATCTCTTACGGCCGCTCGGTTTAAAGACTTCTTTGGGATTGCGAATCTCTATTAGTACCGTTGGTGGGAAACTAGATAATTGCGGTTTATTATTAGTTTTCGATTGATTTGATTGACTAATGGTTGTTGAACTTTGATTGCACCTAGTTTGTTTATGCTTGAGAATCTTCTCTTCTGATATAAGATTCACTCAAACTAGATCGAAGTTTCGACGGGGATCTTTAGACTGTTTGTAGATCTAAAGACGTCTTGTGATAATCCATTGTTAACAGACTCCGTTATGTGTGTGATTGATCACAAGAGATTCAAGTTTATTGTGTGCAGGTATTTATTGAAGATCTAAGAATATTTGAAGACGAAGAAGATTTATGATTTGGGTTCATAATCTTTGGTGTGCACAATACTTGTTTCGGTTAAAGAGGATCCAACTATAGTCTGTTTATCCTTGTGGTAGATTGGATTGATTAGTTGAGTAGATCGACATCAATAAAATTCTTTGTGATTAAAAGTATTGATTGCAAAATCTTGACAATTAGTTTGGTAGTTGTTATTAGATAGATCTAAAGACCTGACAAAAGAGTTTATTGGGATAAATGGAAGAGCCTTTTGTCGAACTCATATCACTTGGTTGAAAAGAGTTGTTACCAAACAGATTTGTTGTTCCTTTACTGTTTGGAATACGAACCAAAGGAATTTTTCTAAGTGCGTGACTTATTAACAAGTTGGAGGCGCAGGGATACAGACGGAACTAGGTGAACTATAGGTTTAGTTGCTTGGTCTCAACTATACGAAATTGGTTTGATTTTGTATAGCGGCTTAATCCTGAGAGTATTCAATTCTAGACAAGGTCCCAGGATTTTTCTGCATTTGTGGTTTCCTCATTAACAAAATCTTGATGTGTCTTTTACTTTACTATTTCCGCAATTATAATTGTTTTTATTATAATTAGAAGTAAAATACACAAACGTTAATTCCTATTTACTTGATAGTAATCCTATTGTGTTTGGTTAAGTCCGAACCATTTATCAAGTAAACATACTTCGTTGTTGTATTGTCTCGATCTTGTATCCATAGTCAATCACACAAGTTATCTTGTTGTCGTATTGTCTCGATCTCGTATCCATAGAAGATCACACGAAGTGTGAACCGTTTAGTTGTATTGTCTCGACTCAGTCTATAAACAATTACTTTCGGAGAAAGGACTTATAGCTGGAAAAGTTTTAGATTGAGGTATATTTGGGTACCCTCGTCTTTTCAATTATGGTTTATACCTTTAGAAAAAATTATTATCATAAGCAAAAGGAAAGTTTGATAGCTTAGGACACATCATCACCCCCAAAACCTATTATAGAAGATAAGAGGAAGACCATCCATACTTGAATATTTGAGAGACCACATCTTCTTAATGATATTTCATATTTCTTCAGTAGTAAAGGGAACATTGTCCTTTGTGCGAAAGCCAGAATATCCTAGAATAAATCTTCATTCAAAGCTTTTGTTGCTTAGTAAAGGGAATAGTGTCCTTTGTGCGACAGCCAGAAAGAGTATTGCGCAATCATTGTGCAACATACAGAACAAGTATTGCGCAATTATTGTGCAAAAACCAGAACGAGCATTGCGCAATCATTGTGCAACAACCAGAACGAGTATAGCGCAATCATTGTGCAACAGCCACAACGAGTGATGCGCGATCACTGTGCATCACCCTAAACCTATCGATTCTTGTTTATTTATTTCCAGAATTTGTGGACAACTTTATTTTGCTCATCAATTTTCTTTAGAAGAATTTCTTCTTCAACTATGGTATCTCTCAAGTGAGCCTTCACTTTAACTTGTTAAAGTTTTTTCTTTATAACTTACACCTGAGTGGTGACATTGCCAAAATGTTGTTTCCCTCAATTCTTGAGTTTTCCAATTACATCTCTTAACTTCTGCAAGGTATCGCCATCAGTATCATTCTATATTCTTTGAATTTCATTTTTGAAATTGGACTGATCCATCCAGATACACTCCAACTTAGCATTCACTTTATTTATTAATATTTTTATTTGTTTGAGATAGATGTGGGCATGGTGAATCCTAATGCGGGAATATGTAGCTCGGATGTAGAAAAATGGGAAAGACTTAGGTAGGTAATCCGTTGATATTACTTTCGAGGGAGGGAGGATGATTACGAACAATCCTTGCCTGAACCAAGAAAATAATCATTTAAGGGTCGTTTTAGTCGCGTTTGCATATGTAAGGTTGGTCGAGGGAGGTAAGCCGAAAGAGATGATATCAGACTTCTTAGTTGTAGAGACTTGCTAGACGAAGAGGCTCTGATAGAGATTCTGTAGAATTTTATTGTGCGTGCATGTTATGTTCAAAACAACTGAGAGTTTATCTATTTATAGCTCTGCAAAACCCTAATTTATAGTCGGTGAGATAAGGCTGAGGAGTAAGAATAATCACCTCCTTAATCTCAAAAATAATGAATGATGGATCAAGGATTGAGTCTTTCTCAGCACTTAATCCCTTGTGATCGATCATTCCATTTTCTGTGTGCTTAGAATGCTACTCACATGTGTCGTAGATAGACCTCCAGACCAAAACCCTAAGTTTATCCCCACACTTGTGACATAATCATCCTTTATGTGTGAGGTATTGTATGACTTGTTAGTATTCTCTGTAGTTGTCGTAACTTTGGATGAAGGATTGCACATGTTTGTATGTGGAAGCCACTCAGAGTCATGCTCTGGGAAGTTTTAGTGGTGTATGTCAAGAAAAGAGCACAAGCATGACTAAGGTCGAGTGTGACCTAGTTATGGATGTATTCTTTTGACTAAAAGATTATGCGTTGGCTCTATGAAGAGGCTTAGGTCAAGGTCGATCGTGAAGAGGCACTATGACTTGATGATAGTTAAATGTTAACCTAAAAAGACCGTTTGTTGATAAATGACCAGGGGTATGGTCATTTCTATAAAGTAAAAGACATATATATAATGTTACTTTTCCACTCGTAGGAGAAAGTCAAGCCCTTGTCCAACCGTAATAGCAAGGTGAGACTTATAGTCTAATCATATGAGATACGAGAGCGGAGGCATGGGCGTGAGTCTATGACGAGACAAGCACCATTATTCGTTTATATGAAGACAAAGCATTACCGGGGCTGAAGAGGTGATATGGAAGAGAAGATACGCTATGGATAGAGGCGCAACACTCTGAGACCAGGGTGACAATTCAGAGTACTAAAACTACCCAAAAATCAGGCGACGTTTCAGAACACTAAACTTCTAACATGCTTACATTATTCCAAACTTGGAATTTTATCTAATTAGATACGTTATTTCTCTTAAATCCTAAGCAATCTTAGCTTAAATTCAAAGCAAAGCTTTGGTAATCTGGACTCTATGCATATACAATTCTCAATCCCTCCCTGGCACCCTATTGTCATAGTTGTTAAGCTAGAGTCATCCTCTAAAACTTAGGTTTTCTCTGATAGTACCGTATTCGGTTACCACTTTAAAGACTACACCTAAGGATTCGTGAAACCCAATCAGACTATCTTTTACCTGATAGTTCTTGAATTTGGATCTTGTTCTACCGATTATTGTAGTTTTCAAATTATAGATTAGGAACAAGATAGATATAAATCACAAATTAATCTTCATCTCAAACTTTGCGATTCCACATGATAGATATCTAAACTCTTCTTTTATTTGTTTGGATTTTTCTTATGAGGTGGTAGTGGTCTAAGCTTCTCTTTGATAAGAGTGTAAGTATTTTGGATCCTTGAGGTTTGTTAGACTTGTTCTACTGCAATCATATATCCAAACTTTGACTGAAATATATCTGAAAGGAAATCAATAGGCTTTCTGTTAGAGGCAGACAAGTATCAAAAGTCTTCATTTAAGTTGAAGCAACTCTTAGGCTGTACCCGAACATCGGCTAAGGGAGTGCGTAGAATCATGGTAGATTTAGATGTACATGAGCACGACTGCAGCTGAGTTCCTTAGAGGGTGAATTATATTTCAACTGCATTCCAGTATGAAGCCTGATAGTATGGTAGTGTCTGTAATAGTTTAATACAGTGTAGTGTTCAAACTGGATTAAGTCCCGGGGTTTTTCTGCATCAGCGGTTTTCTCGTTAACAAAATTCTGGTGTCTTGTATTATTTTCTTCCCCATTATATTTTTTTATCTTTATAATAGGAATATCACAAGTAGTACGTAATCAACCTAAATAGTCCCCGATCCCTTATTGGTTGAGATCTCACAAGACTTGTTCTTGTTTAATATATACCTTGAAATATATATTACAAATCTTGTATTTGTTGGATTTTGGATCTTGTGTTCAAGTACATACTAGGTTGATTTTTGATGCTGATTTTTGAGATTGTCCAAGAACTATTTTATACAATCAGGCACATAGACCATTGGTCTATACGTATTGATTGTGCAAGAGAGAGACAAAAAATTTATATATAATTCTATACAGGGGTCTTTAATGTTTATCTATTTGGTAAATGTATTAGATTTTTTCCATGCAAGTCCGAACAAAAACTTTGGTGGTGTACTTGGTACCCTCTCCTTTTATATTAGCATACCATTATTTCCAAGAGACCATTTTCTTGTGTTAGGATGGCCATCAAGTATAGGAGGAGTAACATCAATACACAAGAGAAGTAATGCAAACAATTCGACTTCAGAGTTGAGTTATCTCCTTCTAAAATCAAAACACTAGTTTTTATCTGAAATGTGAGAAGCTACAAAAGTGTATTTATCTTTGCTAGTGTGAATAACTCAGGAAAGCTACATTTAAAGACTCTCATCCAGACCATTTATCAAATCAGAAAGTACCTTTTTACCAGAGTGTATTGTAACGATAGAAGGGTATTGATGATGTTACTCACTTCAACAATTGATTTCCAAGAAGAGATACCACTTGTTGAACTTACTTTACAAGGAAACCAATTAGAAGCAGTTGAACTATACTTTTCAACTATAATTTTATACCAGAGAAGGTTTTTCAACCCCAGACTTCCAACCCAACTTAGCAAGTAAAACAATGCTCATCTCTTTCAATTTTATAAACCCTAAACCACCTTGGCATTTTCAGTGAGAAGCTTTACCCCTAATTTAATTCCCATAGAAAATTTCTCATTTTCTTCTCTGGTTGAAAAATGATAGAAAAAGGAGTTCTAAAAAGTGAAAAGTAATGCATATGAAGTGAAGGATAAAAATACATTTAAGCATAGTGAGCTTACCATCTATCGAGAAAGGACATTTCCTTTTTTGGGAGAGCTTATTGTTAAATTTCTCAATAATAGAATCTCATAAAGACTTAGCATTAGCCTATGTGTGACTTAACATTTACTCTGTTGCATGCTAATATCACCTGCATGCTAAGGTGATACAAATATGTGATCCACCAATCCCGCTTTTCGATATTTAAATGTCTTAGTCCAGCTCTGCTTCGTCATCCTGACGTAACTCAATTTCTCTTCATGTTCTCTGAAACTTACCTTTTGAGAATTCATCCTACTAGCATTCATCAATTAATCCTCCTTCTTGTGATTATCATCAGTAATTACATCATCTACAAAGTCAATTCCCTATTCAGAACTACCTTTTATCGAAAGTTTTTATAAAACAACAATTATTTCAACAAAAGAAATTACAAGAACACATTTAAAAATTTCCAAATCAAAAGTAAACAGTTCATCAATTGCTACTCAAAAAGTTTCCAAGCTAGCATTCATCATTACAACCAAATTCTACTCTCAAGCACTTACTTTACTAGCATTTCTAAACAAACCTGCACCTGTACTGTGCTAAACAAACACCATTTCCAACACCAAAAAACTAGAACTAAATCAAACATTTCTACTAATCAAGATAACTTTCTGAACATCATCACCTGTATGCATCAACATCACCAAACTAAAAGGAAAGTCGGCTGGAAGATCGAAAAGAACATCAAAATCTACACCAACATCCGCAATAAAATCAAAAGAGGAGGAGCAAAAAAAAAGCATCGAAAAAGATGTTTTCTTAAAAACATGTTGATCGTTTTCAAGATTTATTCTAAACCTGAAAATCTAGCCTTTTCCGACACTTGCGAAGAGACTACTAAAAGTCATCTTCATCAGTGCTCCATCCTTCCTCCTTCATATCTCTCACTATCATCACTGTCAGATGTCGCAGGTGAAGTATTACTTGAAGATGTAGATTCCTCACTGTCAGCATCTTCTCCAATCCCATCCTCTTCAGTCTCGTCCTCTAGCATCTCTTCATCTTCATATTTTGGCTCACCCTCCTGCATGGTCCTTGCGAAAATATTCGGATTGGCACGTTCATAATCAAACCGGTTCCTCAGCTTCATATCATGGTATTTCTCCATTCTCCTCTTATCCTCTGCATCATCTGAATCAAATTCACCGGTGTCAAAGTCATACTCAAAACCTTCATCAGAAGCATCAGAATCACTTTCAGTCGCGCTTCCATATCTTTTACATTTGGAATGCTTCTCATCCCACTCCTCATCCTTTCTATCTCTTCTTGCAAAATATTTTGGATTCCATACAGCATACAAATTTTTGAACCTCTCTTTTTCTCTCTGACGAATCCTCTCTTTCTCTTCTCTCTGACGGATCAATTCATGTGCACGCCGATCAATTTCCGCTCGAATGTCAGCCCTCAAATTCTGAAGTTCTGCAGTGCTCAAGGAAAAAGCAAGAACTTTGGCTTGTTCATACTCTGATGATGATGGTGGTACAACCGGAAGTTTCTCCTCATCGGCGCCTGGAAGATTCTGATCATTTTGACCAGCCATTATCTAAACGTATTTTCTCTCTTTTAAATCTTTCCCTTTCTAAGCAAAAACTCAAAGAAAATTACTTTGGCTATGATAATCTCTTAGCTAAACATCCTTTAAAGACCCAATTGTACCTATTAATTCCCATTTATGGCGCTTGGTTAAGCATCATGTCACTTTGTTAACCACGGCCATTCAAAACCATGCGTATTATTTTCACCCTCATGATCATAATTACCCTATACAAACCTATTTTCAACACCTAAAAATCACTATAACCATTACTCCTATTGGAACTGCTATTAAGGGAGGTATGGGTAGGTCATCTAACTTTGATAATAAATTTTGGGGTCTAATTAAAATCTTGTATTTTATACAGATTAGAAGAATGCACCACATATTGAGAGGAACCATTGAGGCTTGGGGTAGGTCTGCCAGATGGGTTAATTATAATACCAAGCTAGCCATCAAACCGTACCCTAGTGCCAAGAGTCCCACTTTCAATCGTAACCATAAACAACCACATATCACCCCCCATCATTCTAACCCTTTCAACCCCCACCTAATGTTAATACCATCATTACTCTTGGCAGTTTCTATTTTCATTCCTATGTCTATCTAAATAAAGACAAACCCATTTATGATTCATCTACTCTCAATCTCATCATGCTTACTCTCCACTTTTACGTACAATAGAAAAGATCTCGATGGATCATTGGATTTTCTTTGGTTTTGTTTTTTTATCATCCATCTCACGTGAATTCTAAGCCTCCATATTTGTCGCTACATAAAAAACATGGGAAGGATAGGGACAACTCAGATGTTAAGCTTAAAAAAGTAAGGGTACAACAACCTCACCCAATATTTCTCTTAGCAATCTTTATGGACTAACTCCAATATACATTTAAGAGAATCAACTAGACAGTCAGACTCAATCTTAATGAAAAGTATATCAAAGAGTTATATCTCAATTTCTCGACTCAATACTTGCTCAAGCAAATAACATTTTTCGAGTCTAATTGAATACAAGATAAATTAACTTGAATGGTACCAAAGATCAATGTTCAATGATCAATCAATTTCAATCAACAACCAAAGGTTGGATTTACAAATTGATCGATTCAACACACAACCTGTGATATTTCAATTATATAAAAAAAACATAATACGGAAAACAAATAACACAGACACCATAAGTTTTGTTAACGAGGAAACCGCAAATGCAGAAAAACCCCGGGACCTAGTCCAGATTGAACACACATTGTATTAAGCCGCTACATACACTAGCCTACTACAAACTAACTTCGGTATGGACTATAGTTGAATCCCAATCAATCTCACACTAATCCAAGGTACAGTTGCGCTCCTTACATCTCTGATCCCAGCAGGATACTACGCACTTGATTCCCACAACTAAGAGTTGCTACGACCCAAAGTCGAAGACTTTAATAAACAAACTGTATCACTCAGAAAAGTCTACAAGAATAGATAAATATGTCTCCCACAGAAATACCTACAAGTTTTGTTCCGTCTTTTGATAAATCAAGGTGAACAGGAGCCAATCGATATACCAGACTTATATTCCCGAAGAACAACCTAGAAATATCAATCACCTCACAATAATCTTAATCGACTAGCGAAACAAGATATTGTGGAATCACAAACGATGAGACGAAGATGTTTGTGACTACTTTTCTATCTTTCCTGTCGGAGAAATTAATCTCGAGCCAATGTTATAATTATACTCAATACGATAAAAACAGCAAGATCATCTCACGCAACTACAAAGAAAATAGTTGGGTCTGGCTTCACAATCCCAATGAAGTCTTCAAGTCGTTAACCTACGAGTCTCGGTAGAAACCTAAGGTTAAAGGAGAATCGACTATATCTTATACAACTAGTATCACACAGGAGGTGTGGGGATTAGGTTTCCCAGTTGCTAGAGTTCTCCTTTATATAGTCTCCAAATCAGGGTTTGCAATCTAAGTTACCTTGATAACAAAGCATTCAATATTCACTGTTAGATGAAAACCTGATTAGATTCAAGGTAATATCTTTCAAACGTTAGATCGAACTTAGCTTGTTATACACAAATTAAATGCATGTTCATTTAAGTTTGTGTAACCGATCTACCTAAACATGTACACCTAGTTGGTTCAGCAGTAGTTAACCAAATGGTTAGCCATATGAGCACTTTCATATCAACCTTATTCATATTCACCATAACTAGTTCAAATGACTCAAAAGAACTAGTTAGAGAGTTGTTCAATTGCTTAGATCTCATAGAAGTATATAAGACACAATCGAATCAAAAACGATTTTGATTCACTTGAATCGATTCATGAACATTATATCCACGGTTTGCAAATATGCATTCCTTAGTTTATGTATATCTTAGTTCACGAATAAACCGTTTTTAGAAAATAACCCACTCAAGTATGCATACTTGTACGCATACTTAAGTACCCGGTTTGAGTTTGTTTTCAGTTCACAAACTCCAGCAGAAATTCACGGGACGTGAACTTCCGGTAGTACGCGGACTTAGCTTCCGTACTTCTTTAACCATTAAAGTATGCATACTTTAGTTCAAGGATTTTGGACTTACACAAGTATGAGTTCACATATAATGTTTATATCCATTCAAGGTTATATATTCTAAACTCTCATTTCAATCATTGAAACATTATTAGAGGATGTTATATAGTTGTTATTCACAAAATATTTTTCATCAAAGCAATTTTCAAGATATTGAAATAACCAACATGACTTTCGCCACTTTTAAAGATGAACTTGGCCAAAGCAAAAGCTTACCAACACATATTTCGAGAAATAGATAAGCGAGATAAACTCGGCTCGAAATAGCAAATGTGTATAATCGAAGTCTATATAGCTATACGACTTTTGTCTCAAGATAGGAGATAGAGTATATATACTTTTGAGTGATAGATAAGTTCAAGTCTCCACATACCTTTTAGTCGATGAAGTTTCACCAGTTCCTTGAGTAGTTCTTCGTCTTTGCATGATGAACGCCGTGGAGTCTAGAGCTCAACTACACTTTCTATCCTAGTCCGAGACTTAGCTATAAGTAGACTAGAAATCAAGACTTATAGTTTTGGCAACTAAACTTGACAAACAAGCTTAAGATAGCAACGCTTGCGAGTTCGACCGAGCAGTGCTCTAACAAAGCTCTACCTCCAAAAAAGCAACAACATCACAACAACAAATACCTTACACTAATTTCCACCTGAATACTTGTTAAACCTTATTCAACAAACTTTGCTTTCCTTCTTTGAGGATCAAAACCAAATTAAAAGTAAAATATATTGTCAGCTCTTCTTCTTTGTAGTCTGCAATCACTACCAGGTTAGTACTAAGATAGATTCTTTTCTATCTACCTCCATATTATATTCTTTACCTGTGATTCTCAACACAATCTATACCTCTTCATACATATCCAGTCCATATATCAAATGGATATCCCTATTTTTCCAAAAACCTCTCAAACGATTAGTCAAGAAGTTCAAAACCTTTCTGCTCTGATGGCTGAGAAATTAACCTTACCATCTACACTTTTTGGACCAGTTTTCATAGACAAAACTGTCATCTTAGCAGAGTATGATAATAACTGGAAGTGGTGTATGGTAGGCTATATATGATGTGAAACCCTTATTCATACTTCTTCTATTCACAATTACATATGTAATCAATGGCCTCTTGCTCAATCTCCCACCGTCACTACCTTCAGTGGATTACGCAACAAAGTTCTTATTCGGTTTCTAGCTGAAGATGATTTTAATAGAATTAATTCTCAGAGGCATTGGTTTGTATGTGGGTATCTAATGGTGCTAAAAGTTATTCCAACAGAAGGTTGGCCAGCTAATTATCAACTCTCATTCACAGAGGAACTATTATGGTTCATCCTATGTAATATTCCAAAAGAATGTACTGAGTTCGAAGACCTTTAGAAACTTACTTTCAAGATGGGAGAAATCGTTGAAGCTAAAGATCCTTATGGAAATCATCCTCTTAAGAAGAATGTAAAGGTCTGTGTCATAATTCCAGTTCAGAAAGCATTACCAGTGGGAATCCCTTTGTTCACTATGGAAGAACTCAACCATTTCTTATAGAATGCAAGTACATCAAAGTTCCAAGATATTTTTTCTCTTCATGTCGTGTTCTTGATCATAAAGATATGAACTGTCCTGCTTGGAAGTTAAAACAGAAAGCTATCAAATAATCCTCCTCCTCTAATGCCAAATATACTCTCCCTGTTGTCTCAAGACTCATGATGCCAATTCCACCAGTTAGCAATCAACCTGGTCCTACTTCAAATGCAGTTATTGATACCATTATGCAACAAAACGAAATTGTGCCAGATACTCAGATCGAGTCTACCACTTCTTCTATATGCAACAAAGGAAAAACAAAAGAAAATGTTCAGCATATTGAGAATACTACTCAAAAGGGTTTATCAAATATGTTTCAGATGGGACCCTTTGTCAACAGATCAACAACTTTGAAGATCTTTGATGTTGGTCTGATTCAACAAAACTCGACTCAGCAGAACAATGGGTTACCGGTTATTTTCAAACAAGTCACAACTCAGAATTTTACTGTTGAATAATCTATCCCTAACTCTGATTCAATTATGAATGGTCCAATTCGAACTTCTAACTCTTCACGAAGGTTCAAAACTACTGATATACCAAGTAAAACACCAATTGTTACTAGAGGTACTCTTATTGCTGCTGAACAAGATGCTTTATCAAACCTCAAAAGGAAGATTAACCCTAGAACTGATCCGAAAAAACATACCAGAGCTAATTCTTCTACTTTAGCTAGAATTGTCGTTATCCCAAAAGAACAGGAGACCACTGAACCTGATTATGTTCAACTGTGCCCCCCATCACCAAATTGGAGGACTTACCTGCTATTAATCTCTCTAATTGTTCTCTCAACACCCAACCTTTGATTGATTCCTATGGAAACTGTAATGTACCTGATGATACATCCCCAAGCAACAATGGTGTCCGCAATAATTATCTTCATAATGCTGCTACTTAATTCTAATCTCAATTCGTCCCAAGATACTTCTCAAAGTGGTGATACTACATGTGTTACTCTTGGTGGTGGGTTTGACTTCACCACTCAGGTAAACTCAATTCCTTTACCCCATTTAATTGATCCTATCAATTCTGCTACTCCTAGAAATCAATTTCCTGTCAGTAATGTCAATTTGCTAGCTTGGAACATTAGAGGTTTGGGAAAAAAACTGCCAATAAGGAACTTAGTTTGCTATGTAGAAATGTCAATCCTGATATCATTTTTCTATCTGAAACCAAAATGAACAAAGATTTGGCGGCTAGAAAGTTAAAAAAACATGGGCTTTCCTTGCACATTTAATGCTTCTAGTATTGGTAGGAGTGGTGGTCTAGTCTTGGCTTGGAAGAAGGAAATTCAACTCAACATTATATCATCCAGCATGAGGGGTATCTATGTCACATCTACTGGCATTATTCATTCTAAAACTTGTCACATCCATTTTATGTATGGTGAACCTAACAATAGCTTGAGACATGCTTTTTGGGAACAATAATGGCAACAGTCTAATGCTCCCTTAGATGAGCTAGTTTTCTTTATAGGTGATTTTAATGCCCTTTTAGGAACTGAGGATAAAAATGGTGGATTAGAGGTTGATGATTCTGATTTCTAAAACCTTAGAAATTTTTGTTATGTTTTCAATTTGCATGATCCTGGTTTCTATGGTCCTAGATTTACTTGGTCCAATATGCAGCAGGGTCCTGATTTAATTCTTGAAAGATTAGATAGATGCCTTATAAACCAATCTGCTGAGGATTTATGCCCTAAACTTTGTGTTAAAAATCTACAGAGAGACTCTTATGATCACTGCCCCGTGCATATTGGTTTCAATTATGAGGATGTTTATACGCCTAGGCCTTTCCACTTTATGGCAATGTGGATTGAAGATCCTACCTGTAGGATATCATTGCCAACTCTTGGTCTGTTAATGTGGTAGGTTCTCCTACCTATAAATTGAAAACTAAGCTTTTAAACACCAAAAAAGGTCTTAGGGACTGGAACAAAACTTCTTTTGGTAATATTCAAACTAATATATCTACCATTAGGAAAGATTTGGCGGAGGTCCAGATTTCTAATCCAACTGATACTAGTTTTACCTCCAGACTTAAGGCTAGATCGGAATATGTCTACAATCTAGAGGAACTATATTGGAAGGACAAGTCTAGGGAGGTTTGGCTCATGGAAGGTGACAGAAATTCACTCTATTTTCATAGAGTCACCCTCTTTAGGAGAAAAAAAACTGCTATTAGCTGGATAAAGGATTCCTCAAATACTATTCTAACTGATAGACATAGTATTGGAACTTCCTTTATAAATTACTTCAAAAATCTGTATTCCTCTCATCCTCAACAATTTCAAGATAAAATCCTTGTTGATCTCCCCATTAAGTTTTCAACTGAATATAATTCTCTTCTAAATTTGCCTCTTACTGCTGAGGAAATCAAGAATGTTGTTTTTCAAATGGGGGAAAAGGCTCCAGGCCCTGATGGTTTTACAGGTCTGTTTTATCAAAAAAATTGGGATATAGTAGGTGAGGCTGTCATTAACATGACTCAAACCTGCTTTAGGACAGGGCATATTGATAAAGTTTTCAATCATAATAATATTGCTCTCATTCCTAAAGTTCCTCGTGCTGAGCTTGTATCCCAGTATAGACCAATAAGGATTTGCAATTTCATATACAAAATTCTTTCAAAAACCCTTGATAATAGACTTAAACCATTCATGAACAACATAATTTCCCAAAACAAAGTGCCTTCATTCCTAAGAGGAGTATTTCTGATAATATTCTGCTAGCTAATGAGGCTATATTTGGTGTCAATCATTATGACAAAATTGAAGGCATAGCCGCCATTAAACTTGATATGTCCAAAGCTTATGATAAGCTAGAATGGTTTTTTCTTGAGAGTGTCTTGACTAGAATGGTTCTTTCAAACCACTTGATCAAACTCTTTAACCAGTGTGTTTCTACCGTTTCCTACTCTGTCCTTCTCAATGGTGGCCTAATAAGTTTTTTTCAACCTGAAAGAGGCATTAGACATGGGGACCCACTATCCCCCTATCTTTATATCATCTGCTCTGAAGCTCTATCTTCTTACATTGACAGTCTTCAAAAGAAAGGAATTTTAAAAGGCATCAAAGTTTGTAAAGATGCTCCAGAAATGACACATTTGCTGTTTGCTGATGACTCTCTTTTGTTTTCTAAATCTACTGTTCAAAACTTTCAAGTTATTAAAGATTATCTCCAAAAATACTGCTTGGCCTCTGGGCAAGAAATAAACTTTGATAAATATGGTATTTTATTTAGTAGGAAAATTCCTGAACACATGAAAGCTCTTCTGGATAACATCCTAGAGATTAAGAGCAGAGATTTAGGAGAAAAATATCTTGGCACTCCTACTTTGTTTCAAGCCTCCAAAATCCAAACCCATATTCTCCAAGATGTGGATGACAGAATCTCTATCTGGCTACATAAGCTCCTGTCTCAAGCTACTAGAACTACTTTGATTACAATACCAAAATAAAAATAAAAATACTTTGATTAAACATATTGGTCAAGATATCCCCCTTTTTCAAATGAGAGCTTTCCTTATTCTAAAACATCTTTGTAAACAAATGGATTCCCTTCTTTGTAAATTATGGTGGGGAGAGACTTTAGATCCCAAAGACAAGAAACTGCATCTTTTAGGATGGGACATTCTATGTTCCCCTAAGGATGAAGGTGGTCTAGGCTTTAGAAAGGCTGAGTTAAATAACCTGGCTATGCTGGCTAGGAATGCCTGGAGAATTCTAGAAACTCATACTTGCATGCTAGCTAATGTTCTTAAAGCCAAATACTTTCCAGAACTGATTTCTTGAATGCCAAGTGCACCAGTAAGTGCTCTTGGACTTGGAAGTGTTTGCATGTTATAAAAGAACTTATTCAGCCTTTTATCTCATGGATTGTTGGGGATGGTCAGTTCATTGACCCTTGGTGTGACAAATGGATCCCAACCTTGGGTACAACCACACCTAACCCTTTAGTCACACCTAATTCTAGTATCAAAGTCTCTTATTTGATTGATTCTCATACCAGAACTTGGAATTTGTCTAAACTTAACACTCATTTTGATAATGCTTCTGTCAAGAAGATTGTCACCATTCCATTAAGCCAGCTATGCACTCCTGACAGGAGGGCTTGGGATCTTTCAAAGAATGGCAAGTTTTCTTCAAAATCTGCCTACATTGGGCTTAGAGGTCTTGGGCCCTCCCCTTGTAAAAATCTTTGGACGCGTATTTGGAAAATTAGGGTTCCTTACAGAATCCAAGTCTTTACATGGAAAGCTGCTAGAAATGATCTTCCTGATAGAACTATTTTGCATACCAGAATGCATATGCATAGTGTTGATTGTGATAGGTGCAATGATCCTCAAGAATCCATAATGCATGCTTTGGTTCTTTGTCCTTTTTCCAACCGAGTATGGTTTCTCTCTTATTTTTGCATCTGTTTATGGGTGAAAACTATCTCTGCCGGTTTTGGTAATTTGGGGTGTGTGGATGAGAAATGAGTCTAAACCTTAAACAAATGCACTACACGGAGTGCTTGTAGATTCGAGAAATCAATCATGTAAATCCGGCCCGAACCAAGAAATGGCCGTTCCAGACTTGTTTCGGTCACAAAGTGAAGGAGATGGGGTTGATGTTAGGGAGGTAAGCGAAGAAGGTGTTGAGATTGTGAAGGTGTTGTCTATGTATGACTTGTATCGTAAAGCGAATCGGCTTGCAGGATGTAAGCTATCGTTTCGGTGTTTGAATACGATGGTATCAACACTTGCCTCTCGTTGTCTGGACTTGTTCTGTTGTTTCTGGAAATAGGGAGGAGAACCTATTTATACAAGTCATTTGAGCCTTATTCACGTCTCTCGTGGGAAGTGGAGGAAGTGGAGTGATGGAGTAGTGGAGTTGTGTGTTAGTGTTACACGACCGGTCGCCGCCCACTTCTCCTGTCATCTCTAACCGTCCATGACTTCCTGACACGTTCTTGTGATGGCGCGTTGCACGCTGCATGCTGTAAACCGCCATACCAATACCCAGTATGTATCCCCAGTTTGTGACATGATTGATGTCTCGAGTGTGTGGATCGTGGGACCCACAGAAAGTAGCATGTAATGCTAGATTAAATAACTAAGTTATTTAGGAAGTCGATACTTGTGAAGTACCATTTCTATTCTATGTGTACCGCATCATGGTGTGGTAAAGTGACGGGTGGTGATCACCATGACGCCTCACTGACCAATTAACTCCTGACCAGGGTTGTATAACCAAGCCGGTGAAGTTGGACGGACGATATGATCTTTGAGACACTCATCTGCGACCGTTGGTGAAATTAGGGTTTTTAAAGAGGTGCGCAAGCATCACTCTTCAGCTTGGTTGAATCCAAGCTTGGGATACAATTTTGGCAGGGCCGATTGTGCATGTGTGTAGACGACATGACGGTGTAGGTGCCCATACCTCATTGTTTCGTGAAAGTGTGATCTGGGCCACTCAATTTGTCCGGCGAAGTTGAGTGGTCGAGATCAATTTGCAACAGAAGTCTGGTGCCGAAAAAGCCGCGCATCATGCCAACTTTGGGCGCGCGTTTCAAGACGACCAAGCCGGGTCAGTCTTGGTCGATCAATCTGGCGTGCATACGGTGGGATGGTGTACACGCTCCGTACTTCATTGTCCCATAGAAACGTGATCTAAGCCACTCAATTTGTCCGGCAAATTTGAGTGGTCGAGATTAGTTTGCAATCGGGAGGTGCGACCATGCCTAGTTCGAGCGCGCGAATCGAGGTATACAGCCAAGTTTGGTCTTGGCCGATCGGGTGTGGAGATAGGTGGGCTCGCAGTGATCTTGTTGATACTTACCGGACCTGCTTAGTCTATTCCCGGACCCTTCATTCGTGCAGGAGAAAATGGACGCTCATGATCGCGACACAAACCCTAATTAGGTTTTGCCGGCAGTGTGTCATACCCAGTTTGGGGCGCACGAATCAAGACATCCAACCATAGTTTATCCTGACCAATCAGTCAGGTATGTAGGCGGGCCCACGGTGATTGTGTTGACATGCTCTGGGCCCTTTGAGTCTACATCTAAACCCTTCATCTATGCCTGCGAAGATGGATGGTTGAGACCGTTTTGCGACACATGTAATTTGCCGCAAACCCTAATTTAGGGTTTCTCATCCATACTGTTTTAGCTGGACGCTTTGGCAAGCTATGCCACCCTTTTGGGGGGAGGCTTACCATGCGGGGACCGCGTTGGGCCGGTAGTGAATATCCCAATACCTTCTTGGGGTCATGGATTCAATCTAAGCCATCCAATCATGCTGGTGAAGTTGGATGGTCGTGATCGTTTCTGAGACTGATATGGACAGTCCAGGTTCAAACATGCTCAATCGGGCTAGTACAACACACCGAGAGTTGTAGCATGTACGGGTTTTTCGTACATGTTTTATTATTAATGCTTGGAGGTTCGTGTTGCTCTACTGAGAACAACACTCAGTCGTCATGCCGCACCGGTAATGAATACATGAAATACAAGGCTGGATATGCATTAATTAATAATGCTGTAAATTCACAAGGTATATGGGATTGTTGCTACATGCTCCAACCTGGATGAATTTTCGTGTATTTAATTCACAGAATACTGGGATTGTTGCCACATGCTCCATTCTAGGTGAATTAGTAAAGTGAAGAAGTATTCATCACTTATTAATGGCTTTATCTTTTGCAAGATGTTAGCGCATAATTTTGGCTTTTACAATTTCAGCCCTTAAATGAAAATCCACCATCAACATTAAGTCCCCTGCCTAGCGCATAATGGTTGCGCTATTGTGGGGTAGGCATGAGATGGTGACATACTTATGTGAAGAAGACAGGATAAAGAAAATTTACCCTAAGGAATTTTGACCGACCGCTAGATTGTCCATGTAACGCCGTCAGTGCAAGCGCGGAATCCTTTGGTGGGACCTAGTTTCCTTCCTTGCATGTTTGAATCAAAAGAGGAATCCAAGCAAAAGAGGAATCCTTGTTCTATTGGGATTCTTCCAAATTTTGTCTATAAAAGGACCAACCCCCCTTTTTTTTTTCTTCACACTTTCTCTCTTTTTTTTTTGTTCTAGTGAGCTCTTGTTCGTGATCTCCCACTGCCGTCCGTCCGCCGTCCCGTCTGTTTTTTTTTTTTTTTTTTTTTTTTTTTAAGGTAAAACCCTAGTTTGCTAGGTAAACACCTTTTGCAAGATATGTACTATGCTTAGTTCTTCCACCAAGATTGATACGCCAACATTTGTTAGGATTGCTTAGTAAAACAAGCCGTGAATCCATGAATATGTTGTGTCTTGCCTCCTTTTTCATTGTTGCATACAAAACCTAGCTTCTTAGGTTGTAGCTTGGAAAGGAACTCGGCTTGAATTTCGTGAACATGATTCCCATGACATAAGAGAACCGTGTTGTGCAAATAAATATGGTCCCGCCATATATGCTCGATTGAACGTGGGTCCCATATAGTGTATGCCTGACTGAATGTCACCTTTATACCAGCCTCGTGCCCTTGACCAACACCGGACTTGAAACTTGAGCAATACCGGACTTGTGACTTGATCAATACCGGACTTGAAATGTAGTAGCAGGATTTCCCACACTACACCCCCTCACTATATTTTGGTTAATTAGTTCATTGAAAGCTGCATAATTGAGAATGTTTATTGATTAATTTCATGAGTTATCTACACAGGGAAAATGGAATTACACTTAGCAAGTAAAACACTCTTAAACTTTCTCTCTCCTAATGACTTGCGCAACAATTCCCAAAAGATCTCCCCTACAACTAATGACTCACTCAACCCTTTATATAGGGTAATACATAGTGGATGACAACTATGTTATCCTTTATTTTTGGGAATGTCTCGCGAAGTGTCGCCAGTGTACAACTATTCAATCTCGCGACACTTCTTAACCCTCGCCAGGTTCCATGTCTTTCGCTTGTTTTTTTGTGTCGTTTCCCATTCAAGGCTGCCTATTTTAGTTTCCTGCGACTCCCTCGCGGTACTGTCGTTTATTGATCTCGCGAGCCCTATGCATTGCGATATTATGATCCTACATCTTGCCTCTTTTTCCTTGAATATTGCTTGAAGAGCGATTTTAAAAGGAAAAATCTGTCGCTGTAGTAATCTTTGGTCTTTGTTGACGAAGGGACAAGCGAAAGAATACTGGACTTGAAAAGTACGTACTTGCCTCTATTCTTTTGCGAAGTTCCGGAGCTTCTTTGAGATATATATGAAGTATCGTCTCTTATCTCTCCTGCGATGGGGAGAGTACCATGAGATTTTTACAATGTTGTTACCGCGACTGCTTATTTTCAGTTTTGTACTTTTACACGGATTTTGATTATTAATGCCTTCTCTTGACACGTTTCTTTTAACCACTTTTTCTTGACCGTTCATGTCTCTTCGCATTAAATGACCTCGTTTTTCTCGAGGATCTTTTTCTCTATATATAGTTTTCTTTTCCCCTCCTTTTCATTCTTTAGTTTCTCTCTGCAATCTTTCTTTAACTCTCTCCTTCCGCAATTTGCGCTCCTGCTACTGCAAAGC
This sequence comes from Papaver armeniacum, assembly GCA_023531295.1. Lineage (NCBI taxonomy): Eukaryota > Viridiplantae > Streptophyta > Magnoliopsida > Ranunculales > Papaveraceae > Papaver > Papaver armeniacum. Next base: position 143,585 of record JAJJWW010015208.1, read on the forward strand.
TTTTCTTCATCCTTTCTAGCGCTGTTTTTAATCTCCGATCTTTCATCCATTCCCATACTGATATATGGCTTCCATCAGTCGTGGATACAAAACTTCTTTTGAAGAAGTTCAACAGAAGTTGCTCGAAAAGGGTTTTACTCTGTCAACTATTCCTGATCAAGAACCCTCATCCATTCTTTCTGTAAATCTCTTCTCTGATCATCAATGTAATGATCAAAAGATTATAGTCTCGCTCGGTCAGCTTCTCGCGGGACTTCCTATTCCCTTGTATAATCCTGAGTTGCCTTTATTTTATGAAATTTTGGCCCATGAAAAATTCTCTCGGGCCGTTTATCAACTAAGTGGCGATTGTATTCTTTGATGCTCGAGTTCGCGAACGCGGTGCAGTGCAAAGGATCTTTATACCCTAATACCGCCCGTAAATCCCAAATTCGCAGACTTGGAAATAGCTGTGGAGAAATACACTGTGGAGAATTTTTTCGAAAACTACTCAGTGATAACTATGGTGAATGCGAGATCTCATTTGGGCGTTCGCTTGAAGAAAAAGGATAATGTCTCTCAAGATAAATTACTCATGCAAGACATTGATTGGCACCCGTGCAATAATACCTCTCCTCGTCATTCCAAAGATGAGAAATGGTGGGTCGTACCCTTGATCTTAAATGGTCCTTACATCGCGGGCTCGCATATTCTTCCCGCGAATCTCGTAGGATATCAACCTTGGGAATTCAAATGGCCTCGAGAAGAAGAAAGAGGTATGTTTCCGATTTTAAATTTGGCTTTCGTAATTTTCTTTCTATAATTGCTGAGTTTGTGAAATCTTTCAGATAGCCAGGTTGAAAAGAAGCTACAAAAAGGATCCGTCGGAGGATACTCTGACATTGCTTCGATCGCTTACGAGTGAAGTAAGAATCACTTCCTTTCTTCTTATCTAAAACAATATTGTTGCCTCTGTTTCTTATCTTTACTCGTATGCGAAGGCTGAAGTTGAAAAAACTATTGCTGCGACGACTAAAAGTAAGGGTAAAACTGTCGCTCGCAAGGGTAAATCCTCCCCCCCCTTAACTAAGAAGCGAAAGGTCCAATCCTCTTCTCGCCTTAGTTCAAGCTCTGAAGCTTCTGACGAGGATAACCATGAATCGAATCCTTCTCTCGCCAAGAAGGTTCCATCTACCAGTTCTTCCATGGATCAATTATCCAACATCTTCTCAGATTGTTTCCAAGGAATAGGAGATGCTCCCCTAGCTTCTCTTTGCGGAGCTCTCGCAAAACGTGTGCAATGCCACTCTCTTGGGAGGGCAATGATTCTTTCAATGGAGTCTCTAGAACTATGTCTCCGACTTCTTGAATGCGCTTGGATCCTTGGTATGTATACAATCATATCTCCCCATTGACTTTATATTGTTGTATATGTATTAATGATTTTTCTATCTCCTTTCATAGGTTGGAAGGTCTTCTTTTGTAGTTGCCTCAGATCTTGAGAGAAGACGCAACAATCTTGAGAAGAAGAATTCGCAATTGAGCAAGAAGATTCGAGAATTGGAGACTGAAGCTGCGTCATCTCGCGGTAAAGACGAGACGATTCAAAAGTTAAATACCGAACTTGACTCCCAAAAAGAGAGGGTATCCACCCTTCAAAATGCTAATCAGCAACTTTATGGTATAATATTTTGCCTTCTTTTATTATTTTTATTTTATTGGTCGTATTGCCACCTAACTTATTACTTTCGCAGACGTATATAATCTCTCCGATGAAGCTATTCTTCTCCATACATTTCCTGAACCTATGGATAATAACCTTCTTCTCGCTCATCTCAACACTTCTTTAAGTAGTTCTTGAACAAAATTAACTCTCTTTCATTAGATGAACTTCGGACCAAATATCGCCTTTTAGAGATTGAACATAGATCTGGTTTAAGTGCGCCAACCAATTTAAACAAATGTTTCTTGAGTCTCGTAAAGAAATCAAAATTTTGAGGAAGAAAATTAGTGATCACATAGATGACAAAGACCGCATTGCTAACAATGGTGCTCAAGCATTAGCAACATTTCAAAATCTCTTCTTGAGCTACAAATTGAGCGAGATGAATTGCTTCGCCAGAATTCCTTATTTAGTGAGCGAGAAGATCAGATTCGTTCGCTCCTTGTTATAAATAATGATGATGAATTCGCCTGGGCTGCGAAAGTTTTAGATAACGCCGTAAATAACCTAGGTGTTGATGTTAGTCTTCACGAGCATACTTCCTTGATTAAAGATATGATATCCGATAGAGAAGGTTATTTATTACACCTTACTACTTCTTTCTTTTGTAGTATTTCTTGTAAATTATTAACTCGTTGTTACTTATTTGCGTTAATCCGAGAAGAAACTTCAAAGCCGAATTAGGGATCTTGAATCTGAGAAAGAACAACTCGCCGGGAATTTTCCAACGAGAATTGAAGAACTTGAATCTGAAAAACAACAGCTCGCGAAGAGTCTCTCCCTCCGTAATAATAAGTATTCCAAGTTGAAGAAACAATTTGAAACGACAGTGGAGAACTTTAATAATGATGCCGTTCGTTTTCGCAATGGAGCAATGGAGTATGTTTGTAAACACCAGAACATCCCTTTGCATACATATCCCTGGCTTCTTGAAAAGGTTCCTGAGAATCTACCTGTCTCTGATGTTTCTGATAGTGAAGCTGGCGAAGAAGAAGATTCTGGCGATGAGAATAATACAACTGAAGAATCAGGTGAAGAAGAGGAATCACCAAAGATATGATTCTTTTTGTTTTCTTTTGCTGCGTGTAATATCTATACATTGCTGTATCTTTGTTATAGTGAACTCTTTTTTCATGAATTCAATCTTCACTCCCCTTTTTTGGTAGTTCTTCCTTGTAATATAATTGGCTAACATTATTAATGTATAACTCTTTCGTCAGAAGATGAATAACAATATTCCATCTTTTCCATTCCCATACTTGCCTCTGATATTTATCTTCTGATGGAAGAAGTTAATTATCCTCATGTATTTTGTTGGATAATAATTTTATTGTTGTTGAAATGTACGGCTGCGACGAGGTCGCGGGTATCTTTATGAGTTGAGAATGCTATCTCTTTGTGCTGCGACAAGGTCGCAGGCCGCCTCTACACTTTCATGCAAAGGCCCATTGACCTTGCCTTATCATTTTGTGTGGTCTTCCAAGTCAGACCTCCCTAATTAGAGGTCTTCCCTTGCCACCCTTTCTTTGCGACAAAATCAGCAGACGTCTTTACACTTGCATGTAAAGACCCATTGATCTTGTCTTATCATTTTCCAAGTATTTTTGCCTCTGCAGGATGTTTTAGTTGCGACAACATGACAGGCCTAGATATCCTTGCGAACATAAAGCCCCATGACATTGCCGTCTAGCGACGAAATCGCAGGACGTCCGTACACTTTCGTGTAAAGACCCATTGATCTCGCCTTACCTTCGCGTTAGTATTATTGCCTCGCAGGATAATTGCACAAATATGACAAGCCTAAATTCTCTTGCGAAAACATAGCCTCATGACATTTGCGTCTGCTTTTGACACCCCCTAATGGAGAGCGTCGCCTTATCATCTCCCCGGTTGCCCCTTCAAGGAGGCGAAACATCGGCCATACAAGACTAGCTCCTCCCATCCGGTCTTAACAACAACCAGTTGTTTTCGCAGCCTCTTATCCCTTATACCTATATGGTTTATGGTTACGAGGCTGCACCCTAAGTGGAGTTTTCTTCGGGCGAGTGCAACATATGCCAAGACTTGCCAAGAATGGCCAGGGTAGGTTCATCCATCCCGGGCACTCGGGCTCAACCGTGTACCCCGGCGCCTTGAGCATACACTGACTCCTAAGAAGAGACCCTCGGTCGCCCAACCAGGGTATAACCTACATATGTAGTTGGGAATCCAAGGTACCTCTTCCGGATAGGCTTTCATGGGCCCCAAATTTTCATGGTTCAGGCTTCAGGAGCGGTGTAACCTTTCCCCTGAACCACGGCGAGAGATACCCCCTTATATGACGCACTTTAGGTCTTACATTTGCCTCTTACGAAATGTTATTCGCGAACTAGGGTGTACGCCATAAAGGTTCGTCCCATTCATTTGCGCATTCATTTTTGTTAAATCATTCAATCATTCATGTTTCATTACTTGTTAATATTTGTTTGCGAAGTATTCGCAAAATTCCATTTCATTTGTTGTGTCTTTATCTCTTTCTTAATCGAATTCTCATTTACCCTTGACTGCGAGATTCTCGCACAGCATTACTTTTAATTATTCACTTCTTATGCCTTTTGCTCCTCATATCCTTTGCTTCTTTATTACCATAATATTCGCCTGTCTCTAGGCATTCACCTCGCGAGGTATGTTCGTCCTTACTTCTATGGCATCCACCATCGGTTTTTCCTTTCTCTGCTCATCTCTCACATGCTGTTTCCACCCTTTTCTTTTGGCATTCCTTTCTTCGCAGCTTTCTACATCTACTTCATGACATTGTTGCGACTCCTTCCAATCTCCCTGTATAATACCAATGCCATTTGGATGTGGGAATTTAATACATTGATGATACGTTGACGCGACTCCCAAGATTTCATGAAGCCACGGCCTCCCAATCAGCGCATTGTATGGAGATTCCACGTCAACCACACGTAATAAAATACCAGTTGATAATCCTTGTAGAGGTATTCTCATGTGAACCTCTCCCTTTGGTTTGTTTGCAGTGCCATTAAAGCCATATATCTTGTATGTAGAGGGGATCAAATCCTCATCTTTTCCTCCCATCGTCTTGTAAGTATGGTAGAAGAGGATATTCACCGAACTTAGGTGTCGATTAAGATTCGGTTGATCGCCCAAAGAAGCTTCTCGCCTCATCATCTTCTCCATCGACCGGTTTCGGGTTAATCTCTAGTTTCACAACCAGCGGCTATCATGTGTTTCTCTTCCTTTTGGCACTTCATCTGCAGAGAAAGAAATAGTCTTCAATTGCCACCTGTTTCTAATCGCGCTCGTTCTCGCTGTGCTCATTATTTCTTTATCATTAGCATCTCTCGCAAAGACTCTACCGAGCACGTTGTCATGAAAATCTTCGATGGTGCGATAGAGTGGACAATGGAGTTGCAGTTCAAATTCTTGGCTTTTGTTCCTACTTCGATCACAAATGTTTCCTTTCCCTTCGCCGACATCGTCTCAGTGCATCTCTCGGTGGTGGTGGTAATGTCTCGACTGTTTCTTCTCCCCTTAGAAAGTGATTTAGCTTCCCTTGATCAATCATCCTGAGAATAATTCTCTTTATATTTCTACAATCATTTGTTTGATGCCCATGGAAGCGATGGTAAGAACAAAACTCGTGACTTCTATCGCCTGACGGTGGTTCCATTCCAACATTCCAAGGTGTCGGTACATTTTCCATCACAAGTATAGCTTCCAGCATCTTTTCAACGCTAGTATTCAAGTGGAGGCATCTTAATTTGTTCCCATACTGTTCTATGACTCTCTCTGCCCTCCACGGTTATTTTGCCTTCGTCCACCATAAGTTTCTTGCACATGATCTAGCCTCTCGAATCTTATTATTGTGTTACGGTTGTAGTAATTCCTTTCACGTTCAAACTCTTCTTGATCATGGCTTCCCATGGCTACTATCTTCCGCTGTCCTTCATCAGCCTCTCCTTGCCTGCTGTCCTTGCGAAGTGCTCGCCACCGTATTGATGAAATGAGGTAACAAGCTTTGCGTCGCAGCATTCGAGTTTGTGTTCGCGATCGGATAAGAATTCATTTCATTCTGTCTTTCTTCTAAGGCGATATATTCTTCCCTGTAATTCTCGCAGATTCGCCATTGTGATTGTATTTTTACTCTAAAAATTTGAATGTATAACAAGTTAGTCGCAAAGAGAGCATTCACAAATGAGAGGATGAGATATCTCTCCTCAACCCGTCCGCCATCTCGCTACACATGGTTCTCCATCTTATTGTCAACTGTCTTAAGCTTTCTCCAACTCTTTGTTTCAACCCGAATACATCTTCAATTCCCGGTCGCGTGAAGTTGTTGCTTATGTAGGCTCCCAAAAATGTAGCTTGCGAGATGGTTAAACGACGCGATCGTGTTTCGGGCAAACCTTCAAACCACTTTAACGCTTCTCCTGTTAAGCTTGACGCGAAATACTTACACAATATAGCATCATGACTCTCCCACTGCAACATACATCTCATATAAGCTTTAATGTTGTATCGCATGTCAGTGGTTCCGTCAAAAATGCTGGCTAATGTAGCAAATTGCATTTAGGAGGTATTCCTCCCATCTCGTACTTCTAACGTAAAGGGATTCTTCGCAGCCTTCTGCGATGGCTTCGTCTAACCTGTCTCCTTCCTCCTTCCCTTCTATTATTCAAGTAATCCTCTCATTTCACCGATTCTCTTAAGATTTGTTCATTTGCCTCTTAATTTGACTCTCTTGGTCTTTTAGCTCGCTTCTCTCCTTCTTCGCTCGTGTCTATTTTGACCTTCCTGCTCATTATCTTCTCCTCTTCTTTCCTCGCGACGCTCTTCTTCGCCTCTTTCGTTAATTCGCACGCCATTATATCGGTTGTTCTCTCTTCTTGGTTGTCTCTCAACTCTTACCTGCGCCCTCTCATATTCTTCATTAATATTTCTATTGGCACGATTTTGTTCCCTTCTTCTTTCGCGGTTATCATGGTTATTCTGCCGGATTGCCTCCTCCATCTCTTGATTTTCCATTTCTTCTCTTAGCCTTTCTCTCTCGCGAGCTAGCCGCGCTTGTTCAATGTAGTGTCTCTCAATGTCATCCTCGATCTCTGGTTTCTTCTCGTTCTTTCTCCCGTGCAAGATTATTCTCCCTTCAAGAACTGGTCGTTCAATTCTTGAGTTGCATGTTTCCTTGATTTTCCCTATTCCGCTCATTTTGAAGATTTTCGGGCTGAGGAATATAACGATCTTCTATTTCTTCTCTTCTCTCGCCATGCTCTATATTCGGATTTTGTGTTTCTCCATCGGTGCTTTCTGTTGGTAAAACTCTCCTTCTTTCTTCTCTATTCGATCTTGAACTTGATCTCACGCTACTTCTAGATCTCCTATTTTGCAACCTCATATTTTCCATCCTCAATTCATGATTCTGTCTTGTTAAGTTTGCTCGTTCCTCTGCTTCTAGCCGTCTCTCCTCATGTATTGTTTGTCTCAATCTTTCTAATGCTGCGACTTCTTCGTTACCTAGATTCATTTCTCCATTCATTTCTTGCTCTCCTCCTCCTTGTCCATTGTTCACCAACTGCCGCTCCTCTTCTCTCTCGTCTTGTAATCGATCTCCAAGTATGTACACTTACTCTATCATAATCCTCAACCGCGTTTGCTACTGGGGAGTTTGGTGGCTGATTTTGATCTTCTCCGTCATTTCTCCTATTCATCCTTGACGATTCTCCTGTTTCATTCCTCCTTTCTCCAGCAAGTCTCCCACTTCTTCTTACAACCGTTGATTGCCCTTGTACATTTCTTCTTCTAGCCATTTTTTCTTTTTCAATGAATTCTTGAGGATCTTCTCCAAATCTTTTTTTTCTGTTAATCCAAATTCTTTCCAATTTCTTCGTCAATCACTGCTCGTCCCTGTTTCTAGCGCATATGTAGTAGCAGGATTTCCCACACTACACCCCTCACTATATTTTGGTTAATTAGTTCATTGAAAGCTGCATAATTGAGAATGTTTATTGATTAATTTCATGAGTTATCTACACAGGGAAAATGGAATTACACTTAGCAAGTAAAACACCCTTAAACTTTCTCTCTCCTAATGACTTGCGCAACAATTCCCAAAAGATCCCCCTACAACAGACTCACTCAACCCTTTATATAGGGTAATACATAGTGGATGACAGCTATGTTATCCTTTATTTTCGGGAATGTCTCGCGAAGTGTCGCCAGTGTACAACTATTCAATCTCGCGACACTTCTTAACCCTCGCCAGGTTCCATGTCTTTCAGTTGTTTTGTGTGTCGTTTCCCATTGCGTCGTCTATTTTAGTTTCCTGCGACTCCCTCGCGGTACTGTCGTTTATTGATCTCGCGAGCCCTATGCATTGCGATATTATGATCCTACATGAAACTTGATCAACACCAGACTTGAAACTTGATCAATACCGGACTTGAAACTTGAACAATACCGGACTTGAAACTTGAGCAATACTGGACTTGGACCCAATCCCGACCTTGTGTATGCCAACGTGAATGTGTGTTCTGTCGTGTGCGACCGCACATCCTATGTGTTTTTTATATAAGTACTGATTCCTGTCTTTTATTGTAGAATGAAGAAAAGAACTCCTGTTGAGATGTCTTCTGGAGATAATGCGGTGCTAAGTCGGAAGTGTTGACAGACTTCAAGAATATGTCGAACATTGCCGACGAGTTGTTCACCTTGCCTTTTCCAAACATTAGGAAACATCCTCTCATAAGATAGTCCTCGCTCTCCGGTTGTAAAATATGGAAGCTGATCCGTCTTCTTCTTCGGCACTTGTGATGAGGTTCTGTCTTCGAAGAAATGAATATCCGCCTTCTCCTATTGACTTCAATATTTGCCATACTCCGTTGGGTTCTTATGAAGGGTGGATGAGATGCATGTTGAATAATAAGGATGTTAAAGCTAATTTGACCAAAGCGCAAATCCTTAACACAGTCATGGCATCTCGCTACTCTTGAAATTAAGAAAGATGTTGCAGGCTTGATTACTTTCATTTCGGTGGCGCCCTTTCTACTCATACAACCATATTTAGATGGGGAGAGATGACTATTACTCCGGAAAGCGTAGCTTCATTGATAAAGCCGCCTGTCATTGGGAATTTTTATTACGAGCTTTCTGACACGGAACAACGTGATTATGACGCTATACTCCAAAAGGTGGCAGAATTCGACGATCTGGACAAGGAGGAGAAAAAAGATACAAGATGCTTTTACACCTGGTGGGTATCGGACTGGTCTCCTGTAGACCCAGAACCGGATCAGGAGTTGGAAAATGAGCTCAACGTGATTGCATTCCTGTCTTTGTGGCTATCCAGAAATATATTTGACGACGGTTCTGGAAAGAAAACCATAAGGGGTGTCCTGGTTAAGATTGCTATAAAGCTAGCAAAAGGTGAAGTTCTTCCCTTAGGTGCCTTGTTCCTTGGATATTTGTATTCTCATCTCGGACGCCTTAGCAATGGATATGCATGTTTCCAACGGGTACAAGAAGGTGGAGTCGTATGTCCACTTCGCTTTTCTTCAGGCATTCTTGTGGGAACATTTCAAAAGTTATGCTCCTGTTCCTGCAACTTCGCTCAGTAGTTTGTATGGTGGCTCGAGAATACTCCGTTGGCATAGGAGGCGTCCCAGAACCGGTGCGAAACTCGTGGACATCTTTGATAATGTGTCTTCCGTAGATTTCCGTCCATGGGGGTCGATCCACTCTTCCATTGTTCAGCCGAAGACTTTTGCTATTGCTTCTGACGGTCCTGATGCTGTGTTGTGTACCGATGTCAAGACTATGAAATTTGGAGAAATTATTTATCTTCACAGCTGCATTCCGGGATATATCCCGTCTCTATTCAACGAAGCATTTACTGTGACGCCGTACAACATCGACAGGGCTGCTCATCAAATGGGATTTGACCAGGGTGTTCCGTTTATCCGTCCGTCGGAGGCTCCGAAAGAACTTCTCCCGGTTATTTTTAATGCTGACATGTTCTTGGAATTGCAGAGTCTTCCCTTATGGCCTATTGGGAGAAACCCAGTGGTAACCGATAAGTATAAGGAATTTTGGAGGAAGCAACTGTTGGCTTTCCAGGAATTCTCGGAGGATGTTGTGACAGATTCCCGTGGTGAGCCATATTCTGACGTCTTTAAGAAGCATTTCCGGTTGAAGCCACTCCCAGACAAACGGACCAGAGCTGATGATTGCAGTCCCCAAGCAGGAGAGAGATCCAAAAGGCAGGCATGTGATTCGGTGATCCTCAATTCCTCCAATATGCAGGTATTTAAATCTCTTCATGTCGATTCCTTCATTTCTCCAGAGTAAATTCCTCTAAGAGTGATCCTTGCTTGAAATCAGGGAATTCCGAAAGAGAATATTTTCACAAGGTTGGCGCGCATTCAGAACGAGAAGTCTGGTAACGTTAGCCTTCATGTTGAGAAGTCTGGCGACACTGATCCTCATGCTGAGAAGTCTAGTAACACTGATCCTCAGAAGTCTGGTAACACTGATCTTCATGCTGAGAAGTATGGTGAAACCGCTCCTTTTCTAGACAATGACAGAGATGACGCAAGCTCGGTTGGACAAGGTGCCTCCCTAAGTGATCTTGTTGATGGGGCCATAATGGAAATTAGCACCCAGAGTGAAGTAAACATCGGGAGGAATGTAAGAGAGGCAACATCCGTTATTGTTGAGGTGGCTCCCCTTGAAGAACATTCTGAGCAGGTTTCAATAATTAAAGCTGTCGTGGTGACTTCTTTCGAAAGGCCTCCCGCAACCGACAAGGCTCCCGTGGATCGATGAAGTATTGGTAATGCGGCGGGGGCTTTGTTCGATCCTCCCTTCACCTGTCCCTTATCCAGGTCATGTGTTGGTTGGAGGATTCAGCGTGCCTGCTCAGAACGTTCTTCAAGGGTTGTACACGGCGATATGGGAGAAGCACGGCCACATTGCTACCACTACGAAGCTCAAAAGTCGTCTTGCATTGGTCAACCGCGTTCAGAAGCTTTATTTTCTATCCATGGGATGAGCGTCACGACTAGTCGAACAGTTTCTGAGGAGATGATTGAAGACTGGAAGTGCCATCGAGATGTGTTTGTGCAAGATACGACTTCAATGCTCCTTGGTTCTTCAAAGGGTTCTCCGAGATTCAGGAGCTCCTAAAATTACAAGATGAAGTCCCTTCTGCAGAATGTGTTACTCGCTAGGAAGAAGAGGTTGAAAAGTTGTCTAAGGAGTTGAAGCTGAAGCAGGATGTACTTCAAAGGATGAAAGTCACTCTTGCCCAGAAGGACGAGTTGCTGCTGAAGGACTTTCCTTGAAGGATTCGTGCCACCTACTTGTCTTTTCTTTTAGATGCTTTTCTTTTTGAGTGATAGTGAGGATTTCCTTTCATAATTTGACTTCCGGTTTTGAATTAATAGGTAATTGAATAGGTTTATTTTGAGATAGTTTTATGAATGACTTTTCTGAAAGAGATTATTTTAAATGGAATTTGCATCTTGGTCATGAATGATTGCACATATCATATGAAATTGCAAATGTCGTGTAAAAGGGAAGTATGAAGGGAAACAAACATGGCGTTTGATCATTGAGCCTCTTTCTCTATGTGCGGGATGCCAAGTCCCCAGTGAATTCTAAAACTATCTTTCTTGTAAAATTGTTGAATAGAACTTACTTGTTTTTGAAGCCTTACTTGTATCAAACTGAAGTAGCCTCTTTAAGGAAATCGTCTGCATCAATCTCTCAGAGAAGGAAAGCTATCCCTCTAAATTAAGTTTCTTCTGAACAATGCGTTTCAAAGCGTTGCATTCACTGGTAGGGTGGTGAAGGAACCGGTGGAAATGACAATACCTCTGGTCCATTACTTCTTGATCAGTGGGTGAACGCCATACAGGAGGTAGTTCAAGCTCTCTGTTTCGTATCCATGCCTCCAGCAACTCCAAAATCTTTTTCATTGGGAACGGAAAGTGTAGGTACTTCGAATCCAGCCTTTCCTGCGTTTGTGGACGTTGTGGTGCCTCTACATGGCTTCGATGTGGATCACGTTTCGGAGATGAAGTTGGAATACTTGTGAGTGCCATCATATCCGCGGATCGCTTCCCTGGGGGACGGGGTGTGGAAGGTGTCGTAAGATCACTGTTGAGTGATCGAATTAAACGCTCCCATCCTCTGTACTCACGTGTTCCTTGATTGATATCTCCTTCCTCAAGCATTTCTTCACTCGGTAGAAAGGTCGATGCGGATTGGACAAGTCTTAAGCTTCGACAAGAGTCTTGAGATATAAATATTCTAGCAGGGCTCCGTAAGCTGCATGCTCCCTTTCTTTATCCGAGCATTGTGGTACCCCGGACAAGTCTTTTCCTCTGTGGAGTTGCCTCAAGTCTTCGTTGTCGGCTGGAGCATGTTTTTTGTATCTCCTGAGTCCCCCTGTGATTACGCGCTCTTTCTGCATCTCCACTGGTAAAGGTGTGACTCCTGACTAAGGATCCAGCGTTTCTTGCACTGTCTGAGTAGATGCCTGCTGACCCTTCTTGTAATTGTGCTGTTATATCATTCAAAAGGCGGAATGTCTCCCTATGTCTTCTAGCGATACCGGCTTGATTTTCCAAGACATCCTCCAGCATTCTAGCTACACTTCCCATGATATCTGAACCACCTGTGGTTTCCGGGTGAGGATACATCGCGAGATGAAAACCGAAAAATTGATAATTCAATTTTTTGCAACCGAGAGATCAACCTCCCGCTGTGGTCGCCAATTGTTTATGGGTGAAAACTATCTCTGCCGGTTTTGGTAATTTGGGGTGTGTAGATGAGAAATGAGTCTAAACCTTAAATAAATGCACTACACGGGAGTGCTTGTAGATTCGAGAAATCAATATGTGCAAATCCGGCCTAAACCAAGAAATGGTCGTTCTAGATTTGTTTCGGTCACAAAGTGAAGGAGATGGGGTTGATCTTAGGGAGGGAAGCGAAGAAGGTGTTGAGATTGTGAAGGTATCGGCTATGTATGACTTGTATCGAAAGTCGAATCGGCTTGCGGGATGTAAGCTACGCCCGGTGTTTTAATACGATGGTATCAACACTTGCCTCTGTTGTCTGGACTTGTTTTGTTGTTTCTGGAAATAGGGAGGAGAACCTATTTATACAGGTCATTTGAGCCTTATTCACGTCTCTCGTGGGAAGTGGAGGAAGTGATAGAGTAGTGGAGTTGTGTGTTAGTGTTACACGACCAGTCTCGCCCACTTCTCCTGTCATCTCTAACCGTCCATGACTTCCTGACACGTTCTTGTGATGGTGCGTTGCACGCTGCACGCTGTAAACCGCCAGACCAATACCCCAGTATGTATCCCCCAGTTTGTGACATGATTGATGTATCGAGTGTGTGGATCGTGGGACCCACAGAAAGTAGCATGTAATGCTAGATTAAATAACTAAGTTATTTAGGAAGTCGATACTTGTGAAGTACCATTTGTATTCTATGCAGGTACTGCATCATGGTGTGGTAAAGTGACGGATGGTGATCACCATGACGCCTCACTGAACAATTAACTCCTGACCAGGGTTGTATAACCAAGCTGGTGAAGTTGGACGGACGAGATGATCTTTGAGACACTCATCTGCGACCGTTGGTGAAATTAGGGTTTTTAAAGAGGTGCGCAAGCATCACTCTTCAGCTTGGTCGAATCCAAGCTTGGGATAAAATTTTGGCAGGGCCGATTGTGCATGTGTGTAGATGACATGACGATGTAGGTGCCCATACCTCATTGTTTCGTGAAAGTGTGATCTGGGCCACTCAATTTGTCCGGCAAAGTTGAGTGGTCGAGATCAATTTGCAATGTAAGTCCGGTGCCGCAAAGCCGCGCATCATGCCAACCGGGCGCGCATTTCAAGACGACCAAGCTCGGTCGGGCCTTGGCCGATCCGTCCGGTGTGCATACGGTGGGATGGTGTACACGCCTGTACTTCATTTTCCCATAGAAACGTGATCTAAGCCACTCAATTTGTCCGGCAAATTTGAGTGGTCGAGATTAGTTTACAATCGGGAGGTGCGACCATGCCTAGTTCGAGCGCGCGAATCGAGGTGTACATCCAACTTTGGTCTTGGCCGATCGGGTGTGGAGATAGGTGGGCCCGCAGTGATCGTGTTGATACTTACCGGACCTGCTTAGTCTACACCGGACCCTTGATTCGTGGTAGAGAGAAAATGGACGCTCGTGATCGCGACACAAACCCTAATTAGGTTTTGCCGTGAGGTGTCATACCTAGTTTAGGCGCACGAATCAAGACATCCAACCATAGTTAATCCCGAGCCGATCGTGTGCATGTAGGCGCAAACACCGTGGGCCCGCCTACATACCGATCGATCGGCCGACCAACTATGGTTGGTCGTCTTGATTCGTGCGCCCCAAACCGGGTATGACACACGGCCGACAAAACCTAATTAGGTTTGTGTCGCGATCACGAGCGTCCATTTTCCCCCCGCACGAATGAAGGGTCCAGGAATGACTAAGGTGTCCTAAGTATCAACACGATCACCGTTGGCCCACCTATCTCCACACCCGATCGGCCAAGACCAAACTTGGCTGTACACCTTGATTCGCGCGCCCGAAGGTTGCATGCCATGCCCCTTTAGGAATCCTTTGCGTCACAGATTCCTCGTCGCAAATCAATCTCACCCACTCTTCTTTACCCAGAAACTTGAGTGGCCTAGATCGCACCTTCGTGGGATAGTGAAGTATAGACATGGGCACCAAAGCATGTCGTCTACACACATGCCCGATCGGTCATCTATAAAGCACTTCCCATGCTTGGATTCGACCAAGCTGAAAGAAGAAACTTGCGTACCTCTTAAACCCTAATCCGACGGTCGCATATGAGGGTTGCAAGTCATCTCATCCGTCTAACTTCACCGGCTTGGACGGACAGCCTAAGACATGAGTTAGGCTATCAATGAGGCGTCACCACAATCACCGTCCACCACTCTTCCACATGGAGTGATCGGTCAAGTCAGGGCTTGCCTATATAGCCTCCAAACGATCACTCGAAGATGGCTGGACATGATGTTATTTTAAAACGCTTAAATTCGTGACTTACTCCGTTAAGCCTTAAAAACAATGATGCTTCATACATGCCGAATATACTCGATGCAAGCACTCGCATAGAATAACACGATACTTCACAAGTATCGACTTCCTAAATAATTTAGTTATTTAGTCTAGCATTACATGCTACTTTATGTGGGTCCCACGATCCACACACTCGAGACATCAATCATGTCACAAATCGGGGATACATACTTTGGGGTATTGGTCTGACGGTTTACGTGCGGCGTGCAACGCGCCATCACAAGAACGTGTCGAAGTCATGGACGGTTAGAGATGACCGGAGAAGTGGGCAAGACTGGTCATGTAACACTAACACAACTCCACTACTCCATCACTCCACTTCCCACGAGATACGTGAATAAGGCTCAAATGACTTGTATAAATAGGTTCTCCTCCCTATTTCCAAAAATAACATAACAAGTCCAGATAAGAGGCAAGTGTTGATACCATCGTATTCAAACACCGAATCGATAGCTTACATCCCGCAAGCCAGTTCATCTTTCTCGATACAAGTCATACATAGCCAACACCTTCACAATCTCAACACCTTCTTCGCTTCCCTCCCTAAGATCAACCCCATCTCCTTCACTTTGTGACCGAAACAAGTCCGGGAACGGCCATTTCTTGGTTTAGGCCGTATTTGCACAGATTGATTTCTCGAATATACAAGCACTCCCGTGTAGTGCATTTGTTTAAGGTTTAGACTCATTTCTCATCCACACACCCTAAATTACCAAAACCGGCAGAGATAGTTTTCACCCATAAACAATTAATAGTCAATTTTTTAAAAACAAGTCTTTCATTGACTGGTTATTATTTTGGTTAACTGACCCTTTGTCTAGAATCCCTGATGAAGCTCAGTGTCTCTTTGCTACTATCTTGTGGTCTCTCTGGACTAGTAGGAATAATTCATCTTCCAAAACATGAAAGAATCTCATATAGCAGTCTTAGATAGAGCTAGAGCCATGCTTCTAACTAGGAAAATCTGTCTTACTATTTCTCCTACTACTCTTGTTAACCTATGTGATAAATGGATGCCCCCCTCAGTTGGATGGATAAAGTGTAATACCGATAGTGCCTATGATGACATTTCTGGAGCAAATGGTGCAGGTTATGTGATGAGGGATTTCTCAAGCAAAGACTCTTTTTGTGCTTCCCTGGTTTTTGAAGTAAAGTCTGCTGAAGAAGCTGAAGCCAGAGCTTTTTGGGAAGTCCTGAAGAAAGCCTTGGATCAGCAGTTAACTCATATCATTGTCGAAAGTGATGCGAAGGCTCTCATTGATCAATTTTCAGCTGGCCTGTTTGATGGAGACTCGCGTACGGATGCTATTTTTCAAAGACATTCAGTTCTTTTCTTCTAAATTAGTGGCTTGTATTTTTAATTTCCAACAACGTGTTTATAATTCTGTAGCTCATGAGTTAGCTCAATGAGCAAAAACAAACAATGCCTCTATGTACTGGTTTGTGCCTCCTGTTTGGTTATTGGCAACAATTGGGGTCATTAGCCTTTTTGAAGGCTTTTATCTATAAAAAAAAAAAAAATATATGTGACCCACCACTTTTAGCAGATACTCATATCATCGCCATCTCATGTTATACATATTGATGCATAGTGGTATACATTAGATACCACTTCTACCCTTGTTAAGCTCTTTCTCTCTTTTGCCCCCTTTCTTTGGTTTTATTTCTTGTTCTATCCACCATCTCTACTATATGTTTTCAAACCCTAGTTTTACTCCTCCCAAGTTTTGTTTTAAGAAATACTTGGAGAGAATCCTTGTTTCCCTCTTTCCTTCAATCTTTCTCTTTGAGTGGAATTGATGTTAGGAGATACCTCAATAATCTTGTAACTTCCAATTGATTTTGGGTAAAAGTTCTAAGTATTATAGAGAAGAACTTTAATTTTTGTTTCTTCCTTATTCTAAGGTAGAAGAAGCTTAAATTCAAAGGTTAGTAATTCTATTTTATGGTGTGTTGTTTCAATTTCTACATTATTATTGCAAGTAGAAGTTACACTTTACATTACATATCCTCAGAACATAGGAAGTAGCATTTTCAAACTATCAAATACTTAAAATCATAAAAAACTGATACCTAAATTTCATAGTTACATTCATAGTAAATTTGTAACACAACTTGAAGAATAGTCAATATTCTCAATCAATTCTAATGCAATCATGATTGGGAAAAGAACAATACTTTAAGAGATTCTTTTTTTTTCATAAGAGTTACTGCAATTTAAGAAAAGTTAATATTTCCTACGTGTTTGGAAAAAAGATACCAGTTATCAAGATTTCTTGAAAGACATGGCAAGATTAGGGTTTTGGTTTGAGAAAATTATGTGAAATAAAAAAATAATTAGAATCCTAATTAGGGTTTTGGTTTGAGAAAATTATGAGAATAATGGAAAAATAATTAGAATCCATTTGAATAAAAAGAAAAGCTACATTTGACTTGGGAAAAGCGGGTTCACTTGATTTAAATTTTGGGCAACAAATAATGTCACATGGGATAAGAAAACCTTGAAACAATGCGCTTTAAATTGGACTCCGACGATCCTAATTCACGAGCTTTGGCTTATTCGGGTGCAAATCAGCCCTCGCACAAATAGGGATGGCAATTTGTCCCACCCAAACCCATCCCAGTGGGGACCCGCCCCTATTGGTTAGGATTTTACCCGATTAAACGGGGACGAGGAATCCCCGAAAGCAGCTATGCAGGGATGGGGTGGGGATGGGATTTAAGGTCCCCATCCCATACCCGTCCCATACCATAACCTATTATATCTAGGGTTTAGGCTTTTTAATAAAAATATATTGATATCGCATTTGTTTATTATTTAATTGTGGAACTAAGAAGTAAAAAGAATCATAATGAACGCGAAATTGGAGGATATAAAAAGGAATTGGGGGATATTGAATAGTTCTCCCAACCCATGGTGTCTGCTAAGGGGTGACTTTTGGGTATGAAAATACTAAAATACCCTTCCGTCAAAATAAAAATTAAAAAACTTAAAATCAAAAAACAAAATCATACCCCCCATTTCCATCTCCACTTCTTATTAATCACTTTCAGGGTTAGAGCTTTGAAACCCAAATATTCCCCATTTCCTTTCAAATTATAAACTCTCCCCACTCTCTTTCAAATTCTCTTCTCCTTCTCTGCCGGCTCCTCACTTTGGAAACAAACTTTTTTTTTTTTAATTCGGAAGTGATGAAGATCATGCTGCAAGTGATAAAGACCATGCCGGAATTGATGAAGACCATGCCGGAAACTGGTGCCGGCATGGTTGGTAACTAACATTCAATGACGTAACTAAGTACCGGCATGCTCAATAGAAATCTATCAATGCCGGTAGTCAAGTGAAAAAAAAATTGAAGTTTCCTGGATACTTTTCATCATGTGCCGGCATAGAAATTTAAGCAAAATACTATGCCGGAAACCGGTGCCGGATGCTCGAGAATTAACTACTTGTGCCGGAAGTGGAATGATTAAAACCAGAAAAAACTCAAAACGGAATATTTTTTTTTACATCGCCGGAAGTGATGAAGACCATGCCGGAATTGGTGAAGAACCATGCCGGAAAATTGTGCCGGCATGCTCGATAGAAACCTATCAATGCCGGTAGTCAAGTGAAAAAAATTGAAGTTTCCTGGATACTTTTCATCATGTTCCGGCATAGAAATTTAAGCAAAAACCATGCCGGAAGTAGTTCCGGCATGCTCGAAAATCAGGTAACTGTGCCGGAAGTAGACTGATTAAAACCAGAAAAAATAGGTTTTGAAGATCGGATAACTGTGCCGGAAGTAGATAACTACGTCCCTCGGGGGTGCTACGCCCCCCCTAACCCCCCGGATAGTGGCAAACAATTTATGAAAATTTCCAACAAATGCCGGCATGGTTTTTTGGTTGAATACCATGCCGGCACCAAGCTTTTTCATCTGCAACAATGGTGGATTCAAAGAAAAAAATCAAATTTTCAACCTCTTAGCAAAGAATTCTCTCTTCACAATCATCCTCCACTTTCACCAAAAAAAAGTTCCCTCTCAAAATTTTTTTCCATCTTTCTACTCTCATCTCATTCACCCAAATACAAATACACACTAATCATTTAACAAATACTTAAGATTTTTACTAATTATTATTAACCACTAAACCTGATTAGTGAGGGGTAGATTAGGATTTAAAAAAATACTTAGATAAGGGGTGACCCCGAATTGATATATGGATCCAGTTTTTGTCTTTTTCTTATATCCCCCAATTCCTTTTTATATCCCCCAATTTCGCGTTCATCATAATACTTAATTGTGGATTAATTGTTTCCTTTATTTTTCAGTTTTAGTTGGTTATTATAAACTTAAAATTTTAAAATGAACTTCTTAAGTTATTATTATTATTTGAACCATTATAATTGTTTTTAAATTATTATTATTTACAAAATTTTAAATATTTACTAGTATCTAACCCGTGCTACGCACCGGGGCCAATGGGATCAGCTCATTTGGTGTGGCGGGGCTTCTCCCCGCACCCGTGGTTAAATGCGTTAGGTTATTTTTGAACAATCTTTGATTACTTTGATTTTTTAAAGGGATAGGGAAGTTTTATACCTTTAGGTATATAATGATTTGATGATATAAATTTGATATTATAAACCTAAATTCATGTATTAATTTTGTAGGAAGATATTTAAATAATCAAAAAGAAGTTCACTCCATAAATTTTGGAGTTAAAATAATTAAAATTTTTACGCCTATGAATATTTGCAATCCAACATAATTACACGTTTTTTTCTGGCAATTTTTTTTATTAACAAATTATCGTATGCAACGATTTTATCTGTAAAAGTTTTGGAAGATATATATATATATATATATATCACGTGCAAATTTGTGAAATGAAATTTTTTTTTTTTAAAAAAAAAATGTGAAATGCTAGAAGTGCACATGCAATGTTACTGCAACTTTATTAATGTCGAGATTTATAAGTTGATCAATGTGACAGTGCTATGTTGAGTCCAGTTTTGTATACTATGAATTGGAGAAAGTAACTGTCATAATGCATATATTACTATCTTATAACATGTAATAAGAAATAGAAAGGTATTTACAACTTAACATTTATACTTGTTATCGCAGAATTAGTCCATTTAATATGACTGCACATCTATTGTACCATGACTCGCCTTTCATAAGGAACCAGTGCTACGCACAGAAGCCGATGGGATAACTCTTTTGGTGTGGCGGGACTTCGTCCCGCGCCCGTGGTTAGATGCGTTATATTATTTTTGGACAATCTTTGATTAGTTTGATTTTTTAAAGAGGTTGGGAAGTCTGATACCCTTTAGGTATCTAATGATTTGATGATATAAATTTGATATTGTAAACCTAAATTCATGTATTAATTTTATAGGTAGATATTAAAATAATCAAAAATAAGTTGACTCCATAAATTCTGGAGTTAAAATAATTAAATTTTTTACACTATGAATATTTGCAATCAAACGTAATTACACGTTTTTTTTTTTTTGTCAAACCTTTTTTCCTTATTAACATTTTTTTTTTAGTCCAGTTTTGCTTAGCACCTTGTCAGCATTACGTGTTTGTTGATGGTGTTTGAACCACTACTTAAGTGTAGTTCCCATGATACAACTTAATAGGTCTTATCCAAGATGGACACTGGTTCTCAACAAAGAACGCGATGGTAACACTGTTAATTAAAAGATTCATCCATTTACTTTAAAATGACATGGTTTAAAAAATTAAATAATATATTTTCAGAGAATAATAATATGTTTCAAAAGAGGTGTGCCTAAAAATAAATATCCATGCTATCTAGAATCTCCATCAATAAGTAAACATTTCATTTCCTTATTCATTTATCTCGACCAACGGTGACATGTCAGGATGCTTCTCCATAATCTCATCCATATCGTCATTATATTCATCCAGTAAGATCAACGTTGGCATGTAATTATTGTTTTCTATTGTGTCATATATTCTCTTTTTTACCAGATCATTCTTAGTAGGTGTCTGGAGTAGTAATTACTCATTCATTTTTGTTTAATAGATATGCTTTCTCCGAAGCATCATCACAATGAAATGTGTCATGTGCTTTTAGAGTGAGATATGTGAAGCTTCTTTCTTCAAGTGTGAATCTAAAGACCATTGATTTCCCTACTGCAGTTAATATTACTTCTACGCAGTCTACCCAGTTTTTCAACAACATTATTTTGTTAGAGATTGCATTCCCCCTACCCCTCGAAAATTTTTCTTATCATAAAGATTATGGTTTTACCTTTACATCTACAGTTGGTAATGCCATCATTTTTGTTACTATAATATTTATATTGCTATCTATAACAACTTTACCCATTGTATATTATGAGTTGGAGAAAGTAATTGTCACAAAGCATGTACTACTTTAGTTACATTTGTCTTATAACTTGTAATAAGAAATAAATAGATATTTATAACTTAACATTTGTACTTGTTATCGCGGATTTTGTGCATTTAATATGACTACACATCTATTGTACTATGACTCGCCTTTCATAAGGACAACATTCAAATTTGAAATCACTTGATGAAACCCATGCTACACATCGAGGGTGATGGAAATTAGCCCCCATATAGGCACCCGTACCAAAGAAGATTTCGATTGACAACATCATTGTGTCAACGCGACAGTTATATTTTATGGATTAATAGTCGGAACCAATCTCACAGTTACTATTTAAGATGTCTGGGAGCAAGAAATTGTCCTTAAATAAATCCATTAAAAATAAACTTTTTTTTTCATTCATTTTTGAACAAAAAAAAAAAAAAAACATGCATGTAAATTATCCAATGTACTGTAATAAAATAAAAATAAGTTCAAAATGACAACATCATCGGGCTCTGCTACTTATTGGGTCCTATAGGAACTGTTTGCTGACCTATGTGTCTCCACTTAGGATATCCATTTCTTATTTTGTCATGCTTTGTTAGTCACCTAACTGAGGTTTTGAACTTCATCCTTCACTATATTACCATTCTCATATAATTCAACTAAGGGAGGCATGTCGTCATAACTATCAATTTGATCACCATATCTTCCCTAAAACGATGTTTATAGCGATTCTTTGTCAGTAGTGTGCACTCTGCTTTCCGTAGAGATTATTGTTAGATATCTCTACTTGTGAATTTATGATGATCTTGCATATTGTGGAGTGGAAGTTAAAGCAAGTGAGTCAAAATTGATTTTAGTTCATGGGTCATCGTAATTTATATTATAATTCTGTATATTATAGATGGTTTCATACATTACCACACGGTAAATTATTTTGGATCGTGATGGTTTCTCTTGTTCTTATTGGCGGGAACCCCTTGGATTTATGATCCCAAAGTGATTGATTAAAAATATTATTTCTAATTTTAGGTTAAAATGAAAAAGTAGGTAGTGTAATGTATCATAATCAGACATAAATAATAATTAAAACATGAGAAAAAAAACATACCCAAAGATATAAAAACATTTTATTTCAGGCGCTCAAGAATACAAAACAAATAGGTGATCGAATGTGACAGGTATAAGTAGCTTATATCCACCTAGAGTTTTCCCATTAAAACTTGGTAAATATTTAAGAGGAGAGATTAGACATGACTGAAGTGACAAAATCAACTTTCCCTGACTTTATAAACATATGAACATGTCAAAATTTCCAGTATGAGATATAATGCAATTTCCAGGAATCATCTCAATAATTAGACTATTCCTTTACAACCCATGGCGTATGAGGATGTATTAAAATGGATTTACGTATAAAATAGATGTGTTGTCAGTAAATAATAGATTACCAAAACAATAATTAAACACACATGATTCAAGAAACTGAAAGAAAGATCAAACAAAGATATTCTTGATATCCATCAGAGACACTCTTAACAGAAATGAAAGATTGAATCTTAGTGGTTTCAATCTATTTACGTGTCCTTGTTCATGCATCTCCATGGGTTGTTTTCTTGTGGCATTCGACAACCACTGGAAAAATCGGCCAGGAAAAAACTGACCAGTTCAACATATACCTACATTATACAGACTTCGTGCCATCTTAGTTTCCATGAAACATCAGTTCTCACCGAAAATTTCCATCGGCTCAAGATCACATAAGACACATTGCTAGATTTAATAGTCTCTACCATCAGCGAGCTAACCTTTTATCCATCCCCTTTACTTTTCATCACCTGATCTTGAATCACCGTGGTCTCCAATCCTCTGATAAAAAATCCTACAACCTTTAGCGAGTTATTCGATGCCCATGCCTACTATCCGTATTCCGAGCGATTTAGAATCTGGTGAATATTTACCGAGTTCTTCGATGCCCATGCCTACTATCCGGCTTAGAATCTGCTGAATATAATGGAGTTCCACACCTACATACTTATGTTTAATTTGTATTATGTTTAGATTTGGGGTGATGCCAGATAAAACCAATGCACTCAATGTTCAACCTAGTAAATCTGAAAATGCCTAACAAAAAAGTGCACATAAGATTTAAGTTATAAACAGGAAATCTCTTTTTAATTTTGCAAGTGTATTTACAAATGATGGTAAAGCAAAAATAACGTATGAAAGAAAAGCAAACACCCAGAAATCTAAGCAAGTCATACACAGTGGAATTTGTAGTAAGCTAAAGCAAACACCCAGAAATCAATACTTCAAATTCTTTATACGCAAAGCATTTTTTATTTGTTTCTTTTTTCGTATTTGAATCGAATTTTGGGGATGTATGCTTATATTAACATTGAATGGTACGATAATATTTTGCTTTATTATTGAATGCGAATTTCTTTGCAGTTGATGAGGACATATGTCAGGCCCATTAGTGATCAATCCCTTTAAATGGAACCATTTTTTGGGGGCCATGGTTTTTTTGAGGGGACCATGGTCTTATTAGGCCACCTTCCCTATAGTTATAAGGGGTGTCCTAAAGTGTGGAAATGACTAACCTACCCTTAACCTAATTTAATTTTAAACTAACCTAATAACCACATATATATATATATATATAATGGTAGGTCTGCAAAAGAGGTTTCCTACGTTAAACTGCAAGTGCACAGGCCTATTGGAGGCAAGGGCAAGCACAGGTCGATCCCACAGAGAAGTGGTGTGTGCAAGGTTGTTCTAAGAGCTTCTTAACTGATTTTCTAAGGTATTGTAACACAAATATGGATTGAACTTGGTGTCGATACGACTGAGTTGAAGGTTACAAGACTAAAAACACAATGGTATATGAGTATTGAAATTGCAGGCACTAGGATTATCAAATCCACCTCTAATTCAAGTTATGTGATTCAACTAATTTGAGTGTTCCCGTGAGAGATAAGGAAAGTGTGTCGCTATCACTTATCTAAGGGTTTCACCAGGATAGTTCAATTTATCGCCTAAGGGTGCTAATTCAGAGCACTAGTTGTCTAATTAAGCACAACTACTCAAGGGTTAGCAATAGTGGTTGAAGCTTGGGCTGAAATACACTCAATGCAGAGTTATCCTAACTACAATGGATACATGGCATCCATTGTGAGAGCAAGGCAATGAAAGTGCTAGAATTGAACTATCTTATAATTTAAACATGCAAAGAACAACTCAAATACAGTTGAACAATAGAACAAAAGAACTAGGGTTTCATTGTAATCATAGCAATTAAATTTAGAACATTACAAACATCATGAAAAACAGATTAAAATTGAAACTAAATTATGAACCCTAAAACATGCTATCTTTCTCTCACATACCAAATATCAATTTATATCTCTCACAATCACTCCAACTCGATTACACAAGAACCCAAACTCCGATTTCTCTCGCCTTGTCTCGTCTCTCGACCTCCGAATCGACCATGCAAGTTGTTGGTGAAGCCCTAGCTCTAATTATCTCTAAATTAGCTTCTAGGGTTATGGGAGAAGCTAAGAGAGAGGTAACTAGACCTAGAGAGGAGGTGAAGGTGGCTGAGGCGGCTGCTGTGGTGACAGGATATGGAGGTGGTGGTGATGGCTCTGCTCTGCCATGGTATGGTCGGGAGAAGAAGGGGGATGGGTTCTGCAGGTGTCGGGGGAAGAAGAAAGAGAAGGTGAAGAGAAAATGGGTTTTGGTCGAGGGGTATAGGTGTTGGTGGTTTTGGTGTTGAGCGGGTACAGCAGGGGGACGATGCAAAGGGTGGAGCGAGCGTTGGATCTTGGTGAATCCGATGCGTGGCCCGATGCGAGATCTGAACGGCTCAGGGAGAATCAGGCTGCTTTGGTGTTGAGCGGGAGCATCGAGTGTTGATGGGAAGGACGGAGCGACCGTTGGATGCAACTGGATCAAATCTCAACGGCTCAGAGTGATGCGGGCTCGGATCCGGGTCGGGTCTTGGACTGCTCAAGCCCATGTCTTGTAAATGGGTTGCTTCAAGGTTGGGTTGCAACTGATGCGCGCGCGGCCTTTGGCTTTCTGCTCCATAGATGCTTGCCTCCAATTTTCTGCTCTTTTGGCTCCTCAATTTCTCCGAACTTTATTTACTGCCTAAAAACACAAAGTTAATTAGTACAAATATTTATTCTTGAAAACAAAGAAAACACAGAATCTGGGATAATATCTGATTTCTGAGTACAAAAGATGAGTTAAATGCCAATAAATAGATGTAGAAATATGCAATATTTGGCACTCATCAACTACCCCCAAACCCGAATTTTACTTTTCCTCAAGTGAAATGTAAATTAGAAATCCTAACTATACCACCGTCGCTGGTCTCTCGAATGCATTTAGCGTATGCACTAAGCCTTTAAACCCCTAGGTGTCCCTAGTGGACGAGTTGTAGTCTTGTGAGGGTTTACCAGAGGTGTACCCACAAAACCTTCTCCAACTTCAGAGTGTAAAAGAGTCTCAAGCATCCAAGGAGCTATGAGGACATAGAGTTTCGCATGCTAGTAACAAGAAGTTAGAACTACCAAAGAACGCATTCTCATCCTTAAGTGTTGAGCGAGAAATGACCATACCATATGAAAGAATTCGGGTTCGATTGTGATCATAAGCCTCGACTTCTGCCTCACCATTAGGGTTTTATGATAATTGCACTAAAAAAGATCGCTTTTTTAGTCTCTCATATGTGCAGGGGGAATAAAGAGAGAAATCCCGCACACGTAGTAGGTAAGAAGGATAACCTTCCGAAATAATTTCGGAGACTCCACAGAGGTGTGGACAAAAAGAATCTTTTTTCGATGATCTCTAAGAAAGGAAATCAACCATTAGCAAGGATGGGAGTACTCACTTACCTTTTCACCCGATCGGCAATTAATATCACTCTCTCAGCATTCATAGAAACGTCTTCAATCTTCGGTCTTTGGTCTTCAAATGTTGATGATGAACTTCTGAACTTCACAAAAACTTGACAAATTTTTTTTTTTTTTTTTTTTTTTTTTTGAATAGAACATACATGACATGAAAATAACAATAAAACAATAAAACTTGTATTGTCTTGATTTTATAAACTTCACTAATTCTCATCCTATTTTCTTTTCTTTTCTTTGTTTTGTTGCACGTAAACCTTGGACTATTTCAACTTTTCTTCCAATATTCTGATGATGCTCCGCTTGCTGACGATGATGTGTTTCTATGAATCTGCTGATGTTGTTCAAAGGGAGAGAGTGATGCTAACTGCAAATCGGTATTTAGAAGAAGAAATTTTCATCTTTAAACGTCACCCTCATGATTGACGAAATTAGCACTCAAGAGATCAAAAATAGTGCTTTGAAAGTGGTGCGAAGTTGGGTAGCTCACCATTCCTACCCGGAATTGACGTACGGTGACACACACTCTAACAAACTTTTCTAGAAAGTCACAAAGAGTGAAGGTCGGTACCTCGCTTGATGTAAAATGGGTAGTCTCCACTATGGGTGATCACAATTCTACTACCGAATATCTAAACAAAGCACCTAATTCGCCTCCGCATGGTTAAATCCAACTTTAACGCTCTAATCAACTAAGAAACCCGATTGTGTTCTCCAAGTACTTCCAAGTTCTCGTTATTTTGGTCAGACTCTCTATGTAAACATAGCTAGAAGCATGCTAGTGACTCTAAGATCTCTAAAAGTTGGAGGTTTTTATGTACATATTTACAAAGAGTTTTGAAAATTTTTGAATTTTTTTTTTTTTTTTTTTTAAAATAAAAGACTAAAAACTCTATATGCAAATCACACCCCCAAAGTCTTTGGCTGAACAACGGAAGGATGGACCGGCCCAACATGGACGGAAATCTACAGAAGACACATTGTCAAATGCGTCCACAAGTCTCACACCGGCTCTGGGGCGCTTCTTATTCCAGCGGAGTATTCTCGAGCCACCATACAAGTTGGTGAGCAAATTTGTAAGGGTAGGAGCATAGCTTTTGAAGTGTTCCCATAAGAATGCCTGAAGAAAAGCGAAGTGAACGTGCGATTCCACCTTCTTGTACCCGTTAGAAACATGCATGTCCATTGCTAAGGCGTCCAGATGAGAATACAGCGACCCAAGGAACAAGGCACCCAGTGGAAGAACTTTACATTTTGCCAGCCTTATAGCAATCTTGACAAGGTCACCTCTAATGGTTTTCTTTCCAACCATCGTCGAACATATCTCTGGATAGCCATAAAGACAGAACGCAATCACACCGAGCTCATTTTCCAACTCTTGATCCGGCTCGGGTCCGCTGAGACCACTCCGACACCCACCAGTGTAAAAGCATCTCGTATCTTTTTTCTCCTCCTTGTCCAGTTGTCGAATTCCGCCACCTTTTGAAGTATAGCATCATAGTCACGTTGCTTCGTATCGGAGAGATCGTAAGAAAGACTTCCGCAAAAAAGCGGGTTCATTAATGCAACTACACTCTCCGGGTAATAGTCATCTCTCCCCATCTAGATATGGTTGTATGAGTAGAAATACGCCACCGAGAAATGAAGGTAATCAAACCCGCGGCGTCTTTCTTAATTTCAAGAGCAGCAGATGCCATGACCGCATTGAGGATTTGTGCCGAAAGAAAATTATCTTTAATACCCTTATTACTCAACATGCGTCTCATCCATCCTTCATAAGAACCCAGTGGAGTATGGCAAATCTTGAAGTCAATAGGGGAAGGCGGATATTCATTTCTCTGGAGACAAAATCTCACCACAAGTGCTGAAGAAGAAAACGGATCGGCCTCCATATTTTCTGAATCGGAAAGAAGGACTATCTTATGAGAAGGATGCCTTCTGGTGTTTGGAAAAGGCAAGGTGAACAACTCATCATCAATGTTCGACATATCTTTGAAGCTGTCAACACTTCCTGACTTGGTACCAGCATTATCTCCGGAAGACATCTCGACATGAATTCTTTTCTTCATTCCATAATGAAACAAAAGACAGGAGTTAGAACTTGTATGAAAAGCACATGAGAGATGTAGTGACACGGCAAGACATAACTCACGTCGGAGCACACAAAACCGGCCCAAACACTGGCTTAAGTCAGGCAAAAGTTTCATCGGGTATTGATTTCAAGTCGTACAAGTTTCATCCGGTACAACTTTCGGTCTGGTATTGGTTTCAAGTCCGGTACAAGTTTCAAGTTCGGTGTAAATTTCAGTCAAGCATATATGAGTAAGACCCACGTTCCGGCATACACGGCTGGCCCACGTTCATTCTCACGCATCATAACACGATTTTCTTTATTCATGGGAATCGTGTATGCGATATTTCAAGCCAAGGTTGTTCCTTCTCAAGATACAACCTAAAAGCTAGGTTTTGCATGTAATGGTGGAGAGACTAAGCATATGCACATCTTACCAAAGGTGTTTACCTAGCAAGCTAGCAAAAAAAAAAAAAAAAAAAAGACCGAGACTCACCTTGGACGGACGGACGACAGCAACGGCAACGATTCCTAAGAACAAGCTCAAAGTGCGGAAGAAGAATAACGGTTGGCGGCGGCAAGAAGGTCGCGGACGAGAGCACAAAAAAAAAAAAATTCGTGAGAAAAGAAAAAGGGTTTTGTCTCTTTTATAGACAAAAATTAGAAGAATCCCAATAGAAGAAGGATTCCTCCTTATTTGGTTTCCTCTTTTGATTCAAATACCCAAAGAAAGAAACCGGCCCACCAAGGATTCCATACAAGCGTGACGGCGTGGGAAACTAGCGGTCAACCAACACTCTTCCGGGTAAACTCCTTTTATCCTGTCTTTCTCACATATGTATGTCACCATCTCATGCCTACCACACAATAGTGTAACCATTATGTGCTAGGCGGGGGACTTAATGTTGATGGTGGATTTTCGTTTAAGGTTAAATTTGTAAAAGACCTAAAAAATCATGCGGCGACATCTTGTAAAAGATAAAGCCATTTATAAGTGTTGGATACTCCCTCACTTAATTCACCAAGAATGGAGCATGTAGCAACAATCCCATTCCGTGAATACATGAAATTCCTCCTGTTGGAGCATGTGGCAACAATCCCTTCCTCGTGAATTTCATATCGCCTTGTATTTCCGGTACTCATTATCGGTGTGGCATGACGATCGAGTGTTACTCTTACTGCAGTAGCACGAACCTCCAAGCACTATAATGAAACCATGTACGAAATACCCGCATGTGCCGATTCTCGGTGTGTTATACTAGCCCGAGCCCCTCTCGGTGTGTTATACTAGCCCGATTGAGCCCCTCTCGGTGTGTTATACTAGCTAGATTGAGCATCCGGACCGACCGTATCGGTCCGGATATGATCTCGATCGCGATCATCCAACTCCATAAGCATGATTGGATGACCCCAGATCAATTCCATCACCCCCAAGCAGGTATGGAATACCCACGGCCGACCCCGCATGGTCGGTCATTGGCCTAGCCTGCCAAGAACCGTTCATACCAAGCATTATGGACGGAAAACCCTAAATTAGGGTTTGTGGCATATTACATGTGTCGCAAAAAGTCTCAACCATCCATCTTCGCAGGTATAGATGGAGGGTGTAGATGTAGACTTAAAGGGCCCAGAGCATGTCAACACGATCACCGTGGGACCGCCTACACACTTGACCAATCGGTCAAGACCAACAATGTTTGGCCGTGACAAAATCATCACCCAAACAAGAGATGACGCACGGCTTGAAAGCCAAAATTAGGGTTTCAAGTCATCACGCACGTCCATCTTCTCTCAGTACAAATGGAGGGTCACGATTAGATTAAACAAGGGCGGTCATACCGTAATGACCATCGTGAGCCCATCTACCCCCTCATGTGTTCGGCCAAGGCATATCACGCCTGGTCAATCCAAAACGTGCGCCCAAACTAGCATGGCCGCGCCTCCCAAACCACGAATCGATCTCGACCGCTCAACTTCACCTGGGATGATTTGAGTGGCTTAGATCACGTTTTTCATGGGATAGTCGGGTATAGGTGTGAACACCAGCCTACCACCTACACACTTGGTATGATCGACCAAGACCGACCAAGATGGGTCGTCTTGAAACGCGTGCGAGGAATGTCATGCGATCTCCAACTCCTTTGCGGCAAGGATTTCTGCCGCAAACCGATCTCAACCACTCCTCTTTTCCGGTCAAATTGAGTGGCCTAGATCGCACCTTCATGGGACGGTGAGACATGGTCGTGTACACCAGCATGCCATCTACATACACGTCCGGTCGGTCCTCTCCAAAATTCTTCCCATACTTGGTTTCGACCAAGCTGAAGAGTCATGCTTGCGCTCCTCTTCAAAAACCCTAATATTCATTAACGGCCGCAGATGAGTGTCTCAAAGATCATCTCATCCGTCCAACTTCACCCGCCTTGGTTATACAACCCCCGGTCGGGAGTTATTTGGTTAGTGAGGAGTCATTACCCATCACTTTACCACATCATAATGCAAGACTCGCATAAAATACACACGATACTTCACAAGTATCGACTTCCGAATAACACGGTTATTCAATTCAAGATCACATGCTATCTTTCGTGGATCCACGATCCACACATTCAGACATCAATCATGTCACAAATCGGGGGATACATACGGGGTATTGGTCCGGCGGTTTACTGAGCATGCGTGCAACGCGCCATCACAAGAACGTGTCAGGAAGTCATGGACGGTTAGAGATGAACGGGAGAAGTGGGCAAGACTGGTCGTGTGGTACCGACGCACAACTCCACTACTCCATCACTCCACTTCCTCCACTTCCCACGAGAGACGTGAATGAGGCTCAATGACTTGTATAAATAGGTTCTCCGCCCTATTTCAAACAACAACACAAGTTCGAGACGAGACGAGAAAACCAAGTGTTAATACAAAAACGTATTCAAACACCCGTAACTTGCTTGCATCAATCACAAGCATGTTCACCTTTCGTTACAAGTCATAAGCAAGCCAACACCTTCACAATCTCAACACCTTCTTCGCTTCCCTCCCTAAGATCAACCTCATCTCCTTCACTTTGTGACCGAAACAAGTCCGGGAACGGCCATTTCTTGGTTTAGGCCGGACTTACACGCATTGATCTCTCGAATCTACAAGCACTCACCGCGCAATGCATTTGTTTAAAGGTTTAAATTCATTCCTCATCCACACCCCAAATTACCAAATTTCACAGAGTAGTTTTCACCCATAAACAATTGGCGACCACAGTGGGAGATTGATCTCTCGGTTACAAAAAATTGAACTCTCAATTCTTCAGTCTTCATCTCGCGATGTATCCTCACTCGGAGACCACAGGCGGTTCAGATATCATGGGAAGCATAGCTGGAATATTGGAGGATGTCTTGGCAAATCAAGCCGGTATCACCAGAAGGCAGAGCGAGACATTTCGCCTTTTGAATGATATAGCAACACAACTACAAGAAGGGTCGATAGGCATCAACTCAGACAGCGCAAGAAACGTTGAATCCTTGGTTAGGAGTCACACCTTTACAAGTGGAGAAGCAAAGAGAGCACGCAGTCGAAAACGAATCAAGAAATATGGACAACACGGTCCAGACAGAGGAAAAGACTTGTCCGGAGTACTACAATGTCTGCCAGATAAAGAAAGGGAGCCTGCAGCCTATGGAGCCCTGCTAGAGGATTTATATCTCAAAACTCTTGTCGAAGCCCTAAGACTGTCCAATCGCGTCGACCTTCCAACCGACTGAAGAAATGCTTGAGGAAGGAGAAATCAATCAGGAAATACCTGAATACAGAGGATGGGAGTGTTCAAACCGATCACTCAGCAGTGACATTACGACACTTTCCACATCCCTTTACCTAGGCAAGCGATCCGCAGATATGATGGCACTCGCAAATATTTCAACTTCATCTCTTGTTCCACATCAAAGCCGCGGAGAGACATTACAATGCCCACTAACACAGGAAGAGCCAGACTCAAGGTACTTACATTTCCCCTTCCCGATGAAGAAGATTCTGGAGCTACTGGAGGCGTGGGTACGAAATGGAGAGGTGGAGCTACCCCCGGTATGGCGTCCGCCCACTAATCAAGAAGTAATGGACCCGAGGTACTGTCATTACCGCCGGTTCCTTCATCACCCCACCAGTGAATGCAACGCTTTGAAGCGCATTATTCAGGAGAAGCTTGGTTCAGAGGGATAGCTCTGAGAAGTTAGTGCGGAGGATTTTCTTAGAGAGGCTACTCCGGTTTGATACAAGTGAGGCTTAAAAAGCAAGTAAGTTTTACTCAACAATTTTACAAGAAAGATAGTTTAGAATTCACTGGGGACTTGACATCCCGCACGTGGAGAAAAGGGCTCAGTGATCAAACGCCATGTTTGTTTCCATCCGTACCTCCCTTTTGCATAACATTTGCAATTTCATGTGATATGTGCAATCATTCATAACCAAGATTCGAATTTCATTTAACATAATCTCTTTCAAAAAGGCTGTTCACAAAACTATCTCAAAATAAGCCAATTCAATCACCTATTAATCCAACTTAGGAGATCAAAGAAAATCCTCACTATCACTCAAAAGAAAAAACATCTAAAAGAAGAGACAAGTATATGGCATAAATACTTCAAGGAAAGTCCTTCAGCAACAACTCGTCCTTCTGGGCAAGAGAGACCTTCATCCTTCGAAGCACAGCCTGTTTCAGCTCCAGTTCCTTAGACAACTTCTCAACCTCTTCTTCCCGGCGAGCAACACGGTCCGCGGAAGGGACTTCATCCCGTAATTTTGGAGCTCTGAATCTTGGAGAAACCTTCGAAGAACCAAGGAGCATTGAAAGCCGATCGCGCAAACACGCCCCGATGGCACCTCCAATCTTCAATCATCTCCTCGTAAACCTGTTCGACCGGTCGTGACGCCATCCCCGGATAGAAACTAAAGCTTCTTGGACGCGGTTGACCAACGCAAGATGACTTTTGAGTTTCGTGGTGGTAGCAATGTGACCGTGCTTCTCCCATATTGTGTACAACTCTTTGAACCGAACCGGCACGCCGAATCCACCAACCAACACATGACCTGGATAAGGGACGATAAAAGGAGGATCGAACAAAGCCCCGTGTTGTATCAGGAAATTCACCAACCGCTTAGGAGCCTTGTCAGTTGCAGGAGGCCTTTCAGAAGGGGTCACCACAATAGCCATATTGATTGGAACCTGTTCAGGATGGATCTCAAGGGGAGCCGTCTCAACCATAGCAGGCACTGCCTCTCTCATATTCCTTCCGGCATCTATTTCGCTATGGATGCTAATTTCCATCACGACCCCGTCAACAAGATCACTAAGGGAAGCGCCTTGTTCAACCGAGCTTGCATCATCTCTGTCATGGTCGAAAAAGGAGCGGTTTCTCAGGACTTCTCAAAGATGAAGATCAAGACGCTGCAGACTTCTCAAAGCACGAAGACCAAAGATACCGGCTTTTCTCATTTTGAATGCGCGCCAACCCGGTGAAGACATTCTCTTTCGAAATTCCCGATTTCAAGCAAGGATCGTTTTAGAAGAATTTACACTGGAGAAATGAAAGAACCGAGGGGAAAAGATTTAAATACCGCATATTGGAGGAATTGAGGACTACCGGACCGCATGCTTGCCTCTTAGGTCTCTCTCCTACTTGGGGACCGCAATCCTCGCCTCGGGTCCATTTGGCCGGGAGCGGCTTCAACCTCGGAAATGCTTCGCCAAGACGTCGAAGATGGTTCACCACGGGGATTCGTCACAACACTCTCCGAAAATTTCGGAAAACCAACAGTTGTTTCTTCCAAAATTCCTTATACTTATCGGTTACCACTGGGTTTCTACCAATAGGCCAGAAGGGAAGGCTCACCCGTTCCAAGAACACGTCAGCATTAAGAATATTCGGGAGGAATTCTCTCGGAACCCCGGGTGGACGGATAAATGGGACACCCCGATCAAACCCCATTTGACGAGCCGCCCTGTCAATATTGTACTGAGTCACAAGAAATTCTTCGTTGAATAAAGACGGACATATCACGGGATGCACTGCGCATGTAAACAATTTCCCGGATCTCATAGTCTTAACATCAAGACGCGAGCACAACATCGGGACCATCAAGCAATAGCAAAAGTCTTTGGCTGAACAACGGAAGGATGGACCGGCCCCCATGGACGGAAATCTCTGAAGACACATTGTCAAATGCGTCCACAAGTCTCGCACCGGCTCGGGGGCGCTTCTTATTCCAAATGAGTATTCTCGAGCCACCATACAAGTTGGTGAGCAAATTTGTAAGGGTAGGAGCATAGCTTTTGGAAGTGTTCCCATAAGAATGCCCGAAGAAAGCGAAGTGAATGTGCGATTCCACCTTCTTGTACCCGTTAGAAACATGCATGTCCATTGCTAAGGCGTCCGAGATGAGAATACGACGACCCAAGGAACAAGGCACCCGGTGGAAGAACTTTACCTTTTGCCGACTTTATAGCAATCTTGACAAGGTCACCTCTAATGGTTTTCTTTCCGTAACCATCGTCGAACATATCTCTCGGATAGCCATAAAGACAGAACGCAATCACACCGAGCTCATTTTCCAACTCTTGATCCGGCCTCTCGGGTCCGCTGAGACCACCCGACACCCACTGGGTGTAAAAGCATCTCGTATCTTTTTTCTCCTCCTTGTCCAGTTGTCGAATTCCGCCACCTTTTGAAGTATAGCATCATAGTCACGTTGCTCCGTATCGAGAGATCGTAAGAAAGACTTCCCAACAATGGCGGGTTCATTAATGCAACTACACTCTCTAGGGTAATATTCATCTCTCCCCATCTAGATATGGCTGTATGAGTAGAAATACGCCACCGAGAAATGAAGGTAATCAAACCCGCGGCGTCTTTCTTAATTTCAAGAGCAATCAGATGCCATGACCGCATTGAGGATTTGTGCTGCGAAAGAAAATTATCTTTAATACCCTTATTACTCAACATGCGTCTCATCCATCCTTCATAAGAACCCAGTGGAGTATGGCAAATCTTGAAGTCAATAGGGAAGGCGGATATTCATTTCTCTCGGAGACAAAATCTCACCACAAGTGTCAAGAAGAAAACGGATCGGCCTCCATATTTTCCGAATCGGAAAGAAGGACTATCTTATGAGAAGGATGCCTTCGGGTGTTTGGAAAAGGCAAGGTGAACAACTCATCATCAATGTTCGGCATATCTTTGAAGTCACATCAACACTTCCCGACTTGGTACCAGATTATCTTCTAAGACATCTCGACAGAATTCTTTTCTTCATTCCATAATGAAACAAAAGACAGGAGTTAGAACTTGTATGAAAAGCACATGAGAGATGTAGTGACACGGCAAGACATAACTCTCCTTTTATCCTGTCTTTCTCACATATGTATGTCACCATCTCATGCCTACCACACAATAGTGTAACCATTATGTGCTAGGCGGGGACTTAATGTTGATGGTGGATTTTCGTTTAAGGTTAAATTTGTAAAAGATAGGAAAAATCATGCACCGACATCTTGTAAAAGATAAAGCCATTTATAAGTGTTGATACTCCCTCACTTAATTCACCAAGAATGGAGCATGTAGCAACAATCCCATTTCCGTGAATACATGAAATTCCTCCAGGTTGGAGCATGTGGCAACAATCCCTTCCTCGTGAATTTCATATCGCCTTTGTATTTCAAAGTACTCATTATCGGTGTGGCATGACGATCGAGTGTTACTCTTACGAGAAAGCACGAACCTCCAAGCACTATAATGAAACCATGTACGAAATACCCGTGATGTGCCGATTCTCGGTGTGTTATACTAGCCGAGCCCCTCTCGGTGTGTTATACTAGCCCGATTGAGCCCTCTCGGTGTGTTATACTAGCCCGATTGAGCATCCGGACCGACCGTATCGGTCTAGGATATGATTCGATCGCAGTCATCCAACTCCATAAGCATGATTGGATGACCCGCATCAATTCCATCACCCCCAAGCGGGTATGGAATACCCACGGCCGACCCCGCATGGTCGGTCATTGGCCTAGCCCGCCAAGAAACCGTTCATACCAAGCATTATGGACGGAAAACCCTAAATTAGGGTTTGCGGCATATTACATGTGTCGCAAAAGCAGCCTCAACCATCCATCTTCGCAGGTATAGATGGAGGGTGTAGATGTAGACTTAAAGGGCCCAGAGCATGTCAACACGATCACCATGGGACCGCCTACACACTTGACCAATCGGTCAAGACCAACAATGTTTGGCCGTGACAAAATCATCACCCAAACAAGAGATGACGCACGACTTGAAAGCCAAAATTAGGGTTTCAGGTCATCACGGACGTCCATCTTCTCCGGTACAAATGGAGGGTCACAGATTAGATTAAACAAGGGCCGGTCATACCAGAATGACC
Source organism: Papaver armeniacum (assembly GCA_023531295.1). Classification (NCBI taxonomy): domain Eukaryota; kingdom Viridiplantae; phylum Streptophyta; class Magnoliopsida; order Ranunculales; family Papaveraceae; genus Papaver; species Papaver armeniacum. Next base: position 180,215 of record JAJJWW010015208.1, read on the forward strand.
ATCGTGAGCCCATCTACCCCCTCATGTGTTCGGCCAAGGCATATCACGCCCGGTCAATCCAAAAACGTGCGTCCAAACTAGCATGGCCGCGCCTCCCAAACCACGAACCGATCTCGACCGCTCAACTTCACCGGATGATTTGAGTGGCTTAGATCACGTTTTCATGGGATAGTCGTATAGGTGTGAACACCAGCCTACCACCTACACACTGGTATGATCGACCAAGACCGACCAAGATGTTTCGTCTTGAAACGCGTGCAGGAATGTCATGCGATCTCCAACTCCTTTGCGGCAAGGATTTCTGCCGCAAACCGATCTCAACCACTCCTTTTCCGGTCAAATTGAGTGGCCTAGATCGCACCTTCATGGGACGGTGAGACATGGTCGTGTACACCAAAGACATGCCATCTACATACACGTCCGGTCGGTCCTCTCCAAAATTCTTCCCATACTTGGTTTCGACCAAGTCGAAGAGTCATGCTTGCGCTCCTCTCAAAAAAAAACCCTAATATTCATTAACGGTCATGAGATGAGTGTCTCAAAGATCATCTCATCCGTCCAACTTCACCACCGGGTTATACAACCCCGGTCGAGTTATTTGGTTAGTGAGGAGTCATTACCCATCACTTTACCACATCATAATGCAAGCACTCGCATAAAATACACACGATACTTCACAAGTATCGACTTCCGAATAACACAATTATTCAATTCAAAGATCACATGCTATCTTTCGTGGATCCACGATCCACACATTCCAGACATCAATCATGTCACAAACCGGGGGATACATATGGGGTATTGGTCTGGCGGTTTACGGCGTACGGCGTGCAACGCGCCATCACAAGAACGTGTCGAAGTCATGGACGGTTAGAGATGAACAGGAGAAGTGGGCAAGACCGGTCGTGTGGTACCGACGCACAACTCCACTACTCCATCACTCCACTTCCTCCACTTCCCACGAGAGACGTGAATGAGGCTCAATGACTTGTATAAATAGGTTCTCCGCCCTATTTCAAACAACAACACAAGTTCAGACGAGACAGAAAACCAAGTGTTAATACAAAAACGTATTCAAACACCCAGTAACTTGCTTGCATCAATCACAAGCCTCGTTCTCACCTTTCGTTACAAGTCATAAGCAAGCCAACACCTTCACAATCTCAACACCTTATTCGCTTCCCTCCCTAAGATCAACCCCATCTCCTTCACTTTGTGACCGAAACAAGTCCGGAACGGCCATTTCTTGGTTTAGGCCGGACTTGCACAGATTGATCTCTCGAATCTACAAGCACTCACCGCGCAGTGAATTTGTTTAAAGGTTTAAATTCATTCCTCATCCACACCCCAAATTACCAAATTCTGCAGGAGTAGTTTTCACCCATAAACAGCAGGATGCGCTTGTCATGAAACACTTTCATCCTATGTTTGTACGTTTTGGCACTATCATATGCATCATTTCTCAATTCTTCTAACTCACTGAGTTGAAGTTTCCTATGGGTTCCAGCCTTATCAAGATCAAAATTCAACTTCTTCACAGTACCCAATATGCACGGTGTTCTAACTCAACGGGTAAATGACATGCTTTCCCGTACACAAGTACGTAAGGAGACATCCCAATGGGAGTCTTGTATGCAGTCCTATAGGCCCATAAAGCATCATTTAAGCGCAAAGACCAATCTTTCCTAGAAGGATTGATGATCTTCTCAAGGATATGCTTAATTTCCCTATTAGAAACTTCCACTTGGCCATTTTGGTTTGAGGATGGTAAGGTGTTGCGACCTTGTGAGTGATTCCATACTTGCGCACTAGTGATTCAAAGGTTCTATTGCGAAATGACTACCTCCATCACCGATTATTGCTCTAGGGGTTCCAAAACGGGAGAAAATGTTTTCCTTAAGAAAAGAAAGAACAACTTTATGGTCGTTGGTTTTGGATGCAATGGCCTCTACCCACTTAGAGACATAATCGACAAAGAACAAGAATGTATAACTTACCTTCGAGTTAGGAAATGGACCCATGAAATCAATACCCCAAACATCAAACAGCTCAACAATCAAAATGGGTTGTAAGGGCATCATGTTTCTCTTAGAGATACTTCCTAATTTCTCGGCATCGGTCACAAGCAACACAAAAAGCATGGCAATCCTTAAACAGTGTTGGCTAATAGAAACCGCTTTGCAAGATCTTTGCAGCAGTTTTCTTGGCACTAAAGTGGCCTCCACATGCATGGTCATGACAGAAAAGAAATGACGCCCCTTTGTTCGAATTAGGGACACATCTCCTAATGATTTGGTCTTGGCAGTACTTAAACAAATATGGGTCATCCCAAAGGAAGTGTTTAACTTCGACCAAGAACTTAGAACGGTCTTGTTTAAACCAATGCAAGGGCATTCTACCCGTAGCAAGGTAGTTGACAATATCAACAAACCATGGCATTTCAGACACAAGCATCAATTGCTCATCAGGGAATGATTCCCTAATTAGCACAGATTCATCAGCAGATTCGATATTCAACCTAGACAAGTGATCAGCAACAACATTCTCTGACCCTTTCTTATCTCGAATTTCGAGGTTAAACTCTTGTAACAAGAGTATCCATCGAATTAGACGAGCCTTAGCATCTTTTTAGACAAAAGATATCTCGGTGCGGCAAGATGGTCGAATAAATGATGACCTTAGACCCTATAAAATAAGATCTAAACTTATCTAATGCAAACACAATAGCTAGCAACTCTTTCTCGGTTGTGGAATAATTTGATTGAGCATCATTAAGTGTTTTACTAGCATAATAGATCACATAAGGGAGTTTGTCTACTCGTTGGCCCAAAACAGCTCCTACAAAGATAGTCGACGCATCACACATAATCTCAAATGGTAATGACCGGTCAGTGGTCCGACTATAGGGCAGATGTAAGGAGAGCCTTGATTTCTCCCATGCTTCCTTACATGCATCATCAAAGACAAATGCAACATCTTTTGCACAAAGGTCGTGAAATTTTACTAAAGTCTTTGATGAATCGGCGGTAAAAACCCGCATGGCCTAAGAATGATCTGATGTCCCTCACAGAACGAGGTTGAGGCAAGTGTTGAATGAGATCTACCTTGGCTTTGTCTACTTCTATGCCTTTTTCCGAGATGATATGCCCTAGAACAATGCCCGAGTTAACCATGAAATGACATTTTTCCCAATTCAAAACCAAACTCTTCTCCTTACACCTAATCAAAGACACAAGTGAGGTGATGCAAACACTCATCAAAAGAAGAACCAAACACCGAAAAACCATCCATGAAAATTTCAAGAAATTTATCTACCATGTCAGAAAATATGCTCATCATGTAACGTTGAAAAGTAGCGGGTGCATTACACAACCCAAAAGGCATACGACGATAAGAAAATGTTCCATAGGGACATGTAAACGTGGTCTTTTGTTGGTCTTCGGGTGCTATGTGAATTTGGTTGTAGCTTTAATAGCCATCTAAGAAGCTGTGAGTGACTATGTTTTGCTAACCTTTCCAACATTTGGTCAATGAAGGGAAGGGGAAAATGGTCTTTCTTGGTTACTATGTTCAGTTTTCTATAATAAATACAGACTCGCCACCCTGTGGTCACACGGGTGGGGACAAGTTCATTCATCTCATTTTGAACTACGGTGATGCCGGACTTTTTGGGTACTACCCGAATGGGACCGACCCACGGCTATCAGAACTGGGTAAATGATACCCGCATCAAGCAGTTTCAGAATCTCACCTTTGACAACATCTCTCATGTTGGGGTTAAGTCTCCTTTGCATTTCTCTAGATGGTTTAGTGTTCTCCTCAAGGTTTATGTGATGCATGCAAATTGTGGGACTTATACCCTTAAGATCGGAGATGGTCCAACCTAAAGCTCCTTTATGTTCTTTGAGTACTTCTAAGAGTCGACTTTCCTGTTCCGTGTCTAAACATGATGCAATAATCACAGGTAAAGTATCAGAAGGACCTAAGAATGCATACTTCAAAGTATCAGGTAATGGTTTCAAATCAAGCTTAGGTGGTGTATCAAGAGGTGGGGCAGATGTGGTATCAGAGAGTGGAAGAGGTTCCACTGCATTCTTCCATTTAGCAATATCCATGGGTGGCACAGACTATAGCAAAGAGTGGACTTCACTAATGTACTCAGAACTGAAGAGATCTAAGTCAAAATTGTCTAAACATGCTTGTACAGGATCCACATGTAAGATGTCAGACAATGAGTCTTGAATCAGACTCTCAATCATGTTAACCTCGTGCAATTCATCATCATCACACTCTATGGGTTGTTGGTTCACATGAAAGACATTCAGTTCTACAGTCATGTTGCCAAAAGACAAATTCAATATCCGCTACGATAATTTATGATAGCGTTTGACGTTGCCAAGAAGGGACATCCTAAGATAACGGGAATATGATTTTCAGGATTTTGCACAGGTTGAGTGTCTAACACAATGAAGTCCACGGGGAAATAAAATTTATCAACCTTAATTAGCACATCTTCAACGATTCGCCGAGGTATTTTCACAGATCTGTCCGCTAATTGTAGCGTAACAGGGGTGGGTTGCAATTCCCCAAGACCTAATCGCACATACACGAATATGGCGGTAGATTCACACTAGCTCCTAAGTCCAATAAAGCTTTTCGTATTGTATGCTCACCTATAGTACAAGAGATAGTTGGGCTACCCGGGTCTTTAAACTTAGGTGGGTTTTGTTTTGAATAATTGAACTTACTTGCTCGGTGAGAAAGGCACGCTTATGCACATGAAGCTTTCGCTTTTGTGTGCACATGTCCTTCAAAAACTTAGCATAGGCGGGTATTTGCACGATTGCTTCGAGAAATGGAATGTTTATGTTAACTCTTTTGAACATTTCCAAAATCTCGTTGTATTGGGTACCCCTCTGTTGCACCAACCGTTGTGGAAATGGAGCAACGGGTACATGACTTGGCAAATGAACATCTATATCGGTAGGACTCTTGGTCTTATCAACAGCTCGGATTCTTTCTCTACGGTAGATGTTTTACGTGGTGTTGTGTGTCTTGGTGAGTCGATGTATACTCGCTTGATGGTGGTACACATACATGGTTCTCAACAATTCTACCACTACGGAGAGTGGTGACGGCATTCGCTTGACTATGTGAAGTTTCATTGCGGTAGAGGAGCCCGCTTGAAACACATTCTTTGGATTTTGTTGGGGTTGACTAGGGAATTTGCCTTTCTCTCTCTCATTGAATGCATCACAGATTTGACCTATCTTAAGATCTAGGTTTGTGAGACGTTGGTCGGTGGTTTTCTCAAGTTTTGTAAAATTTTGGGTTAACATGACGACACAGTCTTCCAAGCTAGTCTTTTTCTCCACTGGGTGTTGAGGATGTGGTGGTATTTGGGGGTTTCTAGGATATGAGTATCCTTGGTTGTTATTTGTTGGTCCCCCTTGTACGGTCCCTTGGACCATGAGAAGTTAGGGTGATTCCTCCACCCTGGGTTGTAGGTTTGAGAATAAGGGTTGTTCTCTTGCCTATGGTATAATGCATTGGCTTGCTCGGTTTTGGACTCTTGAAATGCATGTAAACGGACACTGTCCACTAAGTGGTCGAACTATGGCATGCGGCACAAGTGGCCATATCAATTTGGTCACAGAGTAGGGGCATTAGATTTTACATTCTTTTCCAACTCAAGCACTTCTATTCTCCGGGCCAAAGATGCCATTTTTGCATTTCCCTCAAAGTCGACTCGATTCTATGAACATTTTGTGCGGGGTAGTCCGTTTCGGTTCTCGGATGGACTCCCACTTTGTTGAGTCTTTTCAGCGACTTCGATTAGAAAAGTCCAAGCTTCATCAGCACTCTTGTCAATAAATGCACCATTGCACATTGACTCTACTGTGGTACGGGTTCTAACATCTAGACCCTCATACAAGATTTGCACGAGTCTCCATTTTTCAAAACCATGGTGGGGACATTGGAGTAATAGTTCATTGAATCTCTCCAAGTATTTTGCTAGAGTTTCGTCTTCTAATTGCACAAAACCATTTAGACTCTGGCGAATTGTCGCCGTCTTATGGTTGGGGAAAAACTTTTGAAAAACTCTTTTGTGAGGTCATCCTGTGTTCTAATGGTTTGTGGTTGTAGGGCATGTAGCCATGACTTGGCTTTATCTTTTGAGAAAAGGAAACAATCTCAATTTGAGGGACTCCTCCGGCATTTGGTTAAAACGCGAGTCCCACAAATATCCTCAAAATCTCTCATGTGATGGTAGGGGTTTTCAAGATCGACCCCTCTAAACACGGGTAGCATGTGAATGGTGCTTGCTTTGGTTCAAACCGACAAGCATCGGTTTGCGAGAATGATGCAAGAGGGCTGGCTTGCCCTAGTTGGGTATATGTAGTCCTTGAGACTACGGGGTTGGTTTTGTTCATCACCCATAGTTTCATTTCGATGGGTCCGGGCTTGGGCTTTGTTGAAGAACCGGGTATGCTTACGATTTCGTCTCGGGCGGATTCTAACTAGTCGATTTGTTTGGTCTCTAAAAGACACAATCATAGCCTAGCTAGCGCATCTAGCATGTTAACATACAAACAAGTTCAACACAGAAAAGCAAAAACTCAAAAATGACCTACTAATACAAAACTCAAGTCCAAAAGATAGCTTTTGAAGTTGTAAGGCCCAAACTATGTGGGTGGGTTTCGCTTGGTTATGTGGGCTTGAGTTTCGTGCGAAGGCGAGCCCGGTTGGGTTGATTTTGTGCCAACGTAACTCGGGTTCGGTTTTGCACTGGCCCGATTTATGCAAGCCTTAGTTTGTGCAGCCCGCCTTTGGGTCTGTTAGCCCAAGAGCTCGCCTAAGGTTTAGTGGTGGTTGGGCCTCGGTTGAGAGTGTAAGTTTTTATGGTCGTGCACTGAGCATAGCAAGGAAACTCAACTTTAGCAAGTAGAGCAAGATGCACCGAGCCACGACTTGTGTAGGGCGGGTTTAAGCTCAGCCACGTTTATGTGCTCGACAACACAAAGCAATACAAGACAGCCTAGGTTGGCGGCTCGGTCGGCCGTGCGGGTTTTATGCACAAGTTGGCAAATGAACACACACGAGGTTATGTCTTTGGTTGGTTTTGCACAACACCCGGCTTGAGTAAGGTGCACTGAGCAGCTGGTGCACAGACTCTCAAAACAAAAGACACAGCACAGCTTATACACTGGTTCTCACAGATGACACAGCACAGCCCAGAGCAATCACTGTAGGATCATAATATCGCCACAACAACAATTCGCGAAGACAACCGATAACAACATTGCGAGTAAGTCGCAGAAAATTAATATGAATGATGCATTGGATGACGATAGGAAGATATGAAATCTGGCGAAAGTTAAGAAGTGTCGCGAATATGAATACTTGTACGCCTGCGACACTTCGCGAGACATTCCCGAAAATAAAGGGGAGATTAGCTGTCACTCACTATGTACTACCCTATATAAAGGGATGAGTGAATCTGTCGTTGGGAGAGGTCTTTTTGGATTGGAGAGTAAGTCATTAGGAGAGAGAAAGAGAGAGAACGTTGGTAAATTCTTAAGTGTAATTCCATCTTGGGTGTAAACATTTTGAAGAAAATTATTAATAAACATTCATAATTGTTCATCTATTATCTTTTGAATGGATTAGTTAAACAAAATTTAGTGAGGGGTGTATTGTGGGATTTCCTGCAACTACATATTGGCGCTAGAAACAGGCTTTGAACAAACATTAAAAGAAGAGAATTAACAAGAAAGAAATTTGAAATAATTTTCAAAGAATTTACAAAAAGAGAAATGGCTAGAAGAAGAAATGTACTTGAACAACCGGTGAGAAGAAGTGGAAGACTTGCTGGAGAAAGGAGAAATGAAAGAGGAGAATCGTCAAGGATGAATATGAGGAATGATGAAGAGAATCATGTCCAAGCTTTAATTCCACCGTAGCAAAATGAAACCGTGGATTACGATAGAGTAAGTGTGCACACTTGGAGGACGGATTCTCGAGGATGAAAGGGAAGAAGAGCAACAATTGGTAAACAATGGACAAGGAGGAGAAGATCAAAGAATGAATGGAGAAATGAATCCAGAAATGAAGAACTCACAAAGATTGGAAACATTGAGACAAACGATACATGAAGAGAGGCGACTAGAGGCGGAGGAACGAGCAAACTTGACAAGACAGAATCATGAATTAAGAATGGAAAATATAAGATTGCAAAATAGAAGATCGAGAAGCACTGCGAGATCGAGTTCAAGATCGACTAGGGAAGAAAGAAGGAGAGCCTTACCAACGAAATTACAGAGGTAGAAAACCAACGGAAGCACAAAATCTCGGCCGTAACATCGGGAAAGAAGAGAGGACGCAGAAGATCGTTATATTCCTCATCCCGAGAATTTCCAAGATGAGCGAGAATGAGGAAAAAAATGGAACTAGGCGATTTCGGGGCCAAATGATCCACGCTGAAGGAAGAGCAATCTTGCATGGAAGAGAAGCATTGAGAAGGCAAAAAGAGATCGTGGACGACATTGAGAAACATTATGCTGAACAAGCACGCTTAGCCCGCGAGAGAGAGAGAGTAAGAGCAGAAGTGGAAAACCAAGAATTGGAAGAAGCAATCCGGCAAAATAATCACGACAACCGAGAGAGGAGGCGAGCACAAGATCGTGTTAATAGAAATACCAATGGAGAATACGAAAGGATGCAGAGGAGAGTTGATAGAGAACCCGTAAGAGAGAACAATAGATATAATGGTGTGCGAATTGATGATGAAAGAGACGAAGGAGAAAGTCGAGAGAAATGAGAGAGAAGAAAATAGTGGACAAGAAGGTCAAAAACAGGCATGAACGCAGGAGGCGAGAGGCGAGCTAAAAAGACCAAGCAGAATCAAACCCGAGGAAAATGAGCAAATCTTGAAAGAACTAGCGAGAAATGAGAAAATTGTTAAACAAGTAGGGAAGGAAGGAGGAAGAAGACAGTTGGATGAAGCCATCGCAGTAAGCTGCGAAGACTCCTTTCACAATAGAAGTACAAATGGGAGGAATACCACCTAAATGCAATCTGCCCGCATTAACCAACATTTTCGATGGAACAACTCGTGCGATACAACACATCAAGGCTTATATGAGATGTATGTTACAATGGGAGAATCATGATGCCATATTGTGCAAATACTTCGCATCAAGCTTAATTGGAGAAGCACTGAAATGGTTTGAAGGATTACCAAGAAACACAATCTCGTCATTCAACCATTTACAAACTATTTTCTTGGGAGCGTATATAAGTAATAATTCCACGCGACCAGGAATTGAAGATGTATTCGGATTGAAACAAAGAGTTGGCGAGAGTTTAAGACATTTGACAATGAGATGGAGGACAATGTGCGGTGAAATGGCCGGAAGGGTAGAGGAAAGATATCTCATTTTATCATTTGTAAATGCTCATTCGCAACAAGTTTGTTATACATTCAAATATTCAGAATTAAAAATACAATTACGATGGCTGAGCTGCGAGAACTCCAAGAAGAATACATTGCTTTGGAAGAAAGACAAAATGAAATGGAATCATACCCGGTTGCGAATACAAGTTCGAACGCTGCGAATGCAAGTTTATTACCAAAATTTTTAAATTCGTGGCGACCACTTCGCAAGGGCAACCGGAAAACGAGTTGACGATGGACAGCAGAAAATAGTGGCAATGGGAAGCCGAGATCGGGAGGAGTTTGATAGAGAAAGGAACTACTACAACCGCGGCAACAATAATAAAATTCGAGAGATTAGATCATATGCAAGAAACTTATGGAGGACAAAGGCGAATAACCATGGAAGGCCAAGAAATCGCAGAGTGGTATGGGAAGAGATCAGAATGCCACCACTAAATGCTAGTGTTGAGAAAATTTGGGAAGCTATACTTGTAATGGAGGACGTACCACCACCATGGAATGCAGTGGAGTGAACCACCGCCAAGTGACGTAAGTCATGAGTATTGTTCTTACCATCGCTTTCATGGACATCTAACAAATGATTGCAGAAACATAAAGAGAATCATCCTCCGAATGATTGATCAGGGGAAGTTGGCTCACTTTCTAAAAAATGAAGAGAAAGGGAAGCAAGTACTAACAACATCACCATCAGAAGTGCAAAGAACAGTTTCAAAGAAGGGAAAAGAAGCATTCGTAATAGAAGTGGGAACAAAGGCCAAAAATCTATTTTGCAATTCTATCGTTCATTCATATCGTACAATTGAAGATTTTCACGATAACGTGCTTAGTAGAGTATATGCAAGAGATTTTCATAACAAAGAGGTGATGAACCTGGCGAGAAAGTCGCAATTGAAAGATTGGCAGCTAAAAACTATTTCTTTCTCTGCAGACGAAGTACCAAAAGGAATAGAAGCACATGATAGCCCGTTGGTGGTGCGACTGGACATTAATCCAAGACCAGTTGATGGAGAAGATGACGAAAGCGAGAAAATTGTTGGGAAATCAATAGAATCCTAATCGATACTCGGAAGTTCGGTGAATATTACATTTTACCATACTTATAAGACTATGGGTGGAGAGGACGAAAATTTGATTCCTTCAACATACAAAATCTATGGTTTTAACGGCACAACGAACAAACCTAAAGGAGAGGTTCACATGAGGATACCTTTACAAGGATTATTAGCTAACATTTTATTCTGCGTGGTTGACGTGGAATCTCCTTATAACGCATTAATTGGGCGACCATGGCTGCACGAAATCTTGGGAGTAGCATCAACATACCATCAATGTATAAAGTTTCCCCATCCAAATGGTATTGGAATTATAAAGGGAGATTGGAAGGAAGGTCGAAATGTTATGAGGTTGACGTAGAGAGGGGTGAAGAGAGAAATGCTAAAAGGAAAGATTGGAAACAGAATATCAAAGATGAACAGAGAAAAGAGAAGCTGATGGTGGATACTATAGAGATACGAAATGAAGAAGCATCGCGAAGTGCCGCACGAATAGGCGAATGTTACGATGCTGCAAAGATAATTGGTTATAGTTCATCGCGAAGTGCCGTAGAAATATCGTGAAATGCCGCAGATGAATGCATGGAAACAGGCGAACGTCACGATGGAAAGGAGTCCTTCAAGGATTGGGATAACGCTGAGGCAAAGAGTACAATGAACAAAAGGCATAAAAAGTAAGCTGAATGATCTCGTGATAAGTAATCGACAAAGATATATCAATGGCAAGACTAAGAAGAAATAATATGTGAGAATTTCGACAAGAAGAATGTACAAGAATCCGAGGCAAAAATGAATGAACAACATTGTGCGATGTCTTCGCAAATTAAATATCGACAAACAATTAAATATGAATGATTGAATGATTTAACAATAATGAATGAATAAGTGAATGGGACGAACCTTTATGGCGTACACCCTAGTTCGCGAATTACATTTCGTAAGAGGCAAATGTAGGACCTAAAGTGCGTCATATAAGGGGGTATCTCTTAACATGGCTCGGGGAAAAGGTTACACCGCCCCGGAACCTCGGGTCATGCAGATTTGGGGCCCATGAAAGCCTATCAGGAGGAGGTACCTTGGATTCCCAACTATATATGTAGGTTATACCGGTTGGGCGACCGAGGGTCTCTTTCAAGGAGTCAGCGTATGATCAAGGCGCCGAGGTACACGGTTGAGTCAAGAGTGCAGGGAGCATGGAACTTCCTTACCACTCTTGACAAGTCTTGACGCATGCTGCACTCGGCCCGAAGAAAACTCCACTTAGGGTGTAGCCTTGTAACCATAAACTCTATAGGTATAAGGGATAAGAGGCTGCGAAAACAACTGGTTGTTGTTAAGACCGGATGGGAAGAGCTAGCCTTGTATGGCCGATGTACGCCTCCTTGAAGGGGCAACCTGAGGAGGTGATAAGGGCGGCACCCTCCATTAGGGAGCCGATAAGTGCCAAAGACGCAAATGTCACGAGGCTTTGTTTCCGCAAGGAAACTTAGGCTTGTCATATTTGTGCAAATGATCTGCAGAGGCAATAATACTAACGCGAGGGTAAGACGAGATCAATGGGTCCTTACATGCAAGTGTAAAGACGTCCTGCGATTTTCGTCGCAAGACGACAATGTCACGGGGCTTTACTTTCGCAAGAAAATTTAGGCCTGTCATATTGTCGCATAAAGCCAAATATCCTCGCAGAGGCAAAAATACTTGAATAATGATAAGACAAGGTCAATGGGTTTTTACATGCAAGTGTAAAGACGTCCCTGCGATCTTGTCGCAATAAGAGGTGGTGAGTAAGACCTTTACTTAGGAAGGTCAAGCTTAGAAGACCACCAAAAATGATAAGGCGAGATCAAAAAATCTCTTCTTTAATGAAAAATTCTTGCGATCTCGTCGCAATTATAAATTTAAACATCATTCCTGGTAAGAAGAAGAAAATGCGAATCTCAGAAATTTCATTCTTTCATATAAAGATGCATAACAGAGGCAAATATGGGAATGGAAAAGACGAAATATTGTTATCCATCTTCCAATGAAAGAGTTATACATTAAATAATATTAGCCAATTATATTACAAGGAAAAAACTGCCAAGAAAGGGGAATGAAGATTGAATTTATGGGCAATAAACCCAAGAAGTTTACAAAAAGGAGATACGGAAATGTACAGATATTACAGGCAGCGAAAGAAACAAAAAGAATTATCTCTTTGGCTATTCTTCTCCTCTACCTGATCCTTCAATTCATTCTCGCCGCCAGAATTTTCTTCTTCGCTGGCCTCACTATCAGAAATGTCTGAAACAGGCAAATTCTCAGGAACTTCTTCGGAAAGCCAAGGATATGAACAAAGAGGGATTTTGTGATCTTTACAAACATACTCCATGGCTTCATTGCGAAAAACGAACGGCATCATTATTAAAATTCGCCATTTGTAGTTTGAAATTGTTTCTTCAACTTGGAATATCTATTCTCGCGAAGGTTGAGATTCTTTCATATTTGTGCTTTCTCGATTCAAGTTCTTCAATCCTTGCTTGAAATCTTTTTCGGACTCTGCAAAGTAAACAACGATAAGTTAACAACTCAACAACAATATTACAAGGGTAAGAAACAAGAAGGTATAATAAATAACCTTCTTTGTCGGATATTATATCTTTAACCAAGGAAGTATGCTCGGTATGAAGAATAACATCAACACCTAAATTATTCTGGCATTATCTAAGATTTTCGCGGCCCAAGCGAATTCATCATCATTATTTATAATAAGGAGTGAAGCGAATTTGGTTTTTCGCTCAATAAGTAAGGAATTCTGATGAAGTAATTCATCTCGCTCCATTTGCACTTCAAGAAGGGATTTTTGAAATGTTGCTAATGCCTGGGCACCATTATTAGCAATGCGATCTTTGTCATCTATATGATCACTAATTTTCTTCCTTAGAATTTTGGTTTCCTCATGAGATTCGAGGTACATTTGTTTAAACTGGTTGGCTGTACTTAAACTAGATCTGTGCTCGATTTCTAAGAGGCGATACTTGGTTTGGAGTTCATTTAATGAAAGAGTATTAATTCATTCGACGAACTACTTAAAAAGTTGTTGAGATGAACGAGAAGAGTATCATTATCCATAGGCTCGGAAATGAATGGAGAAGAATAGCTTCTTCGGAGAAGTTATATACATCTCGAAAGTGATAAGTCGTAGCAACAGAAATTGATAAAATAAAAATAATAAGAGAGGAAGAATTTTTATACCATAAAGTTGTTGATTAGCATTACGGAGAGTGGTAACTTTATCTTTAAGGCGTAAAACTCGGTCTCCAATTGTTGGATCTTTTCGCGATATCGCGAGACTCAACTTCTAATTCTTTGATCCTTGTGCAAGATTGGGTATTCCTTTTCAATTGAATATTATACCTCCTCTCAAGATCCGAGGCAACCACAAAAGAAGTTTTTCCGGCCCTGCGAAGAAAGATAAAAAGGTCTGTTAAGATATAAATTAAAAAATGAAGTTGGAAGGGAAACATGAGGTCGAACATACCAACGAATTAAGTGCATTTAAGAAGCTAGGGGATACAGATCTAGAAACTCCTTTGAAAGAGTCATTGCCATCCAAAGAGTGTAGCATTGCATACGGTGGCGAGGCTCTCGCATATAGAAGTCAAATGAGTATCTCCAATTCCTTGAAGAGAATCCGAGAAGATCTTTGAACAATTGATCCATAGGAGAATTGGCCGATTGAGCTTCATCTTGGAAAGTTGAATCCACAACATTATCATTATCATCTTCATCGGAAGACTCGAGCTTGATCTAAGATGAGAGGAAGGCCGAGCTTTTCGCTTCTTAGAGGTGTGGAAGAAGACTTATCCTTGCGTGCATTGGCTTTAGTTTTGCCTTTAATTTTCATATGCCTATCGCTTCCTCGGCGTCAACCTTCGCATACATATGAAGATAAGAAATAGAGGCAACAATATTGTTAAATAACACAAAAAGGATATTTCTTACTTCATCCGTAGCGATCGAAGTATTGCCAAAGTGCTTGCTAGCTTCTTAAGTGGATTTGCCTTATAACTTTTCCTCGGTTTGGCAACCGGAAAATTTACAAAACTCAATGAGTACAAGAGGAAAGAGGGATTGCAAAAGCAAAAACTGTGGGGACATACCTCTTCCGCCTTCTTGGGCCACTTAAATTCCCAAGGATGATAGCTGCGAGATTTGCAGGAGTACATGCGAACATGCTATGTAAGGTCCACTTAAGAGCAAAGGAACAACCCACCACCTCTCATCTTTAGAGTGGAGAGGAGTAGTGTTCTTACCCGAATGCCGGTCGATATCTTGCATGAGTAATTTATCCTCGGGGATATTATCTTTTTTCTTCAACCGAGCGCCCCAACGAGATTTCTTATTTCTCATGCCTATTACTTCATAATTTTCAAAAAGTTTTCTAAAGTATATCTCTCGGGATTATTTCTAAATTGACATATTCGGGGTCTCGGCACGTTAGGATATAGAGATCCTTTGCCCAGCACCACGACCGGCAAACTCGAGCATTAGGCGTATACAATCGCCACATAGTTGGTAGACAGCTCGCGAGAAGTTCGGATGAGAAAGGATTTCATAAAAAAGTGGCATCTCGGGATCATATAAAGGAATGGGAAGTCTGCGAGAAGTTGACCTAGCGAAACAATAATATTGTGATCATCACATTGATGATCGGAAAAAGCTTAGCGGTGAGTATAGATGAACATCTTTGATTAGGAATGGTAGAAAGAGCAAAACCTTTATCTTGCAACTTTTTCGAATCTCGATAAAGCGGGGTTTGTACATACGACTAAGTGAAGCCATTATCAATATGGGAATGGATAAAGAATCGAAGATTAAGATATGATAAAAAAAGATTGAAGATTTGCAGTGATAGAAGCGCAACTTGCGGAAGAAGAAGATAAAAGAAAAAGTTGCAAGAGAGAAGACGAAAGAGGAAAAGAGAAAGATATGAAAAATATATATAGAGAGAAACATCCTCGGGGGAAACGAGAGCATTTAATGTGAGAAGGGACGTGAATGGTCAAGAATACACGATTGAAAGAGACGTGTCGAGGAATAGAATGGAGGAATAGACATACGTAATAAAGTCCGTATGGAAAGATGAAACCGAAACAAGTACGATAAACGATTTTCGCAGTTCAAAAATATTGATTCTCATGACATTCTCTCCTTCGCAGAGAAGACATGAGAAGAGGCAAGATGTAGGATCATAATATCGCCACAACAACAATTCGCGAAGACAACCGAGATAACAACATTGCGAGTAAGTCATGAGAAAATTAATATGAATGACGCATTGGATGACGATAGGAAGATATGAAATCTGGCGAAAGTTAAGAAGTGTCGCGAATATGAATACTTGTACGCCTGCGACACTTCGCGAGACATTCCCGAAAATAAAGGGGAGATTAGCTGTCACTCACTATGTACTACCCTATATAAAGGGATGAGTGAATCTGTCGTTGGGAGAGGTCTTTTTGGATTGGAGAGTAAGTCATTAGGAGAGAGAAAGAGAGAGAACGTTGGTAAATTCTTAAGTGTAATTCCATCTTCTGGTGTAAACATTTTGAAGAAAATTATTAATAAACATTCATAATTGTTCATCTATTATCTTTTGAATGGATTAGTTAAACAAAATTTAGTGAGGGGTGTATTGTGGGATTTCCTGCAACTACAATCACAAATTCACACAAGAATTGACACAGCACAGCCCAGATTGGTAAAGAAAATTTGTGAGGTGCACAGGGTATGGGATGTGCTCACTCAATGGTGAAGCATGTGCAAGGTTGTGTGTTTGAAAAGCAAGCTAAATGCTAATGCAACTCTGCTACTCACCAACACATTCAAGCACATAAGGTGCACACACAATTTATAGATGCAGATGTAACAGCAGATACACAATCTCAATATATTTGCAATGTAAATAAACTTCACGAAGGAGCAAATAAATCATCAAATAATCGGTGTTGGCGCTTCACAAAGATGCTCAAGAAGGTCGGTTGAGCTCAAAACTCGGAGATTATGCACAAATTGCAGCAGATGCGGGTCCGGCACAACTTGGCTCACCGGGTCTCACACAAGGACAGTTCGGATGGCAACATGTTTATTCAAATGTTACGTAGTCAAGCAAAATCCAAAGATCGAAAGCAATACTCAAAGCAAGGCATCCAACTTATCATGCAAAGGGACCAGTGTCGATGGTTACAGCAAGCTCGGGGTTGACAACACAAGTGGTTATACAAGTCAATAGAATAGAGCATGCAAGGGATGTCAACAGGGGTTAGTTGATGTCAACTATCTCTGTTGACTTCAATCGGGATTGTTCAACCAACTTGGTTTTCACAAAGCTAAGCTCAAACTTAAAATCTCGGGGCTAGCAAGGGAGCAGGGTAGCTAATTCAACAGTGAGCAAGGTCTGGCATTCAACACAATGGTCAAACAAGCAAGCAATCTATCATTCATTCATTCATGTAAGGAAGGTTGAGACACAATACCACCAAGATATAGCACCTGGGTTTAGGCAATTCCACCTTGGTTTTGCTCCTTTGTTTCTCCTCCTTGGTTTTACTTTAGTTGCTCCACAGTAACCCTTTACTCAAGAGAAAAATCTCGATTCTCAATATTGCTCATTTCAAAACAAGAGAGCAATACTTACAAAAGATGAAAAGCACCCACAATACTTGGTTATCTGTTCAGGGCGAGACCAAGTTACGTGGGATGAGATACTTGTCCAAATGATGCGAGATATGCAAAGTTTAGCAAAAATAAATGAAAGAGCACAGGCTTATGAATGTAATCTACAGTGCTAATGATAAAGATGAAGTACAGATTATTGATAAATACAAATGCAAGTGAATTAAGCTAAGATGCAACTAAGATGAACAAAATGCATAAATTTAAGCTAAGTTAAGCTAAGTTACGGGGAAGACCAAAAGTTAAGCTAAGTTAACACAAATCGGTGATTAAGAGCAAGATTGTAAGGCACATATGTACAAGAATGGACTGAAATGCGGTAAAGTAAACACTATGAACTTCACAAAGACACTACCGGTTCAAGGCAACGGCGCCAAAAACTTGGTAGGTCTCGCAAAAGAGGTTTCCTACGTTAAACTGCAAGTGCACATGCCTATTGGAGGCAAGGGCAAGCACGGGTCGATCCACAGAGAAGTGGTGTGTGCAAGGTTGTTCAAAGAGCTTCTTAACTGATTTTCTAAGGTATTGTAACACAAATATGGATTGAACTTGGTTTCGATACGACTGAGTCGAAGGTTACAAGACTAAAAACACAATGGTATATGAGTATTGAAATTGCAGGCACTAGGATTATCAAATCCCACCTCTAATTCAAGTTATGTGATTCAACTAATTTGAGTGTTCCTGTGACAGAGATAAGGAAAGTGTGTCAAAGCTATCACTTATCTAAGGGTTTCACCAGGGGATAGTTCAATTTATCAGCTAAGGGTGCTAATTGAGCACTAGTTGTCTAATTAAGCACAACTAGTCAAGGGTTAGCAATAGTGGTTGAAGCTTGGCTGAAATACACTCAATGCGAGTTATCCTAACTACAATGGATACATGGCATCCATTGTGAGAGCAAGGCAATGAAAGTGCTAGAATTGAACTATCTTATAATTTAAACATGCAAAGAACAACTCAAATACGAGTTGAACAACAGAACAAAAGAACTAGGGTTTCATTGTAATCCTAGCAATTAAATTTAGAACATTACAAACATCATGAAAAAGAGTTAAAATTGAAACTAAATTATGAACCCTAAAACATGCTATCTTTCTCTCACATACCAAATATCAATTTATATCTCTCACAATCACTCCAACTCGATTACACAAGAACCCAAACCTGATTTCTCTGCCTTGTCTCGTCTCTGACCTCTGAATCGACCATGCAAGTTGTTGGTGAAGCCCTAGCTCTAATTATCTCTAAATTAGCTTCTAGGGTTATGGGAGAAGCTAAGAGAGAGGTAACTAGACCTAGAGAGGAGGTGAAGGTGGCTGAGGCGGCTGCTGTGGTGACAGGATATGGAGGTGGTGGTGATGGCTCTGCTCTGCCATGGTATGGTCGGGAGAAGAAGGGGATGGGTTCCCGCAGTGTCGGGGAAGAAGAAAGAGAAGGTGAAGAGAAAATGGGTTTTGGTCGAGGGGTATAGGTGTTGGTGGTTTTGGTGTTGAGCGGGTACAGCAGGGGGACGATGCAAAGGGTGGAGCGAGCGTTGGATCTTGGTGAATCCGATGCGTGGCCCGATGCGAGATCTGAACGGCTCAGGGAGAATCATGCTGCTTTGGTGTTGAGCGGGAGCATCGAGTGTTGATGGGAAGGACGGAGCGACCGTTGGATGCAACTGGATCAAATCTCAACGGCTCAGAGTGATGCGGGCTCGGATCCGGGTTGGGTCTTGGACTACTCAAGCCCATGTCTTGTAAATGGGTTGCTTCTTGTTGGGTTGCAACTGATGCGCGCGCGGCCTTTGGCTTTCTGCTCCATAGATGCTTGCCTCCAATTTTCTGCTCTTTTGGCTCCTCAATTTCTCCGAACTTTATTTACTGACTAAAAACACAAAGTTAATTAGTACAAATATTTATTCTTGAAAACAAAGAAAACACAGAATCTAGGATAATATCTGATTTCTGAGTACAAAAGATGAGTTAAATGCCAATAAATAGATGTAGAAATATGCAATATTTGGCACTCATCATATAACCACCACCTCCTCCCACCGCCGCCCACCACCACCACCTCCGACTACCACCGAGAGAAAAATTTCAATTTTTGGTAACTAATCATACGAATCACTAATCATTAAGTTCAGTTCTTGGTCATAAATTTGGGAAAGTTCTTACCGGTAACTAATCATTACTAATCATTAAGTTCGGTTCTTGGTAATAAATTTGGAAAACCGAACTTTAAGTTTTTACAATTTTTTTGTAACCGAACATCTTACTGGTAACTAATCATTAAGTTCGGTTCTTGGTAATAAATTTGGAAAACCGAACTTTAAGTTCGGTTTGATCGTAAAAAATCTTAAATTTTTTTGTAACCGAACTATAAAGTTCGGTTTGATCGGAAGGAAAATTTTTAATTTTTTTTAACCGAACTTCTTACTGGTAACTAATCATTACTAATCATTAAGTTCGGTCCTTGGTAATAAATTTGGAAAATCTTAAAAAAAAAATTTAACCGAACTATATAGTTCGGTTTAATCGCAAGGAAAATTTGCAATTTTTTTTTGTAACCGAACTTCTTATCGGCAACTAATCATTACTAATCATTAACTAACTTTTTATAATAGAGTAACTAATTATTACTAATCATACTAATTACTAATCATTACTAATCATACTAATCATTAACTAATAACTAATTAATCATTAAACAAAACATTTAATTAAGGAGGGTAAGTTTGGTATTAAGAAAAATATTTAGATAAGGGGTGACTTAGGATTACTTGTAATATCTTTCCTAAAATAGAATCATGGTCCCCCACAAAAAAAACCATGGTCCCCAAAAAATGGTTCTTTAAATGTAATGTACCTGAGGTAGATCATCCCCTAGAAACAATAAGCTCTTTACTTCTATGATCAGAGAGTACAGATCCTTAGGCATTTTGTTTTCCATTTTAATTGCGTTTCTTTCACACCATATGGACCATATGATTGCACACCATATAAGTACAAATCCTTAAGTTGACCTGCCATGGTGTGGACATCATGCCCAGGTGGGTTATACGTCATGGCGTTAGAAAATGTAAGCCTCACATCAGCAAGAAATCCGAATGGACTCGAATACTCGCCATTAGCAATCTTACTCTTTACCGTCCCCAAATCCATTAGCTGCTTGATATGCGTAAAATAATCTGGAATATTCAACTGCACAATGTCCACCAATGTCCACTGGAGTATTGAAAACCCATACATTGCTTCATTAACTTCGAATTTGAAGTGCTCGCTGTAGAAACATGCTTCTTATTCTGAAATTTCCCATGATTTCCTCTCTCTGTGGAGTGGCCATTTTGATCAACACATTTTGATCTTCCGGTTTGAGATATATTCCATTTTTAAGATCTTACTGGCTTTTATGTATATAAATTTATATTTATAGGTATCATTTAATTTATCAATCGTTAACAATATGTACTATTGTCTATATGTACATGATAGAAGTGCTCTTACCTCCCTGGTTGCATCGATAGTGATTGAGAGTCCACCAAAAAGAAGAAATAAAACAAAATTATGGCAGCCGCTCGCTCACTGTGACACCTTCCATAAAATGTCATTTATATTTTTGCCGGTCAATTTTACCGGTCAACAAAGAGATGACTCTCAGTTCGTAGTTCACAAAGAAGTGTGATTATAAATAAAAAAATCTTAAGATGAATGCCATAATGCAAATATAAATAAAATCACCTTTGGTTTTGCCAATTCCATCCATCAAATCCAAGGCAACTATTCTTTGTGAAGTAAAATTGACCGCAGCAACAGAAAAGGAATTGATTGAAACCTTAGACTTTAATCCATAGCACTTAGATCAATAACATTAATTAGCTTCACTGAAATGTTAAGATATCTGAAGTTAGCGTTTTAAAAACAATGAACCATGAGATAACAACCATCACGTTTACGGTTCCGTTTTTATACGTGCATAGAAAATGTAAAATTGAGTTAACGATACAACCCTGGAGTAGGAAGTTAAAACATGAATATAATTCGGGCTTCCTCCAGCTCTCTTTCATATGTTTTTGGCTTGGCATGCTCAAGTAAATCCTAACCCAATAAAAATTAAAAGAAAAAGAATCTGCTCATTAGGGATAGATATCTAACAATAATATTTCTCCAGGTCAAAGAGAAACTTGGACGTTAGTTCAATCGGCAACTTATTCTGTAATCAAATTCCAACAACGATCAATAGGTAAACAAACGAAACCTTGCTTACGGTTCCCAATTGTTTTCTGATTTTCCTCCCCAACCATTGAGAGTTCGTGTTTGATAGCTTGGCTTGGTATCCTCTATGCGAGAGTAGCTGAATATGCAAACTAAGCATCCATGTATGGATGTACCGTATTCTAAATCTGGCATAAGTTGCCGGCTAATCAACTACAATATTTGGGGGGGAAAAAACTAAATATAGTTATTTTTTTTTTCCTGGCAGTTCCTAGATTTCGTTAAAAAAAATACATTTAGTCTTAAACAACAAAATATGGATAATATTCCCTTAACCACAGTTTCAGAAGATCTTATAAAATATGAAACCAATATTTTAATTCATTTCCGCCTATTCTTCTTATCTATTTCCGTTAAAATAGATGATTGAGAATGGTGGATTTTAAGCCTATTAATTTGAAATGATAAAGCATCTTGCAAATACATCGACTAAAATAACTTGCCAACAACAAGAAGATTTTTTATTTTTTTTTAATAATCGACTCGAAAACAAAAAGCAAATTCTAGGTTTTGATGGTGCAAACAAAAGGGATAGAGAATACCAGAATTGTTGTCGAAAGAGAGAGGAAGCGTTCAGTCGTGAGCGCTTATTGTGATGATCTGCAAACACAAACAAACTGAAAGACGGTTCGAATTCAAGGGATGTAGTGTAAAAAAAAGATAATTTCCTTTTAACTGAGATTATCTTTTGACCGAAATAACAAACCAACATTGCTAGTTCAATATGCATGTGCGATGTATGACTAAGAAAGAGCCAAGATTGTTACCATGAAAAGTGATAAATACGAAACTCCGAAAACTGTAGACCTGTAAACGAATCTCGAAACATTGCGCGGGCATTGTCTCCATTCTCTCAGCAAGGAAGTTCAGCAGAAGGATATTTTCATCCTATTATCAGTTGAGAACGGATATAGATTTCAGGTGCATTATGCAGCACGAAAAGAAAAGCCATTAAATACTTATAATAGTATTTGTAGAACGCGGCTAAATATTGGGAAAAGACCTGACGTGAATGCACCAAAATTTTAAGAGACTTGTTTTAGAATGGGACAGAAGCATCGTATTTCAAGACACTCCACAAACAATTTTTGGAACCATGGTCGGATCCATAATAATTAATTATCTGACCAGTCTTTATTGGGGGAGTCTGTTCCTCTTGCAATTGTATCACAGAACTTGCATGTGTATGTACGGAGGCCAAAATAAGATTTCTTTATTCCTATTCCTGAAAAAAAAATCATAAGAAATGACCATTTGGATAATAATTTTCATAAAGAGGAATTTATATTTACGTATAAAAAACTACACGTATATAGAATCTGATTAATACCTGGGAAGCCTGATTCTCCACTATCATCATAATTTGTGAATGTTATTTCTCCAGTACTACACATTTTGGGGCTGCTCTAACAAATAACAGGACGTAAGATAGTCCGGCTAAACAGGGGCATCATTGCATACACCATTATATGGGAAAAAAATAAATCCAAGGGACACAGGAAGGAAGAAAACTCACAAATGTTATCGAAGTACGCAGACTTCTCATTAAAAAAATTCTTCCACATTCAGTGACATCATGCATGAAATTAATGCAGTTTTGAATTTGCAGAAGTACAAATACTGCAAACCAAGGTATTTATAAAATATAAGTTCGTTATCCGACATATGGTTTTAAAATACCATGGGGCTGAGGCTTTCATGCTACATCCTTCCAAATTCATTGAAACCTCGATTCTCCAAGATCCGTATAATCTCTGTTAGTAATAGAATGCTGATATATGAGAATCTCAACTATTCCAATAAATTACCACAAAGAGAAAATACGAAGGCTGCAAATACTTTTCCCAAGTAAGCCATGGGAAACGTTAAACTCTTCACGAAAATGTCTCCCTTCCAAGACACCGAACTTAGATCTTGCCAATACAATTAAGAGATCATTAATTTATTGTTACCCTATGTTCTCAATTTCCCTGGCTAGAAAATAACGGCACTAACAAATTTTAGACATACAAAAAAATTCTGGAAACACCTATCAACACATGGCAACTCAAAGGACCATAAACTGACTTCCTTACCATCAGCAAAGCAAATGGAAAACTACGTTCACTGACAAAAATGAATGAAAGTATACACGCATTACAGATAAGAAATGATATTGAGATAAAGTGAGTACCATAAAATGGGAAGAGTAGTGCTGCTTTTGCATTATTGTGAACTAACCGTTATATTCAAACATTTCAGCTGAAATTACAGTCGAAAAATAGTCATACCTTCTCCTAGCAATGGACCTTACTGAAAGTGCAACCCAAGGCGAATAACTACCTTTCTTAAGGAACACACTGGTTTAGTCTTCTTGATCTCTATTGCATAGCTCGCACATCTCCTCAACATCAAAAAGTGATTCTTTGACCATCAACGGATCCATTTGAGATAATTAGCAATTGCGTCACTGCCTACCAATAAACAGTTGCACATTTTTGACAATGAAGGGATGTCTTACAAAATGAGAAATTTAAAAAGTCTCAAATGATACAACAACTCAATGAGATGTCCTAAGTAACCAAATATGTAAGCAGAGAAAAGGAGCAAATCATGATTGATCTAGCATTCAAATGGTTATAAGCAGCGATTACATATCAGCACCTGGATAGCACAGCTGATGAGTGCCAAATAGTGCATATTTATACACCTTTTTATTGGCATTTTACTCATCTTTTGCGCTTAGAAATCAGATATTATCCCAGATTCTGTATTTTCTTTGTTTTCAAGAATAAATATTGGTATTAATTAATTTTGTGTTTTTAGGTAATAAATAAAGCTCGGAGAAATTGAGGAGCCAAAAGAGCAAAGAATTGGAGACGAGCATCTATGGAGCAGAGATAGCCAAAGCTCGCAAGGCGAATCGGCTTGCAACCCAACAAGGAAGACATGGGCTAGAGCTACCCATGACCCGGATCCGAACCCGCTCATCCCGAGCCGTTGAGATTCTATCTCCCACATCCAACGGTCGCTGCCTCCAAGCGCATCGAAGTTCGCTGCTCCCGTGCAACACCAAATCTGTCTGATCCTTCCTGAGCCGTTCAGATCTCGCGCATCTTCATCCTACGCCGCTCCAACCTTCGCATCATCTTCTCATTGCGCCCGCTCCACAAAGAAACCCCTATCACCTATACCCATCGAACCAAATCCATTTCTTCTTCCATCTTCTCTTTCTTCTTCCCCCATACCTCTGCAAATCCCATACTTCCTTCACCCGACCAAACCCAGTTGCAGAGCCACCTCCGCCACCATCTCTCAATCTCTGACAGACGCACCATCCCCATCACCACCTCCTCAGCTACCCTCGCATCACCCATCTCCATCCATAGCTTCTACCATAACCTAGAAGCTAGGGTTGAGATGATTGAAGCTAGGGTTTCACCAAATCCCTTGCATGGTCGATTCTGAAGTCAGAGAGCCGATTAAACAGAGCCAACAGCTATCTCAGAGGGTATGGGCGAATAGGTTAGCATTTAATTTCTACTTTTGAGAAAATTAGGGTTTTGAATTTTTGGGCATGTATAAATAGAAGAACTGTGGGTGTTAGAAACTCATGCCTGGGCTAGCCAGAGCACCATTGTAGTGTAATTTGTGTTATTTTCAGTTTAATTATGTTCTAAGTTCTTAGCCAGGGTGTTGTTGAAACCCCTGATAATATGCCAAGAAATTCATCTTCTTTTTATTGTTCTTGTTATGCTTCATTTTCTTAGAATGATTTAGCTATTTGAGCACATGACCCTGTGATAGAGTGTACTGTAAGAAGACACTCTATACTAGGGGGAGTGTGTAAGATTAGTCAAGACATTATCATGGTGTTCTTCCCTGGAATGAACCAAGAATATAACTTGATTAGGAACTGCCTTAGCATAGGTTCAGGTGGTGAATTCACTGACCTGGTAGCTTCTAATTTGTTAAAATTTACTCCCTTGCCTTAGTTTAGACTCATGCACTCAACCTCAGTCGCTTCGACAACTACAATTGTGTTACCACTTCACTAGAAACTCAGTTTAGGAAGCCTTGATCAACATATCGGCACCACAAGTCTCTGTGGTTCGACCCGTACTTGCCACGTCTCCGATAGACGCCGTGCACTTGCGGTTATCACTCGTAGGCATTAATATAAACACATTTAAAGGCCTACCAAGTTTTTGGCGCCGCTGCCGGGGACTTGGCGTGTGCCCTGTCGATTGTTGGCTTATCTTTACTGAATTTCCATTTCTCCTTGTAAATACTCACATTGCATTGTTATTTTTAGCTCTTTGTTAGTGTAACTTAACTATTCTTTTTGTTTTGCATCTTCTTTATTTTTCCATCTTCAAGAATGTAAATTAGTCACATTTTCTCGCACCCGTTATTCCATCTCGTTAATGCATCATTACCTTATTAGTACAACTTAGTTATAATTACATTTCATCATATGATTGTTAGCTGTGCATTGTTAGTTGTGCATTTTTAGCTGAGCATCTGTAAAATTAGCATGTTAACTAATTGCATTTCATCACCCTGATATATCAAGTATAGTGTTTCAACCCCTCCCCAGTCAGTCCAAAATATTCTCAGCTGGTGATAGCCAATGCTGATTTTCACTTTCTTTGCTTTAACTTGCACATTGCTGGGAACTAAAACCTCTCTGTTGAGATTGACAGGTACCTGTGTGCTGCTGTGCTGCTGAGCTAAGCCCAAGAAGGGGAAGAGAAAGGTGCATAACTTGAGGCTTCAGGTAAGTGACCCTTGATAGCCGAGTAAGCTCTTTATGCCCCATAACAAGCATAGTGTAATGACCTATCACATATAATTTTGAGGCTAGCCTGTGAATGAACTGTGAATGTGCTTTAAACCCTAGGCCTCAGCAAACTTTGTGTTCACCTCCAGCCCCTGCAGCTGTGAGTGTGAGCTACAAATTGGTTAGCCCAGATACTTGCAAAACCTAGTTGACATCAAATAAACCAGCTGACCAATCTGCCATATACTCCTGAGCATAACCTGTGAACATTGAGGTCAACTGACCTTGCAGACATCAATCTGTGCATCTGTGTGTCGTTAAATCGTTGTAAAGTCTTTGTCAAGGGTTATCTGTTGTTCATCTGCTGCAACTCGTGTGACCCTGTGAGCCACCACTTTGTTGAACCAAGTGTTGTTAAACCTCTGAGCATACCCTGAAACTGTGAGTTGAGCTGTGAGCTGTGCTCTAACCCTCCAGCCCCGTAATTTGTGAGGTTGAACTTGGTTAATTAGTCAGTGTTTGCAAATCTATAAGCACTACCCTGGTTGCCTGTTGAGCCAGTTACCTTGCATGCTAGCTGAGAATACCATGATATTGCGCTGAACTGTATGCATGTGTGAAATTGTCACCACTTCCATGAGCTTGACCTCACATTGATATTCTGCTAGTCTGTGCCTACCTGAGCTGTTTAGCCCGCTAATCTGTGAGATACCATTTGTTGTGTCTTTGTTAAGCCTTAGCCTACATTTGCCCTGTGTGCTCAGTCCAGCCCCTGCAGCTGTAGAGACTGAGTTGCAGCTGGTAACCCAATTGCTGTTATCCCTGTGTGAGTTTGTGATTACTCTGTGCTGTGCTGATTACTCATCTTTGATGTGTCTCTAGCATGTGCATAAACTCTCACTTGCTGAGCTGTGCTGTGAGTGAACCTTGCATACCAGGGATGCTCAACCTTGACCTTGAGCTACATCTTATTTGTGTTGTGCTGTGTAATCTGTGCTTGAAATTGCTGAGGTTTGTTGCTTGTGAGCCTGCACTCAGACCTGTGTGTGCTCATTTGCCAATTTGTGACTGAGCCTGTGCATAAGTTGCTCAGGTTTCCTTGTATTGTTCTTTATCTGGGCAACTCAATTTGTGCTAGCCCTACACAAAAACTTGGCCTATGCACACAAACTGAAACACTAAGTTGTAGCCCACTCACTATGCCTGACCATTGAGGCCTGCTGAGCCCACAACCTAGGCTTCCCACACACAAACTTGTTCTCTGCAACCACTGAAGCCCAAATACTGGGCTGTGCTATGGGCTTGCATAATCTCTGGGCTGTACAAGTTTCACAAAAGCTGGGCTGCTTAACAAAAACCAAATCTGAGCCCACATAACTTGCACCTGTGTACCTGGGCTCTGTGCGGAAAACTCAACTCACAACCACTGGGCTCTGTTCTAGCCAACAACTGGGCTGTGTCTCTACACAGAAACTGGGCTGCATATAACCAGTTCCACCAAACCAGCCCATTTAAACCAAACTAAACCCAATAAACCAAAGCCCAAACAAACCAAATCCCACACCAACCAAATGAAACCCAACAAACCAAATGAAACCCAATAAACCAAACTAAGTCCACAACAACTGGGCTTTGAGTTCAATTTGAGTTGTTAAATCATGTCAGGATTTTGGTCTGCAAATGGGGATACAAACAAATCCATCAGAGAGCTTGCTTACGGGCATGCTTCACAATATGAACTCCCCACATACCATAGTGATTTTAGGGAGTATTATGAGCCTTCTCAGGGCCCTGACCTTGGATACTCATACCCTAGCCATCATGAGCACATGTATCAGTCACCACAGTGGGGAGTTGAACAATTTTATACTCCCCCGACTCCTTGTTTACAATCACTAATGGAAACGCTCATGGAACAAAATGCTAGGCTTGACCTGAATGCAATACATGACCATCCATATAGCAACATGCATGATCATCCCTTCTCTAGTGAACCATGTGCACAACCATTTAATGATTATTCATATGAAACATGCATACCCACTATTGAAGACTCTCCCTCCATTGAACAATGTCACATGTTCTTAAAGATGAACCTTATTCATTTAGAAAAGGAAGAATGGAAGGCAGTTCATGATAGGATGATTATTGTCCCTAATAAAGTAAATCTTGAAAATAGTGTTTCTATTCCTACTCATGCAACTAACACTGAATATGAACCTAATCTAGAGGTAAATGAGTATACTAGAAATGCTAATAGGGAAATGCATTTTTGTTATGATGATGATGATGATGAATATGATATGTTAGAAGAGCATGTGCATGCGAGAAAATATGATGGCATCTTTTGGTTCGGAGACGTTAGGCGTCTCTTGTGAACCCTATGAATGATACTTCTTCTAACATTCATATATGTGATATTGATTCTGAGCTTGGGTTTGTAAAATTCTTCAGTGAATGTGAGCATGCTACACAACTTGTTTGTGACTTAGGAAAGGATGAATCTTCTGTAGACACTAATATTCTTATAGACCATGATATTATTTTTGTGTGCGATTCACGGCCATGTCACAATATGTTGCCTCCTCGATGAGTATGACATGGAAATTGATGAATTGTTCCATGCAGGTGAACATGATTTACCCTCTTCTGACTTTAGGAAAGTGTGTGATGGTGCAAATGATCTTATACAAGAAAAAAACTTAGATGTACCTAACCTCTCTCCTGAGTCACAGATTGAAATACCTCCACCAAACCTAGGTGTAGTTTGTAACAAAATTGCAAAACCAACTTTTCTGAAAATGCCTAACTTAGGCCTAGAGCTTTGTGCTTCCCAAGTCCTCTTGGACTATTTTGCATCAAAGTATAACACTCTTAAGGAGCCACAGTTGGAATGTGTATGTCTGCATGTTCTTAGCAATACTCATTTTGAGTTAGACCTTTTGCATGATGTACCTTTAAATTTGCAAGATTTTGTGCTCAAAAACACACCTGTTGACAAATTTAGGTTTGGGGAAAGTCATTCCCATATGCAGCCTTACTTGCACTCTCTTGTTATATTTGTGTAAGGTTTGTTGATGTTTGTATATATTTTCTATTGGGTTGATCCTCAACTCTTTAGATTGTTAGTATATGGTGAATTTTCATTGTATATAATCCAGTAGGACTTGTTAAATTTTTTCTTTTTTTGAATCGGTTGAGTCTTCTTGTACATATTTTGTGCTAATCCGATATGATCTCCACTGAGAATGTTGGATTCTAGCCTTGACTAATGAAGCTCTAACCGTGCTCCCACCGACATCCGGTAATCTCTTCCCTTTTCTCTACTCAACATAGTTCTCTTGGTATGTAACTGTTTAAATTTTTTCTATCTGTCGACACATTGAGGACAATGTTTGATTTAGGTTTGGGGGTGCATTTGCATATAGAGTTTTTAGTCTTTTTAATATTTTATTTCAAAAAAAAAAAAAAAAAAAAAAAACTCTTTTTGTAAAAACCTCCAACTTTTAGAGATTTTAGAGTCACTAGCATGCTTCTAGCTATGTTTACATAGAGAATCGACCAAATAAAAGAAATTGGAAGTACCGGAGAACACAATCGGGTTTCTTAGTTGATTAGAGCGTTAAAGTTGGATTTAACCATGCCGGGAGAGCGAATTAGGTGTTGTTTAGATATTCGGTAGTAGAATTGTGATCACCCATAGTGGAGACTACCCATTTTACATCAAGTGAGGCACCAACCTTCAAATTTTTGCAACTTTCTAGAAAAGTCGTTAGAGTGTGTGTCACCGTACATCAATTCCGGGTAGGAATGGTGAGCTACCCAACTTCGCACTACTTTTGATCTCTTGAGTGCTAGTTTTTGTCAATCATGAGGGTGACGTTTAAAGATGAAAACTCCTTCTAAATATCGATTTGCAGTTAGCATCACTCTCTCTCTCAATCAGCAAGACCCATAGAAACACATCATCATCAGCAAGCGGAGCATCATCAGAATATTGAAAGAAAAATTGATATAGTCCAAGGTTTACGTGCAACAAAGAAAAAGAAAAGAAAATAGGATGAGAATTAATAAAATTTATAAAATCAAGACAATACAAGTTGTGGAAAAATTAAGTGATAAAGTCCTTTGTCCATGGAGTTAGTTGTTTCATTATTTGTATTTTTATTTTCATTTATTGTAAACACTCAGTAAAAAAAAAAAAAAAAAAATCAAAAAAATATTGTAGTTTATTTTCTTAGTTTTGATACCACCATGGTAAAGAAGAATTGAAAAAGAAAAATCCAAACAACAAGGAATTTGAGTAGAAAAGTTAAAAAAATTGTCAAGTTTTGTGAAGTTTAGAAGTTCGTCATCAACAAGTGAAGACCGAAGACCGAAGATTGAAGACGTTTCTATGGTTCTTATGAGAGAGTGATATTAATTGCCGATCGGGTGAGAAGGTAAGTGAGTACTCCCATCCTTGCTAATGGTTGATTTCCCTTCTTAGAGATCATCGAAAAAGATTCTTTTTGTCCACATACGTGGAGTCTCCGAGAAATTATTTCGGAAGGTTATCCTTCTCATCTTCAACGTGTGCAGGATTTCTCTCTTTATTCCTGCCTGCACACATGAGAGACTAAAAAAGCGATCTTTTTGAGTGCCATTATCATAAAACCCTATTAGTGAGGCAGAAGTCGAGGCTTATGATCACATTCGAATCCGAATTCTTTCATATGGTATGGTTACTTCTCGCTCAAAGACTTAAGGATGAGAATGCGTTCTTTGGTAGTTCTAACACATTACTAGCATGCGAAACTCTATGTCCTCATAGCTTTTTGGAGGCTTGAGACTCTTTTACACTACGAAGTTGGAGAAGGTTTTGTGGGTACACCTCGGTAAACCCTCACGAGACTACAACTCGTCCACTAGGGACACCTAGGGGTTTAAAGGCTTAGTGCATACGCTAAATGCATTCGAGAGACTGCGCGACAGTGGTATAGTTAGGATTTCTTAATTTTGTTTCACTTGAGGACAAGTAAAATTCAGGTTTGGGGGTATTTGATGAGTGCCAAATAGTGCACATTTATACGCCTTTTATTGGCATTTTACTCATCTTTTGCGCTTAGAAATCGAGATATTATCCCCCAGTTACGTATTTTCTTTGTTTTCAAGAATAAATATTGGTATTAATTAATTTTGTGTTTTTAGGTAATAAATAAAGCTCGGAGAAATTGAGGAGCCAAAAGAGCAAAGAATTGGAGACGAGCATCTATGGAGCGATAGCCAAAGCCCTTATGAATCGGTTGCAACCCAACAAGGAAGACATGGGCTAGAGCTACCCATGACCCGGATCCGAACCCGCTCATCCCGAGCCGTTGAGATTCTATCTCCCACATCCAACGGTCGCTGCCTCCAAGCGCATCGAAGTTATTGCTCCGTGCAACACCAAATCTGTCCGATCCTTCCCGAGCCGTTCGGATCTCGCGCATCTTCATCCTACGCTCGCTCCAACCTTCGCATCATCTTCTCAGCTGCGCCTTGGCTCCCACCGCAACACCCCCTATCACCTATACCCATCGAACCAAATCCATTTCTTCTTCCATCTTCTCTTTCTTCTTCCCCCATACCTCTGCAAATCCCATACTTCCTTCACCCGACCAAACCCAGTTGCAGAGCCACCTCCGCCACCATCTCTCCATCTCTGACAGACGCACCATCCCCATCACCACCTCCTCAGCTACCCTCGCATCACCCATCTCCATCCATAGCTTCTACCATAACCTAGAAGCTAGGGTTGAGATGATTGAAGCTAGGGTTTCACCAAATCCCTTGCATGGTCGATTCTGAAGTCAGAGAGCCGATTAAACAGAGCCAACAGCTATCTCAGAGGGTATGGGCGAATAGGTTAGCATTTAATTTCTACTTTTGAGAAAATTAGGGCTTTGAATTTTTGGGCATGTATAAATAGAAGAACTGTGGGTGTTAGAAACTCATGCCTGGGCTAGCCAGAGCACCATTGTAGTGTAATTTGTGTTATTTTCAGTTTAATTATGTTCTAAGTTCTTAGCCAGGGTGTTGTTGAAACCCCTGATAATATGCCAAGAAATTCATCTTCTTTTTATTGTTCTTGTTATGCTTCATTGTCTTAGAATGATTTAGCTATTTGAGCACATGACCCGTGATAGAGTGTCTCGTAAGAAGACACTCTATACTAGGGGAGTGTGTAAGATTAGTCAAGACATTATCATGGTGTTCTTCCCTGGAATGAACCAAGAATATAACTTGATTAGAACGCGCCTTAGCATAGGTTCGGGTGGTGAATTCACCGAATTCGGTAGCTTCTAATTTGTTAAAATTTACTCCCTTGCCTTAGTTTAGACTCATGCACTCAACCTCAGTCGCTTCGACAACTACAATTGTGTTACCACTTCACTAGAAACTCAGTTTAGGAAGCCTTGATCAACATATCAGCACCACAAGTCTATGTGGTTCGACCCGTACTTGCCGCGTCTCCGATAGACGCCGTGCACTTGCGGTTATCACTCGTAGGCATTAATATAAACACATTTAAAGGCCTACCAACAGCAAGATATGGTGTTCTAATAGCAAAAGCACAATAGCGATATATATACTCCCTCTTCGCAGTTGCCACAACAATTATAACATTTAGACACCACAAAACTGGAACTTGTTTTAGAATAGCTGGGGTTTTAAACCTATGATTAGAAAAACCCATGACTGTTATGTTTGTTCCAGTAAAAACCTGACCTCAAATAGGAGAGACATAAAACAAATACTAAGGGCTGTTTCAAATTGAGAAAAAACATTAAAAAGACACCAATTGATGTCCTAAAATCAAAAACAAAACTGCAGAAAAATACCTAATCAATGGATACAAAATCAAAAAAATAAATAAAATAAGAACATGCAGAAGAAAATCCAATCCCTATTTGTTCCAAACTAAAAATCCCTCAGCTACAACTTCAAAATAGTAATTAAGTAAAATAGACAAAGAACTAAAACCAAAAACCACATACCCAATTCCCATCTGGTTCCCAATACCTACAAAATCAAAAAATAAATAAATCAGTACTAAATATTAGGGAAACACCGCAGTTAACTAATGTACAACCATATATTCTTTCTTCAACAAATCGAAAAGAATTAATTCAAAGCAACTGTCTCTACCTGCCATGGGTTTGGAAGAGAGTGCAATTCCATTGCAGTTTGCCGATGAAAAAGATCCCATAAAAACTTATTTGGGCTGATTTTTTTTCTCCTATGGAAATGGAAATTCTCAGTTTTTTTCTAAAAAGAAAATTGTTTCAACTTTTACCCTAAAGATCTTCTAAAATATATTTTCCATTAATTGCAAATAATCAAAAACTAATGCTGTTATGGAAATTCTTATGATTTTTCTTCTGTTATGGAAATTCTTGGATTTTTCCTAAAAATAATTACCCTAAAATCTTTTAAGATTTTTTGCTTTAGCATGTAAATATCGTAAAAAAACTTATATATGTTGATTTTCTTTTTACATGGTAATTCTCGTTTTTTTCTTAAAAAAAAAAAAATCGACCCGGCCCTCACAAAAGATATTTATAGATTTTGCTGTTAATCTGAAGGTTCAGATTTCATTAACTATTAAAAATTGACGATCACGAAATGTAAGGGGGCTAACTTTGATTTCGGCCAATCAGGATCGAGGGTTCTGTTCACCGGCCAATGGGAGGGGAGGTTTTTATAACTCTCGACGTGGTGTGAGAGATGTGATTGGGTGTTTAGGTTGTTGATTGTAATGTTATGGTAACCCATGGCTAACCCATCCCCTACGGGGATTCCCCATACCTGTCCCCGCCCCATTCTTTCGGGGAACGGGTAGGGGATGAGTTTTGATTTTTTGAACGGGTAGGGATGGGATGCAAGATCCCCGCCCCATTGCCATCCCTACGCACAAACCACAATATGCTCACGGGTTTTGTCCGACAAAAATCTTTTCATGTTATTTTGTTTGTATTCTACCAACTGTTTCCCCTGTGGAAAAATAAAAAACCGTTGTGTACGATTGTCCCCAGATAGTTTCGCTTAAATAGTACTGTTTGAACGTTATGTTTGGACTGTGCAATAATCTTTTGGCCAACTTTTTCTCTTTCTACTGTTCCGTTGTTCTGTGTTGTCGATTGCAAGAAACGTGGCCACGGTTAGGAGCTCGAGTCCAAGGAGGGGATAGAAAGGCCGAACGAGTGTGTGAAGGCTAAAGACGTAATTCCTCCAATTCTTGATAAAAGGCTGCCAAATAATCCATTCACTCCTTCGCCTCCTTTTTGTTTTGAAAATTTTTGGGAAACCGAAAAGTCTATTTCGTACTTATCTTTCTACCGAACGAAAGAAAAAACAAAAATCCTTAGCCAATCATGAAAAAAACTGCAAGAAAAAACCACCAAACACAAACCGAAATCCAAAAAGGGACCCTACTATCCTCCGCAGTGCCTATCGGAACCCATCAGAAAAATTTATGAGATAAAAAGTGAACTCGGTTTTTACGTAGTTCCCAGCTCGGTATGTCCAGGAGCACCGAAGAAAAAATACATTTGCTCGCAAAAACAGTTTATACCACTTAATTATAAATTTTGGTCAAAACCTTAATAAACAGGTGGGGACAAAAGTGAGGAAAACATTAGTCATGTTCTGATCAAAAAAAAAACATTAGTCATGTGAAGTCAACTAGTGATCTTTTGTCAAACAGAGTGTGTGCCCTCCTTTTGGCTCATCAAAGTTTAATTCCGCCATAAGCGCCATAGATGACTTAAAAAAACACTACAAAAATTCTTCACACAAGTCAGTTTTGTCAATTGTCATCATCAAAATCTAGACTAGATTAGTATGTTGATCCAGGCATTCTAAAGCGTAAAATGGAACTTTCCTCACATGTAGTTAACGCGTATACTGTTCCTCTTTATGGCGATTACTTAGAGCTATGTATAATTGCATGTTATCCGCATATGAAGACATAATGAATGGTATGATGCTACAGTACAGTTCATTATACTCTGATTATTATCCCTTAAAAGTCCCTTTAGCTTTAATAGTAGTCATAACTTAACTAATGGTTCCAAAAGAAAAAAGATCATCTTTCGGACGTATTCACACATAAATATCATTTGCATTACGCGTTATTGCATGCGGAAATGCTATTCACCTCCCTATTCTGCTCCCTCCAATCTACACCACACATCTAGGATTTGAATCACATTCAGGTACAAGTGGGGTTCATCATTTCCCAGATGTGGGGTTTAGATTGGAGGGAGCAGAATGGGAGGTGGAAAATAGGGAGCTGAATAGCACCACCGTATTGCATGCAACCTAGACTACAAATGATAACAAAAAAAAAAAAAGTCTAAATTACTTGAAATGATTTAAAGTGATATGAGAATTAATGGCAAAGCTACTGAGAATCTGTATCCTTTTTTCTTTTCCATTTTTGTTTTATTTTTCTTTTCTTTTCCGTTCTTGTTGTTTGTTTTCCTAGCCTGCTACAAGAATCTTTCTTTACAACTACCTACTAATATTTCCAGTTAATTTTGTTAGTTAAATACTTGCAGCTACCTAATGTTTTCTTTAAGTGAATATATTAGTATATATGTTTATAAGAAAATGCTATGCCGTTATTTGGCAAGGATATAAATGCGTCGTAAGTTGATTTTAATGCTAATGGATGGCTAGTTGAAAATTGCATGTTTTACGAAAAGTTGGATGCTAGATACAATTTATAAAGTGGAAAAAATAGGCTCCGCTGGAGCTTTTTTTATTAATTGGTAATGTGAGCACGGGACTCGTGTATGGTGCGCGTGATCACAAACAATCTTAATATCAATTGAATACGTGCATTGAGGTGTGAGAAGAGTATAATGTGCCTGGGTAGATGATGATTCATAGATTCCAAACCCCTCTAGTTTGTCATGATCTCGTCATCATCCCCCAAAGTGATAGGTCTGAGATATATGAATGTAAATGAAACTACCAGTACTCAAGGTAAAAGAGACGTCGGTTTACGTGGTTCAGCACTAAGGCTTACGTCCACGGATCTGAAGAGATTTACTATAAGATAAACGGTTACAAAGATCATCCCAAGATCTTGTGTTCATTGACTACTAAAATTGAAGCTCACACTTACTTCTTCCTATTCTCTCTCTTGCTCTCGATCCCCCTCTCAGTAGAGGGGGTATACATATTTATAGCTAACTTGGGTGGGTCCACTGACAGTGAGCTGTTGAGATCTTATCTTCTTGTGCTCTGTGCGTGGTCCGCGGAGTTCTACGCCACCCCGCGGCTTCTACTGTATCCCGGTTCATCACGCTGACCAACCCTCGTTTCCTCCGTTGGTCGTCCGACACGTGTTTTCTTAGCCGCATTAAATGCGGGTGGTTGGAGCGGTCCAATCCGCGCTGAGTGGTGTCAGTCCTCTTGTCATGTCTGTGTCAGTCGAACTTCCCCTGACCGTTGATTATATCTATCCTCGTGATGGGTTAAAGCCATCCTTTGGTGTTACGCGGGATCACCTATCTCGGGTGCTCCTTCATCTCTGACCGTTGGTCTTGACAAATGGCACGTTGTCCAAGTGCCACGGATGCCCCTATGTGTCATCCTTTTTTTGAGAGATGGCCTCCACGTGGACTCTGCTAGTACACGTGGCAATGGAGATAAATAAGTGTACTTACAATTTGCCCCTCTTCTTGCGACTGGGCGTTTGGCCTTTGTTGGAAGAAGAACCGAATGTGATGCGTTTTTATCTCCCTCATAACTTCTCCTAAAAAGGTGCTACCGCATTTATTGTGCACGTTTCCCATGTCCGGCCATAACCGCCCTTTGGATATTGGACGGTTTCTTACAGTTCTATATATAAAAAGAGAAGAGTGAGAGAATGTGACTTTAATTCACATTCTCTGTTTTATTCTCTGTTCTTGTCTTCATCTTCTTAACTTCCTCTCGACACCATTGTTGCTGCCTTTTTTACTCTTGTGGTCGTCGTGGTTGATCCGCCGTGGTTGATCTTCGTGGGTTTCTTTGTTGATTTATTCTTCGTGGTTCAGGTATGATCTTTTATCCCGTTTAATCACCATGCCTAAGCCTGTCGAGTTTCTGTTCTTGCGTTGATGATGAGTTTAAATTTAAATATACCATGGGATTTGAGAGTCGACGCTACTGAGTCGGATGTTTCATCGGCCATGCTTTGATTTTATTTCTTCTTTTGAGTTTGGATAATAGTCTCGAGAGTTTAAGCAACTGTTAGATGAAATCTGGGTTTTCTTCCTTCGTCTTGCTTGTTTTGAGATTTTCTTGATTTTTGATCTTCCCCGCCTCGATTTGAATTCCTATTCGTGTTTGTGCTCGTAGACATGTCCGATCATCCGCGGGTTCCTTACCAAACGCCCCCGTCAAGTCCTCATCGATCTCCCGGAGTGATCCCAATGTAAGGGGTGGAACCGCCTCCTCTTACCAGGGTAATCTTAGGGATGGACGAACATCCTCATCCTCTCGGTCGAGAGGCCTTCGCTTAAAAGGGGTGATCCTCCGCAGGGATCTAGATATGCCGTGAATCGTCCTAGAGGTGGGTCTCCTAAGAAGCAGCAGAATCCGCGCAATGAGCCTTTGGATGTGCAACCCCTCCGCTCTAAACCTCCACCGCGGACTAATCCACCTGTGCCTAGTTCAAGTAAGTCAACTAAAACTCTTACTTCGAAGAGAAAGGCTGCGGAGATAGAGTCTTCGGAGGATGTAATTCCTCCTAAGAGGAAGACAGTGGGTTCTGTGGGGGATACTACGGGAGATGCTCTTGAGGATGATTCTGCTGTTACTTTTCGTCCTTTACCTTTGGGTAATAAGAAGTTTACTTTCAGGCACATTGATCTTGAGGCCTTCAAGTTAAAACACGGTCTTCAGCACTTCCAAGTGCGTTTTTATGCCTCCGACAAAGATATCACTTATGAGATGGTTAACAATTATCGGTATGATGCCTTTCATTTTGACGATTGTGGGTGCTTTCGAGGCTGGTTTGATGTTGCCTTTGTATAAAGCCGGTGATGATTTCTACTATCGGGTCTTGTCTAGCCGCGATCATTGCCAAGAAAAGTCATAATCGCGGGGTGCAACTTGATTGACAGAAACTATCTTCGCCATCTCCGAGAATGCTATCTTCGTAGCAAGGGGCGAACAATGATGACTGTTATGCTCCTAAATTGGAAAAAGAGCAAGGGTGGTATACTCCGGAAAATTTCAATAAATCCTTTGGAGATTATGTTAATAGGAATACTCGTAAGCCGTGGTCTGTGAGTCTGCGGAACATTACTTCTGTTAAGGGGAAGTTCGCCTTTTGAGCGAGGTAAGTGATTCCAAGATGGCGAGGGTTCTCGGTGCCGAAGGTCTTCCTATTCCTGCGAGGAAAGAATCAAACGTGATCATGACTATGAGTGGTCTCGCCCTTGTTCTTGAAGTCGTTGGTCCGTGGGCCTATGGTTGGGTCCCCTGGTCCTCATGGTTGGCAGCCCTCTGCGACAGTCTTCCTGTGAAGCTTCTCCCACTCGTTACGCTCATTACGCCCCGTGCGGAATGAATTTTGCCGGTATGGACTTTGCTTATAGTCGCGATGTTGATGGCAAGAAGACGAAGATGTCCCCGATGCTAACCTTCTTCCGCGGAATACCGCGTTGTTAAGGTGTGTTGTTTGTTTTCTACGTATGTATGCCCCTACGTTTTATTAAATAATGTTGATTATGCCAAGGAAAGGTGATGCCAATGGCTCTTTTATCATTACGTGTTGTAGGTGCGTAGAAATAAGAAAATTAATCCCAAGCAATCATCGAATTCTCCTACCGAGGGTTCCTCACACTTCGAGGATGTGAATAGTCCCGTGGGTGGTGATGAGGACTTTTCCGATGGGGAAGAGCGGGTGAGACTTCTCGCTTTGTTCAAGAAGGTGATGGTGATCAGGCCATTGGTGGTGGAGGTGGTGATCCAGGTCACCGGTGGCGGTCAAGGTGATCCGGCCCTTTGGTGGTGGTGAAGGTGATGATTCGGCCACTGGTGGTGGTCAAGGCGATCCGGCCACTGGTGGTGGTCAAGGTGATCCGGCCACTGGTGGTAGTCAAGGTGCTCCGGTCACTGGTGGTGGTCAAGGTGATCCGGCCGCTGGCGGTGGTCAAGGTGATCCGACCACCGGCGAGGGTCATGGTGATCCGGCCACTACCACTGGTGGTGGTGAAGGTGATTCGGACGCTGGTGATATTGGTGGTGGAGATCAGGCCGGGGGGGCTACTAAGTCCAGTGGGGATGTTATGGACAAGGGTAAGGGAATTGTTCTTGGTAGTGGTGACAAGGATGGGGATGCTTATTGTGAGTTCTCCTTTGGTAAGGTTTTATCTGGGGAACCATCACTTGACATGTCCACAGTTATGGGGCTTGTTTCGGACTTCACTCTGCTTCCAGCTGATGATGACTGGAGTGTTCTCGAAGATAGATGCGTTGGTGACCCATCCCGCAGGTCTGATGCTGGGGTTTTGGTAGTGCCTTCCGAGGGTTTTGTTGGTGGGGCCTTGGTGCAAAGTAATGTTGGTGCTTCTCATGGTGGGAATACCTCGGACTCTCCTTTAGATGATTTCTCGCGATCCTTAGCCGCGGATGGCGATGATGCAGTTTTGGCGTGGCTGCGAAAGAAAAACTTGCTGGTTGTTCCTCATCCTGCCCCCGTGATTGAAGGGGAAAAGAGTTCAGATGCTTTTACTCGTAGGCACATGGAGTTAACCCCTGAGGAGGCGGTAGATCGAGGGTGGGGCAAGAATCTCGTTGCGCGGGCTTGACCTTGTGGTGGATCCTCCCCCACCGTTCTGACATGATGGCTATTCTTTGATGGGTATCGTATAGTTACCCCCAGCAACGGTTATTGGAGGTTTGTCCTGTTCTTTTTATCCCTGATTTCGTTCAACTATGATGTGAGCTAATTTCCCTTGTTTTGCTGATAGATGATGAGAAGTGAGTATTGTAACCACCATCTTTACCGGCTCTTCAAGGCTAAATCTCTCAAGCTAGAAGGGAAGCTTCGACATTGCGAAGAGACGCTTACGAGTGTCGAGGCTTCGGTCTCTGCTAAGGATGAAGAAATAACCGAGCTAAAGAGTCTGCTTAAGCATAAGGAGCAGCAGAGGTACGGAAGAAGAGGCTCGGCTACGTTCGAGCCGGCTCGATTAAGGCCAAGTTAGCTGTTGCTGAGAAGAACTCCTCGTCTGTTTCAGGTCTGCGCTTCCTCTTCTTTGATAGTTTCCTTCTCGTTATTTGTTCTGAGTTTTCTCTTTCTTCCCTCCTCCCGCTGTACTATCTTCAGTGGGTGGAGTCCCTGAATTGTTGTGGCTTCGGAGTGAGAGGGCACGCCAAAAGGGTCGCATTGCTGAGTTAGTTGAAAAACTTAAGAGTGAGTCGGCGAAATGGAATGCCCGCGCGGACGTTCATAACGCTATGGCCGAAGAATGGCGTAAGAAAAAGCATTGCTTGGTAGATTTGCAAAATCGAAATAACCATGACCGCCAC
Source organism: Papaver armeniacum (assembly GCA_023531295.1). NCBI lineage: Eukaryota > Viridiplantae > Streptophyta > Magnoliopsida > Ranunculales > Papaveraceae > Papaver > Papaver armeniacum. The sequence goes on from JAJJWW010015208.1 coordinate 221,027, forward strand.
TTGTTCAACGGGGCTCTTTTATGGACGCGGGATAATCTTGAGCAAGCCCGTGGGCAGATTTCCTCCTTAGAAATTAAACTTAATGTTATGGAAGACGAGCTGCGGCGAGCGCGGTCTTCTCATCCCTCGGATGTGCGGACCTATATGCAGCGTCTTGCCAAGGAAAGAGACGATGCTAGGGCAGAATGTAGTGCTCTCAGTAGTGCTTTATCCGCGTCTCGAGCTGATGTGGCTCGTCAGGTTGAGCGTGAGAGAGACTTAGAGGTGACTATGTATCGTCTTAACAAGGGGTTGGAATCGAAGAATGATGAGGTTAATCGACATCGTCATTCGGGCTCGATCTTCGAAATGACCTAAGCGCGAGTCGTATGCTCATAACCTTCTCGGGTAGATTACGATAAGTTATCAAATGAATATGATTATGCCGCCGAGCGAGGGATTCCGCGGTTGATCATTGTGAAGGTATACGTTTCGTCATCGAGTGTGCTTTGTATTGTATACGTCATAACTCACTGTCTTCTTCTCACTTGTCCATGAGCTCCAAGTGTGACTTAAAGTCTGCAGATGAAAAGTTTGCCGAAGCTCGGGCTAAGGTAGTTCAACGGAGGGTCAAGCTAACTATCATCGCGGTCTAGCCTCGTCTCAGGAGGAAATGTTGAAAGAATCTAATCAGAGGATAGACCAGCTTTCTTCTTCCTTAAATCAGGCTGAGATGAGGAGCGTAGCTATAGGTTTCATGTCCCGTAAACAACTGGCCGAAGAGATTAATAAGATTCTTGGTGAGATTGAGCTGGATCTCAAGAAAAACCATGGGCTAACCAAGAATTATACTCGGCGTTCCGTGCCTGTGCTCCCATCAAGTTCTTCTGGACCCTCCTCGGGTGGTAGTGTTCCTTCATCGCTGAAGGATAAACCTGCGGATAACGCTCCTACTCAGTAGACCGTAGCTAGGATGCTAGGGATTGATCTCGGTTGCTTATCCTTTTTTGGCATTTTTGTTATTTTGCCTGCTGGGCTTGTAATCAACTGCCATGTATTAGATCAAACTTCGGTGTTCAAATCCGATTTTGAATTTTGTTGAATTTACATCTATCATCTTTGCATATTAAACGTAATGAAAATTTCCGCGGTATTTGTGACCATGGATATCAATCTTTGAATTTGATAAAGTGTATTGTTCGTGCAACTCCGTAGGTTGGTATCCCCGGAATTGTCTTGTGACCTTGCACCCCGTCCAGCTAATTCCTTGGCCAGAGGATTACTGAATGGTGGGGGTCTGGCCGACGTTAAAGGATATATTCCCTTGAGTTCGCGGCTTGTAATATTGCTCGGATATCTCATTCTGTGGGAAGTCGCCCCCTGGTCATACACTTATAGACACTTACGGAGGAGTTCTGAGAGATTGCATGTGTATGCTCCGATATATTGCGTGTGTGTGCTTTGCATGGGACATTGCCCGGTATATTGCAGTGGGTATGATCCACGCTTTGTGCGGGATATCCCTCTTGATAAAGTATAATGTCAATGTCAATTCTTAATAATTGCACAAAGATTTACGTGGTTCAGCCCTAAGGCCTACGTCCACGGGGTAACGATAGTATCGAAGCTTTATTAAGACGTGGTATGGTTTACAATGTACATTGTGTAAGTAATATATACATGTGTCTTATATGGTATTGGTTGTGATCTTGAATAGATTGATGTGTGGGTAATGAATAGAATATTGTAGAATATGACACTTGAAAATGAAAGCTTGTATTGATTGAAAAGTTAAGGCGCGTTACTCCTTTGTCGAGGAGATAGAGACATGCGGATTTGTAAGTCCGTTTTCTTCTTCGAAATGCATACGCAAGTGGTGGGTTATGGGTAGTATGGCTTGAGATATTTGACATTCCACGGATGCATGAGGATTTCCCCTTTTAGGTTACGCAGATAGTAAGAGCCATTTCTGCGATGTCGTGTATTACGTAGGGTCCTCCCCAAGTTGGTGCTAATTTTCCCCATTTCTTTTCTCATTTGGTATTGGGAATGGTTCTCAACACATACTGTCCTTCTACAAAATTCATAAGTTTCACTTTTTTGTTATATTCTCTCGGCTAGCTTTGCGTTGGTAGTTTTCCATTCTTTGTAGTCTTTGCTTCTCTCCTTTCTTCGAGATCGTCAAGCTTTTCTAACATCATGTCCGTGGTAAGGTTCTTTTCCCATGCTTGTCTTTGTTGTTGGAAGTAGGATTTCCGTAGGGATTACTGCTCTCCGTATGTGAGTAAGAACAGAGACTCTCCGTAGCCGATCTTGGGTCGTCCTATATGCCCATAGAACGTTATGCAACCGCTCACACCACCGCCCCTTGTATTCGTCTAGTTGTTTTTTAAGGATAAGCGCCAAAGTTTTATTTGTGGCCTCTCGCTTGTCCGTTGCTTTGTGGATATATGGGGGTGGATTTGTTTTTCAATTTTGAAGGTGTCGAATGCAAGTCGATATTCTTCCCTTGTAGTGCATTTCGTTGTCGGAAACTATCTCTCATGGGGATGCCAAACCGCAGATGATATTTTGAAAAATAAAAGTAAACACATCGAATCCCGAATTCTTGCCAATGCCTTTGCTTCTACCCACTTGCCGAAATAATCCGTTGCCACTATCAAATCTTCTCTTCCTGGCCCCCGATACGAGTGGGCCTACTATGTCGATACCCCATCTCTCGAAAGGCCACGGACTGTCCACAGAGTTCAATTTTGTTGCTGGGGCGTGGATTCGTTTACCAAACCTTTGACATTCTTCGCATCTTTTCGCCATTCTAGCTGCATCTCGGATCATGGTTGGCCAGTAGTAACCCTGCGTCTTTGCCTTATCTGCTAGGGACCTCATTCCGCTGTGATTTCCCGCGTCTCCTCGGTGGATATCTTTCAAGATGATGTGTCCCTCTGATCGGGATAGGCAGCGGCGAAGGGGCCCGAGGAATGATTTTCTGTATAAGGTTTGGTCCCTTAACTCGTACATCCCTGCTCTGGATTGTATTTTTCTAGCCTGTTTGATATCCTGGGGGAGCTTCCCCTCTTTTAAGAAAGAATGGATTTCGATTCTCCAATCTGCTTCCTGACTGTGATCGTCATCTTCATCAGCTTGTCGCGTGATGTCATCGTCCTGGAAATCGTCGAATATGTGCTCTCCGACATCATCATCAGAGATATCCTCCTTAGATTTGCGTCGGTTAGCCGCACATGTCTCTTGGAGCTTGATGGACGGTTCGTACACTCTTGTTATCTTGATTGCTTTGACATCCTCATTTTTAAGCATGGATGATATGTATGCCAGGGCATCTGCGTGTCTAAGCTCCTTCCTACGCAGATGTCGGAATTTGATTTTTGGTATTTGGGAAGCCAATGTTTGTACCAGATCCATGTACGCCATCAGCGTTTCGTCATACACATTGTATTCGTAGCCTATCTGCCGTATGATTAGTTGTGAGTCACTTGTCAACCGCACTTCTTGTATCCCTAATTCAATTATCAAGCGGAGAGCGTGGATCACTCCTTCATATTCTACGATGTTATTAGTATGGCCTTCGAATTCCAACCTGAATGCGTGCACGATTCTGTCCCCTGTGGGCGTAGTGATGACGATGCCTATCCCCGCGCCCTCTCTATTTTTGGAGCCATCAACAAAGACCTCCCATTGCCGTGGGTTTACTGGTTCGAAAATATTATTTGGCTCTGTTTTTCTATTTCGGGGCGCCTGGCCTTCCATCCTTGTATGCGCACCTCTTCTTCGTTGTCCAAAGGCGGTGTCCGCTAGGATGTCCGCCAATACCCGTGATTCAAGGGAGTGTTGGAGCTCATAGTGGATGTTGAATTGGTCGAGGTACGTGCTCCATTTTGCTATGCGTCCTACTTTTCCTGCCCCTTTGAGGATGGTCTCTAAGGGTGCTCGACATGGGATACGTATGTCATGCGTTAAGAAGTACGTCCTTAGCTTCAAAGTAGACCATACGACGGCTAAGATTAGCTGTTCAATTCTCGTGTAGTTTCGTTCTGCGGAATTCAAGGTCTTGCTGACATAGTAGATCGGTTGCTCCTCCTTTGTATGGGTTCTGACAAGCACTGCGCTTACTGCATCGTCTGTTGCTGCAATGTAGAGTGCCAAAACCTCATCTGGGTCCGGTTTCTGAAGGATGGGGATTTCTGCTAGGTACCGTTTAATGCCCAGAAAAGCTTCTTCGCATTCTGTCGTCCAATCAAATTTAGTCCCTTTTTTTAGTATGCTGAAGAAGGGTTTGCACCTATCCGAGGATCTTGAGATGAATCTTCCCAGGGCTGCTAGGGATCCATTGAGCTTTTGTACCTCTTTTAGGTTCTTCGGAGATGGCATGTCTACTATGGCTCGGATTTTTGCGGGATCTACTTCAATGCCTCTTTTTGTCACCAGGTACCCAAGGAATTTTCCCGAGGTTACCCCGAAAGTGCATTTTTCCGGGTTTACCTTCATATTGTGCTTTCTCATAGCTTCGAAGATGTCCTTCAGGTCCTGGTGGTGGTTCTTCCTTAATCTGCTTTTTACGAGCATGTCGTCGACATAGACTTCTAGAGTCCTGCCGATCCATGGCTTGAAAATAGCGTCGACCATCCTTTGGTACGTTGCTCCTGCGTTTCGGAGCCCGAAGGGCATCCTTACGTAACAGTAAAGACCATGGGGTGTGTAAAATGCGATATCTTTCTGGTCTTCTTCTGCCAAAAAGAGTTGGTTGTATCCGGAGTACCCGTCCATGAACGACAACTCTTCATATCCTTCTCCTGCGTCGACTAGCTGGTCAATGCTAGGTAACGGATAACTATCCTTGGGGCACGCTTTGTTCAGGTTGGTGAAGTCGATGCGATTCCCCGACCCCTCCATTTTTCTTTGGTACTATTACCATGTTGGAGATCCAAGTGGGGTATTTGACTTCTTTTATGAAACTTAGGCTTCCAACAGCTTTCGTAGCTCGTTTCTCTTGCTTTGTGATACTCTGTGGCCACCTTTCGTATCTTTTGTCGTACAGGGGGTGTACCAGGTTTAATGCGCAGCTCATGCTGTACTGTCTTTGGGTCTATTCCCGGCATATCAGATAGTTTCCATGCGAAGATGTCCGCGTATTCCTTTAGTAGTTTTATTAGTGAAGCTTCGCGTTCTCCGTCCATTAGAGTTCCTATCTTGATCTTTCTTGGATTCTGCCCCGTCCCTATGTCAACTTCCTTTACTGCCTCCAAGGATGTGAATGTGGGCTTTGGTTCCCCAAGGTGGGGGATTTTCTTTGATTGCTATTTGGTAGTCTCAGATTCTTTGTTTGCGAGGACGCCTGGTTAGCTTTTGATGTTGAGGCCTCCGTGTTTCCTCTGAGAATTCCCTTTAGGCAAGCTTTTCCCGAGATCCCCTCCAAATATTCGTCGATGGCTTTGTCTTTGGATATAGCCTTGCTCCGAGCCTTGCGGGTTTTCCTTTTCTCATCTTCTTCGTTGTTGAGTTGTATTTGCATCGCGTGGCATTCCTTGACGGAAGCTTGATCACCCTTTATCTCCATTACTCCTAGGGGAGTGGGAAACCTAAGGTATTGATGGTAGGTAGCTGCGACTCCCTTAAGCTTGTGGACCCATCTTCGTCCAATAATGGCATTGTAGGGCGAAGGCGTGTTCACCACACTAAAGCGAGTGTCGACTTTCATGGGGCCTGCATCCACAGTAAGATAATATCCCCGAGGAGGTTTCGTAGCCGTGCCATTGAACCCGTAGATGGTGTAGTGCGAAGTCAGGAGTTGCTCATCGTTAAGCTCCATACGTTTGAATGTATCGTAAAACAAGACATTTACGGAGCTTCCCCCATCGATGAGGATTTTCTTTATGTTGCATCCTGCGATTGGCAATGTGAGGATCAATGGGTCGTTGTGATCTTCCATGTCGTCCTCAATATCCTCGGCTTCAAAAGTCAGAGGTGCGTTCATCCACTCCTCGTGCTCTTCCACTTCCTTTCCATTTATACTGTAAAGCTCACAGTAATCTTCAAATTGCTTTCTCAGTCGTTTGCCTATTTGTGCCGTTAAGGTTGGCTCTTTGCTTTCTGAGCAGGATATAGTGTTCAATGTGCGATTACCCTCGGGTAATTGGACCTGCTTGCTGCGTTTGGTTCTATCTTCCGTTCCAGCCCTTTCTATATATTTCTTAAGATCCCCTGCTGTTGATGGGTGAAAACTACTCCTGCTGAATTTGGTAATTTGGGGTGTGGATGAGGAATGAATCTAAACCTTCAACAAATGCCTTTCTTGCGCGGTGAGTGCTTGTAGATTCGAGAGATCAATCGTGCAAGTCCGGCCTAAACCAAGAAATGGCCGTTCCGGACTTGTTTGGTCACAAAGTGAAGGAGATGGGGTTGATCTTAGGGAGGAAGCGAAGAAGGTGTTGAGATTGTGAAGGTGTTGGCTTGCTTATGACTTGTACGTAAAGATGAGCAAGCTTACGGTTGATGCAAGCAGGCTCGAGTGTTTGAATACCTTTTTTGTATTAACACTTGGTTTCGTCAGTGAACTTGTGTTGTTACGCCGTTTCTTGTTGTTGTTGGAAATAGGGCGGAGACCCTATTTTATACAAGTCATTGAGCCTCATTCACGTTTCTCGTGGGAAGTGGAGGTAGTGGAATGATGGAGTAGTGGAGTTGTGTGTCGGTACCACACGACCAGTCTTGCCCACTTTTCCAGTTCATCTCTAACCGTCCATGACCTCCTAACACGTTCTTGTGATGGCGCGTTGCAGACGCCGCACGCCGTAAACCGCCGAGACCAATACCCCGATAAGTATCCCCAGTTTGTGACATGATTGATAACTGAATGTGGATCGTGGATCCACGGAAGATAGCATGTAATCTTTGAATTGAATAACTGCGTTATTGAGGAAAGTCGATACTTGTGGAGTATCGTGTGTATTTTATGCAGGTCTTTGCATTACGGTGTGGTAAAGTGATGGGTAATGACTCTCACTAACCAAGAAACTCTGACGAGGGTTGTATAACCAAGTCAGTGCGGATCGGACGGACGAGATGATGTTTGAGACACTCATCCGAGACCGTTGATGGAATCGGGGTTTTTAAAGAGGTGCGCAAGCATCACTCTTGACTTGGTCGAAACCAAGCATGGGAGGGATTTTGTGGAGGACCGACCATACATGCGTGTTGGCCCGGCATGATGGTGTACACGTCCATGTCTCACCGTCTCATGGAGATGCAATCTAGGCCACTCAATTTGACCGTCAAGAGGAGTGGTTGAGATCGGTTTGCGGCAGAAATCCCTTGCCGCAAAGGAGTTGGAAACCGCATGACATCCCAAGTTTGGGCGTGCGTTCCAAGACGACCCATCTTGGTCGGTCTTGGTCAATCATACCAGCGTGTAGGTGGTAGGCTAGTGTTCACACCTATACCTGATTATCCCATGAAAACGTGATCTAAGCCACTCGAATCATCCGGTGAAGTTGAGCGGTCGAGATCAGTTTAGGATTTGGGAGATGTAACCGCGTGAGTTTGGTCGGGCGTTTTGGATTAGCCGGGCATGGTATGCCTTGGCCGACCGCAAGAGGAGGTAGATGGGCCCACGGTGGTCATGCTGGTATGACCGGACCTGCTCAATTTTGATCTGTGACCCTCCATTCGTGCCGGAGAAGATGGACGCGCGTGATGGCTCGAACCCTAGTTTTGGCTTTCAAGGCCGCGCGACCATGCCATTTCAGGTGGGCGATTGTGTTGTAACCAATCATGGTTGGTTTTACCGACCGGGTCATGTATGTAGGCGGTCACATGGTGATTGTGTCGACATGCTCCGGGCCCTTTGAGTTCGCATCTACACCCTCCATCTATACCTGCGAAGATGGATGGTTGAGACCGTTTTGCGGCACATGTAATATGCCGCAAACCCTAATTTAGGGTTTTCCGCCCATAATGCTTGGTATGGACGGTTTCTTGGCAAACAAAGGCCAATGGTCGACCATGCGGGGTCGGCTGTGTGTATTCCATACCGCTTGGGGGTGATGGAATTGATCTCGTGGTCATCCAATCATGCTTGTGGAGTTGGATGACTGCGATCGAATCATATTTGGCAAGCTAAGGCCGTGTGTATTCCATACCCGCTTGGGGGTGATGGAATTGATCTGTGGTCATCCAATCATGCTTGTGGAGTTGGATGATCTGCGATCGAATCATATCCAGGAGATCGATACAGTCAAGTCCGGATGCTCAATCGGGCTAGTATAACACACCGAGAGGGCTCGGGCTAGTATAACACACCGAGAATCAGCCTGTACGGGTATTTCGTACATGGTTTCATTATAGTGCTTGGAGGTTCGTGTTACTCCGTAAGAGTAACACTCAGTCGTCATGCCACACTGATAATGATTCATTATAGTGCTTGGAGGTTCGTGTTACTCTGTAAGAGTAACACTCAGTCGTCATGCCACACCGATAATGAGTACAGGAAATACAAGGCTGATATGAATTTCATAGGAAGGGATTGTTGCTACATGCTCCATTCCTGGTGAATTAAGTGAGGAGTATCCGTCACTTATGAACGGCTTTATCTTTTACAAGATGTCAGCGCATGATTTTCTGGTTTTTTTTACAAATTTAACCTTAAACGAAAATCCACCATCAACATTAAGTCCCCTGCCTAGCACATAATGGTTACATTATTGTGTGGTAGGCATGAGATGGTGACATGCATACATGAGAAAGACAAGGTAAAGGAGTTTACCCGGAAGAGTGTCGGCCGACCGCTAGTTTTCCACGCCGTCACGCTTGTATGGAATCCCTGGTGGGTAGGTTTCTTTCTTTGGGTATTTGAATCGAAGAGGAAACCAAACAAAAGAGGAATCCTTGTTCTATTGGGATTCTTCTAATTTTTGTCTATAAAAGAAGCCAAACCCCTTTTCTTTTTTTTCTCACGAATTTTCTTTTTCTTCTTTTGTTCTCGTCCGCAACCTTGCTGCTGCCGTCGACTGCTGCTGTTGCCGCTGCCGGAATTGTTGCCGGAAACCGCCGCCGTCCGTTGCCGGAGTTGCTCCCGTCCGGCCGCTCAAGGTAGGTTTCGCTCTTTTTTTTTTTTTTTTTTTTTTAACGGTCAAACCCTAGTTTTGTTAGGTAAATACCTTTAGTAAGACATATGCATGCTTAGCTTTCCCCACCATTTGACTTGAATCCCGTAGACACGATTCCCATGAATAAAGAAAATTGTGTTGTGATGTATGCGGATGAATGCGGGCCCGCCGTGTATCTTTAGGAACGTGGGTCTTATCACATATGCTTGACTGAAATTTGAAACTTATACCGACTTGAAAGTTATACTTAGGAGAACTTGAAGTCAATGATCAAGAAACTTATCTTAGGACTAAAATTCGTACCCAGGTGAAATCGACTGAATTTTGTGCGGATTTGAATGGTATTTGGACCGGCCATTGCATGCTCCGCTCGTGAGTTGTGTCTTGCCGTGTGTGACTACACTTCTCATGTGCTTTCATACAAGTTCTAACTCTGTCTTTTATCTCATTGCGGTAGAAAGAAGAGAACTCCTATCAACATGTCTTAGAAGATAATGCTGGTGCCAAGTCGGGAAGTGTTGTGACTTCAAGGATATGCCGAACATCAATGATGAGTTGTTCATCTCGTCTTTTCCAAATGTTAGGAAGCATCCTTCTCATAAGATAGTCTTGCTTTCCGATTCGGAAAATATGGATGCCGACCCATTTTCTTCTTAGCACTTGTGATGAGATTTTGTCTCCAAAGGAACGAATATCCGCCTTCTCCTATTGACTTCAAGATTTGCCATGCTCCACTGGGTTCTTATGAAGGATGGATGAGACGCATGTTGAGTAATGAGGGCATTAAGGACAATTTGACCAAAGCACGAATTCTTGATGCGGTCATGGCATCTGCTACCCTCGAAATTAGGAAAGACACCGCGGGCTTGATCACCTTCATTTCTCGGTGGCGTATTTCCACTCACACAGACCATATCTAGATGGGGAGAGATGACTATTACTTTGGAGAGTGTAGCTGCATTAATGAACCCGTTCTTTGGAAGTCTTTCTTACGAACTCTCTGACACGGAGGAGAGTAATTATGCCGCTATACTTCAAAAGGTGGCGGAATTCGACAATCTGGAGAAGGAGGAGAAAAAGGACGCGAAATGCTTCTACACCTGGTGGGTTTCGGAGTGGTCTTCTGCAGAGTTGGAGAACGAGCTCAGCCTGATCGCGTTCCTGTCTCTATGGCTATCCAGAGACGTATTTGATGACGGTTCCGGAAAGAGGACAATTAGACGTAACCTTGTCAAAATTGCTATAAGGCTGGCGCAGGGTGAAGTTCTTCCTCTAGGTGCATTGTTCCTTGGATCGCTGTATTCTCACCTAGACGCTTTAGCAATGGATATGCATGTTTCTAACGGGTACAAGAAGGTGGAATCGCACGTTCACTTCGCTTTTCTTGAGCGCTCTTATGGGAACACTTCGGAAGTTATGCTCCTACTCCCGCACCTTCACTCGTTAACTTGTACGGTGGCTCGAGAATACTCCGATGGAATAAGAAGCGTCCTAAAGCAGTCTGCGAAACTTGTGGAGGTATTTGACAACATTTCTTCCATAGATTTTCGTCCATGGGGCCGATTCACCCTTCCATCGTTGACCAAAGACCTTTGCCGACGATCCCGGCGTTGTGTTGCGTACCGATGTCAAGACCATGAGATCTGGGGGAAATTATTTACCTGCGCATTTGTATTCCAGGATATGTCCGTCTCTATTCGACGGAGGATTTTCTCGTGACTCCGTACAACATTGACAGGGCTGCTCGCCAAATGGGATTCGATCGGGGTGTCCCATTTATTCGTCCACTAGGGGCTCAGGAAGAATTCCTTCCACAAAGTCTTAACGCCAATGTGTTCTTAGACCGGTTGAGCCTTCCTTTGGCCTATTGGGAGAAAACCAGTGGTGACCGACAGGTATAAAGAATTTTGGGGGAAACAACTGTTGATCTTCCGGAAATTTTCGAAGAGTGTTGTGACGAATTCCCGTAGTGAGCCATCTTCTGATGTCTTGACGAAGCATTTCCGGTTGAAGCCACTTCCAGCTAAACGGACCAGAGCTGAGGATTGCGGTCCCCAAGTAGGAGAGAGACTTAAGAGGCAAGCATGCGGTCAGGTAATCCTCAATTCTTCCAATATGCGGTATTTAAATCTCCTCCCATCGGTTTTTCATTTCTCAGTGTAAGTTCTTCTAAAACGATCCTTGTTTTAAATCGGGAATTTCGAAAGATAATGCCTTCACAAGGTTGGCACGCATTCAAACGGGAAGGCGGCAGTCTTGGTCTTCATCTTTGAGAAGTCCGGCGGTATTGACCTTCATCTTTGAGAAGTCCGGAGAAACCGCTCCTTTTTACGACCATGACGAGAGATGATGCAAGCTCGGTTGAACAAGGCGCTTCCCTTAGTGATCTTGTTGACGGGGCTGTGAGGGAAATTAGCACCCAGAGTGAAAGAGAGGCGGCGCCTGCTGTAGTTGGGGCGGCTCCCCTTGAAATTCGTTCTGAACAGACTCAGGTCAATATGGCCATTGTGGTGACTTCTTCCGAAAAGCCTCCGCACTCGACAAGGTTCCTGCGGTTGGTGAATTATCGGTGATGCAGCACGGGGCTTTGTTCGATCCTCCTTTTTGCTCCTTATCCAGGACATGTGTTGGTTGGTGGATTCGGCGTGCGGTTCGGTTCAAAGGGTTGTACACGGCAATATGGGAGAAACACGGACATATTGCTACCACCCGAAGCTCAAGAGTCGTCTTGCATTGGTCAACCGCGTCCAAGAAGCTTTAGTTTCTATCCGGGGGATGAGCGTTGCGGCTGGTGGAACAGGTTTCCGAAGAGGTGATTGAAGATTGGCGGTGCCATCCGGACGTGTTCACGCAAGCATGCCTTCAATGCTCCTTGGTTCTCCGAAGGGTTCTCCAAGATTCGGGAGCTCCAGAAATTACAAGACGGAGTCCCTTCGGGACCTGTATTGCTCGCCGGGGAAGAAGAGGTTGGGAAGGCTGTCTAAGGAGGCTGGAGATGAAACAGTGCTGTACTCCAAAGGATGAAAGCCTCTGCGGCCCGAGAAGGATGAGTTCTTTGTTGAAGGACTTCCCTTGAAAGATTGTAGCTACCGACTTGTCTTTTCTTTTAGATGCTTTTGAGCGATAGTGAGGATTTTCTTTTGACTTTCGGTTTTGAATTTAATAGGTAATTGAATTGGCTTATTTTGAGATAGTTTTGTGAACAACCTTTTTGAAAGAGATTTTGTTAAACGAGATTTGCATCTTGGTCATGAATGATTGCACATATATGAAGTTGCAAATGTTATGTAAAAGGGAGGTACGAATGGGAACAAACATGGCGTTTGATCGTTGAGCCTCTTTCTCCACGTGCGGGATGCTAAGTCCCCGGTGAATTCTAAGCTATCTTTCTTGTAAAGTTGTTGAGTAAAACTTACTTGCCTTTTGAAGCCTCACTTATATCAAACCGGAGTAGTCTCTCTAAGAAAATCCTCGAAAGCTATCTCTACGAACCAAGCTTCTCCGAACAATGCGCTTCAAAGTGTTGCATTCGCTGGTGGGGTGATGAAGGAACCGGTGGTAATGACAGTACCTCGGGTCCATTACTTCTTGATCAGTAGGCGGACGCCATACCGGGGGTAGCTCCACCTCTCCATTTCGCACCCACGTCTCCAGTAGTTCCAGAATCTTCTTCATTGGGAAGGGAAATGTAAGTACCTTGAGTCTAGCTTTTCTGCGTTAGCGGGCGTTGCGATGTCTCCCGTGGCTTTGATGTGGAACAGGAGATGAGGTTGGAAGACTTACGGGCGTCATCATATCTCGGGGATTGCCTTCCTAAGTAGAGGGATGTGGAAGGCGTCGTAATGTCACTGCTGAGTGGCCGAGAACGCTCCCATCCTCTGTATTCAGGCATTTCTTGACTGATTTCTCCTTCCTCAAGCGTTTCTCCAGTTGGTTGGAAGGCCGACGCGGATTGGACGGTCTTAGGGCTCCGACAAGAGTTTTGAGGTATAAACCCTCTAGCAAGGCTCCATAGGCTGTAGGTTCCCCTTCTTCATCCGGGAAGACATTGTAGCATTCCGGATAAGTTTCTTTTACGTGGAGTTGCATCGGGTCTCCGTTGTTGACTGGACAATGTCGTTTCATCTTCCACTGAGTCTCCTGTGCGTTACGCGCCCTTTTGCTTCTCCATAGGTAAAGGTGTGACTCTGGCTAATGATTCAACATTTCTTGTCTTGCTGAGTAGATGCTCGTCGACCCTTCTTGTAATTGTGCCGCTATATCATTCAAAAGGCGAAATGTCTCGCTCCGCCTCCCGGTGATACCGGATTGATTTGCCAAGACATCCTCCAAAGCATTCAGCTATGCTTCCCATGATATTCGAACACTTTGTAGTTTAGGATACATTGCGAGATGGAAACTGAGAAATTGAGGATTCAATTTTATGCAACCGATAGATCAATCTCCCACTGTGGTCGCCAATTGTTGATGGGTGAAAACTACTCCTGCTGAATTTGGTAATTTGGGGTGTGGATGAGGAATGAATCTAAACCTTCAACAAATGCACTGCGCGGTGAGTGCTTGTAGATTCGAGAGATCAATCTGTGCAAGTCCGGCCTAAACCAAGAAATGGCCGTTCCAGACTTGTTTCGGTCACAAAGTGAAGGAGATGGGGTTGATCTTAGGGAGGGAAGCGAAGAAGGTGTTGAGATTGTGAAGGTGTTGGCTTGCTTATGACTTGTAAGAAAGATGAGCAAGCTTACGGTTGATGCAAGCGAGGCTCGAGTGTTTGAATACCTTTTTTTGTATTAACACTTGGTTTCGTCGGCGAACTTGTGTTGTTCGTTGTTTCTTGTTGTTGTTGGAAATAGGCGGAGACCCTATTTTATACAAGTCATTGAGCCTCATTCACGTTTCTCGTGGGAAGTGGAGGTAGTGGAATGATGGAGTAGTGGAGTTGTGTGTCGGTAACACACGACCCGGTCTTGCCCACTTTTCCAGTTCATCTCTAACCGTCCATGACCTCCTAACACGTTCTTGTGATGGCGCGTTGCACGCCGCACGCCTGTAAACCGCCGGACCAATACCCCGGTAAGTATCCCCCAGTTTGTGACATGATTGATAAACTGGAATGTGGATCGTGGATCCACGGAAGATAGCATGTAATCTTTGAATTGAATAAGCTGCGTTATTCGGAAAGTCGATACTTGTGGAGTATCGTGTGTATTTTATGCAGAGTGCGCATTACGGTGTGGTAAAGTGATGGGTAATGACTCCTTACTAACCAAGAAACTCCACGACCGAGGGTTGTATAACCAAGTTTGGTGCGATCGGACGGACGAGATGATGTTTGAGACACTCATCTGCGACCGTTGATGGAATCGGGGGTTTTTAAAGAGGTGCGCAAGCATCACTCTTGACTTGGTCGAAACCAAGCATGGGAGGGATTTTGTGGAGGACCGACCATACATGCGTGTTGACGGCATGATGGTGTACACGTCCATGTCTCACCGTCTCATGGAGATGCAATCTAGGCCACTCAATTTGACCGTCAAAGAGGAGTGGTTGAGATCGGATTGCGGCAGAAATCCCTTGCCGCAAAGGAGTTGGAAACCGCATGACATCCCAAGTTTGGGCGTGCGTTCCAAGACGACCCATCTTGGTCGGTCTTGGTCGATCATACCAGCGTGTAGGTGGTAGGCTAGTGTTCACACCTATACCTGATTATCCCATGAAAACGTGATCTAAGCCACTCGAATCATCCGGTGAAGTTGAGCGGTCGAGATCAGTTTAGGATTTGGGAGATGTAACCGCGTGAGTTTGGTCGGGCGTTTTGGATTAGCCGGGCATGGTATGCCTTGGCCGACCGCAAGAGGAGGTAGATGGGCCCACTGTGGTCATCTTTGGTATGACCAGGACTCGCTCAATTTTGATCTGTGACCCTCCATTCGTGCTTCGGAGAAGATGGACGCGCGTGATGGCTCGAACCCTAGTTTTGGCTTTCAAGGCCGCGCGACCATGCCATTTCAGGTGGGCGATTGTGTTGTAACCAATCATGGTTGGTTTTGACCGACTGGTCATGTATGTAGGCGGTCACATGGTGATTGTGTCGACATGCTCCGGGCCCTTTGAGTCTGCATCTACACCCTCCATCTATACTGCGAAGATGGATGGTTGAGACCGTTTTGCGGCACATGTAATATGCCGCAAACCCTAATTTAGGGTTTTCCGCCCATAATGCTTGGTATGGACGGTTTCTTGGCAAACAAAGGCCAATGGTCGACCATGCGGGGTCGGTGTGTGTATTCCATACACGCTTGGGGGTGATGGAATTGATCCGTGGTCATCCAATCATGCTTGTGGAGTTGGATGACTGCGATCGAATCATATTTGGCAAGCTAAGGCCGTGTGTATTCCATACCGCTTGGGGTGATGGAATTGATCGTGGTCATCCAATCATGCTTGTGGAGTTGGATGACTGCGATCGAATCATATCAGAGATCGATCTGATCAAGTCCGGATGCTCAATCGGGCTAGTATAACACACCGAGAGAGGGGCTCAATCGGGCTAGTATAACACACCGAGAGGGCTCGGGGCTAGTATAACACACCGAGAATCGGCACATACGGGTATTTCGTACATGGTTTCATTATAGTGCTTGGAGGTTCGTGTTACTCGTAAGAGTAACACTCGGTCGTCATGCCACACGATAATGATTCATTATAGTGCTTGGAGGTTCGTGTTACTCTGTAAGAGTAACACTCGGTCGTCATGCCACACCGATAATGAGTACGGAAATACAAGGTGGTATGAATTTCATAGGAAGGGATTGTTGCTACATGCTCCATTCTGGTGAATTAAGTGAGGAGTATCCGTCACTTATGAACGGCTTTATCTTTTACAAGATGTCAGCGCATGATTTTCTGGTTTTTACAAATTTAACCTTAAACGAAAATCCACCATCAACACCTGCATCAATTAGTTTTTGTATCGCTATCTTGAGATTTTTGCACTTCTCAGTTGGGTGTCCGTAGAAGCAGTGGAACTCGCAGTACTCTTTAGATTCTGCCGAGGCCGGTGGTTGTTTTCCTTTGGACCAGGGCCAGTCCAAGTCCTCGCGATCCTTGATCTCTTTTAAAATACGTGAGTAGCCGGCGTTGAGCTTTGTGTAGACTCGGTCTTCAAACTTTCTTCCACCCCTTTTGTGGTCATCCTTCCGATCCTTTTGGTGTTCGCCAGATCTGTTCGTTAGTTCCGCGGAGTTGGTCCGTGGGGGTCGTTGAGCCTGTGCTCTTGGGTTCTCTCTTTGAATTTCTTCCAGTCTAGCATGTTTTTCGATGATTATCCTCAGATCTCCTTCTGTGGTTGGTGAGGTACCGTGGATTTCGACAAACAACGGGCTCATCCTATCAAGCTCCCATTTGTAACAGTTAATACTTACCACGGGGTCCACATGTCCTATGGCCTGACATATCTTGTGCCACCTATCCGTGTATTCTCGAATGGACTCCTTGTACTTGATTGCGAGTGAGAAGAGTTTGTCCATCCCGGTGTTCACGACCTTGTTATACATGTAGGTGGCTAAGAATCTTTCGGTGAGCTGATCATATGAACCAATGCACCCTGGCTTGAGGTTATCAAACCAAGATAACGCGGATCCCTTCAAGCTTGAAGGGAAATATCTGCATAATATGGCTTCGTCATGATCCCACCTGGCCATCACCCTGTTGTAATATCGTAGGTGAGCTGCGGGATCCGCGGATCCGTCGTAACACTCAAAAGATGGGACCAGGACACTTCGCGGAATGGTAGCAGAGCGGTTGTCGTGTTAGTGGGGTAGTGCTGGCCTCCTTCATGACCTGTTCTAGTCTTCCGCCTCCTTGCCTGGTCTTGATTTGATTGATTTCCGCTAGCATTTCTGCACGGAGATTTTCCATTGCCAAACAATGCTCATTTTGAATGGATATTCGTGTCTTTCTTGTAGGTTGTGATGTTGTGGCCTCCTCTTCATCATAGTAGTCGGAGGTTTCTGGACGGTAGTCCGGGTCAATCCTTCCGTTGTTGTGCGCACCCTTTTGGGGTATTCCTCTCTGATTGACTACAGCTGGGATGTTTTCGAGGATCATCCTCCGCGCTTTGGAGGATCTTCTCTCTTAATTGCTGGTTTTCTTGGGCTAGTAAGGCCACCGCATCCGCGTATGTCCTGTGATTCCTTTTAGCTCTTCCAATTGTGCCAATATCTGCGCAGATTGGTTCGATTCTGATTTATTCCTATCTGTATCTGAGCTTGTTCCTCGGGGGCTGCGGTGTTGATTTCCTCTGCTAGCCGTCTACCCGGCTCGGTCATTCCGTAGGATCTTGCGTGCAGGGGTATATTATGTTCATCAGTCTGTGGCATCCCGTAAGGAGGGTTACGGATTACTAGTTCACTCATGTTTCTCGAGGTTGGTAGAGCCGGGTTCTGTTGTCACTTTGGAGGCGATCATCTGAGAAGTTCCTTCGGTAGGTGTAGTAGCTTTTGCCGCCGCAGCCTTCTTCGCTTCCATTGCAATGATGGCCGCATCTGAAAGGAATGTGCTTTCCGCTCCATTCTGCGCCTTGTCCCTGGCTGTGAGTCCCGCGCCATTTTGTTTGCTCCTTGTCATTACTGGTGTAGTCCTGGGTGTCTCCTTCGAAGGTACTTTTGTCTTCCCGGCATCCTTGTTCCTTTCCATTGTAATATCCTACACAGGGAGCAAGAGGTAAACCGAGACAAAAAGTCCACGGGTTAGCTGTTAGTTTAAATTTGATTTCTAGTGGCAGTGAGTAAGCTCAAACCGTTAGTTTGGCGAACAATGCGAAAAACATAGACGGATGCGGATTTAACCGGGATAAGGTCCATGGGTGGTTGTTTGTAAAAAGTCCAAATATGTTGGTGAAAGTTCTGTGTTTTAATTGATCTGTTGATTTTAAGGTCACACAATACCCGATCTGTTGGTAGAGAATTCAATAGACATAAATGTATGCGAAGAATAGCCCAAAAATTCGGATCTGCTAATTAAAAATCGTAAAAGACCCAGATCTGCTGTTAGATGGTACAAAGAACACAAATACGTGCGAAAAATAAATTTAAAAAGAGATCTATCTAGGTAGAGGCTATAAAATCACAGGGAAAGATAAATCTTTTTACCGGGACGAAGTCCCTGTTTCTAGCGCCAAATTGTGAGCACGGGACTCGTGTATGGTGCGCGTGATCACAAACAATCTTAATATCAATTGAATACGTGCATTGAGGTGTGAGAAGAGTATAATGTGCCTGGGTAGATGATGATTCATAGATTCCAAACCCCTCTAGTTTGTCATGATCTCGTCATCATCCCCCAAAGTGATAGGTCTGAGATATATGAATGTAAATGAAACTACCAGTACTCAAGGTAAAAGAGACGTCGGTTTACGTGGTTCAGCACTAAGGCTTACGTCCACGGATCTGAAGAGATTTACTATAAGATAAACGGTTAGAAAGATCATCCCAAGATCTTGTGTTCATTGACTACTAAAATTAAAGCTCACACTTACTTCTTCCTATTCTCTCTCTTGCTCTCGATCCCCCTCTCAGTAGAGGGGGTATACATATTTATAGCTAACTTGGGTGGGTCCACTGACAGTGAGCTGTTGAGATCTTATCTTCTTGTGCTCTGTGCGTGGTCCGCGGAGTTCTACGCCACCCGCGGCTTTCTCTGTATCCCGGTTCATCATGCTGACCAACCCTCGTTTCCTCCGTTGGTCGTCCGACACGTGTTTTCTTAGCCGCATTAAATGCGGGTGGTTGGAGCGGTCCAATCCGCGCCGAGTGGTGTCAGTCCTCTTGTCACGTCTGTGTCAGTCGGACTTCCCCTGACCGTTGATTATATCTATCCTCGTGATGGGTTAAAGCCATCCTTTGGTGTTACGCGGGATCACCTATCTCGGGTGCTCCTTCATCTCTGACCGTTGGTCTTGACAAATGGCACGTTGTCCAAGTGCCACGGATGCCCCTATGTGTCATCCTTTTTTGAGAGATGGCCTCCACGTGGACTCTGCTAGTACACGTGGCAATGGAGATAAATAAGTGTACTTACAGGTAATATCCAGAAATACCAAACTATCCAAACAAGCAGCATATATATAGTAACAAAAATCAAAAAGTAACATCGTTCTTAGTACAATACTTAAAGTTTTGGATGAACGATCCGAGTTCGAAATTTATCAGCACAATATCAGATTGAGGCTAGCTCAAAACCATTTTTTTTGGCTCTTATCTATAGAAAAAACATTGTCAAAGAAACTAAAGAATTTGAATCCATTGACTTTATAGGTTACATCTACAAAATGATCTTTAAGATGTTGGTTGAGTCTTAAAGTCTACCTTCCAAAACTAATATCGGTCATCAATCGGCTTTTATCAAGGGCATAAAAGTTATGGATTGCGCTCTTATTGCAAATGAATGTATAGATTCCAAAATAAAGAGTAGGATTTCAAGTATTAGGAGCAAAACTGACTCGAGAAAGCTTTTGACCATGTTTCCTTGAAGTTTGTGGATGAAGTTTTAGGTAAAAGATTCAAAATAGAGGAACTAGATACAAAGCTATGTAACAAACGTTCCAATTTAGATTCTGCTCATACCATATTTTTAACTGGAAAAGGTTTAAGACAGGGAGATCACATCTCTCAATTTATTTTTCTTATTATTTCGAATTTTTGATTTTTTTGTTTCAAACTTCTCTAACTCTTTGGTGGATATATGGTTTTCAGTTGAAACATAATGGTTTAAGGTGGGTCATCTACAATTTGCAGATGGCACATTGGTTTTCTTAGTTGATTCTAAAGAGAAGGTCAACAATCACATAATAATCTTATTACTACTTCTGAGCTAGTCTACGGTCTGAGAGTCAATTTCTCAAAAAGGAGTATGTTTGGAGTTGGTGATGTTGAAGATATTGGAAGCTTTACGACAGTGATGGAATGCAAATGTGGTAGATCTATTTCTTCTTGTCTTGGACTCCCTTTCGATGATAAGAATATAAGTTCCAAGAAGTAGGACTCTATCACTGAGATCCCCAGCTAGCTAGACTTTTCTATTGGAAAAGAAATACTCTATATAAGGCAAGGAAGTTGGTTCTTGTCAATAGTGTCTCTGTTAGTGCTGATTTTACATGTTTTATTTGTTCATTTCCCTTATAAAGGTCATACACTCTATCGAGATAATGATCAGATATTTATTATGGGATGCTAGTGAGCTCCAAAAAAGTCACTATACAGTTGCTTGGGAAAAATCTGCACCCTAACTAAATATGGAGGTCTGGGAATTAGATTCGTGAGATGTATGAACAAAGCTCTCTTTCTTAAGTAGTGGTGGACATTTAATACAGAAAACATAGCATTATATAGGAAAGACATAATATCTAATATTCTTCTTCAGGTCTGGACAAAACAACTAAAACCCTGATAACAAGACTCAAGGATTTAGTCTTTTGAAGATCTAGACTTCTTCAAAGTCAATTTTTTGATACAAGCATGGAATGTAGTATTTGTGGATATTTAATGTCAAAAAGGAACCATTATGGAGGTACACCATGATATCTAAATATGGTTCTTCAGGTCTGGATAAAGAAAGTAAAATCCCTAATAAGACTCAAGTATTTAGTTTTTGGAAGAGCATTTAAAAACATATGAAATTATTTAAAGCCAATTCTTTGATGCAAGTAACGGTTAAATCATCAATGTTTTATCTAAAGGATCATTAGTTGAGTGAATCCTATGTTTCTTTAACTTTTCCTTAGTTGAAAATTGCATGTTTCAAGAAAAGTTAAGAAATGGCTGCTAGATACAATTAAAATTTTTATAAAGGGGAACATGGCTGGACTTTTTTCTTTTTGTATACAAGCTATTAATTGGTAAAAGGTTAAGAAATGGCGGCCAGAAATACCAAACTATTCCGAACAAGCAGCATAATATAGTATCAAAAATGAAAGAGCTAATATCATTAACATCGTTGTAGTACGATAGTAAAAGCTTTGGATGAACGATCCGAGTTTAAGATTCGTCGGCACACCATCAGATTGGAGGCTAGCTCAAAACCATTTTCTTGGTTCTTATCTATAAAAAAAAAACATTGTCGAGGAAACTAAAGAATTTGAATCCATTGACTTTATGGGTAGAATCTACGAAATGATCTTTAAGGTGTTGGTTGAGTCTTAAACTCTACCTTACAAAACTTATATCAGGTCCTCAATCTGCTTTCATCAAGGGCAGAAAAGTTATGGATTGCGCTCTTATTGCAAATGAATGTATAGATTCAAAATAAAGAGTAGGATTCCAAGTATTATATGCAAACTTCACTCAAGAAAGCTTTTGGCCATGTTTCCTAGAAGTTTGTGGATGAAGTTTTAGTTAAAAGGTTCAAAATATATAGGAACTAGATTCAATATGTAACAAGCGTTCCAATCTAAGTTCTTATCAACGGTTCCGCTCATACCACATGTTCAACTGGAAAGGTTTAAGACATGGAGATCACATCTTTCCTTTTATTTTCCTTATTATTTTTGAAGTTTTAATTCTTTTGAACAACATGTTTCAAACTTCTCTAACTCTTTGGTGGACATGTGGTTTTCAGTTGAAACCTAATGGTTTAAGGTGGGTCATCTACAATTTGCAGATGACACATTGGTTTTCTTTGATGATTCTAGAGAGAAGGTCAATAATCACAGAATCTTATTACTACTTTCTTAGCTAACCTAATGGTTTGAGAGTCAATTTCTCAAAAAGGAGTATGTTTGGAGTTGGTGATGTTAAAGATATTGGAAGCTTTGCGGCAATGATGGAATGCAAATCTGGTAGTTTTGTTTCTTCTTGTCTTGGACTCCATTTCGATGATAACAATATGAATTCCAAGTAGTAGCATTCTATCATAGAGATCCCAATATAGCTAGAATTTTCTATCGGAAAAGAACTATTCTCTATAAGGCAAAGCAGTTGGTTCTAGTCAAGAGTGTTTCTGTTATTGCTGATTTTACATGTAATCTTTGTTCATTTCCCTTATAAAGATCATACACTCTATTGAGATAATTATTAGATATTTCTTATGGGATGCTAGTGAGGTCCAAAAAAGTCATTACGCAGTAGCTTGGGAAAAATCTGCACTCTAATTAAATATGGAGGTCTGGGAATTAGATTCATGAGATGTATGAACAAAGCTATGCTTTCCAAGTAGTGGTGGACATTTAATACAGAAAACGAAGCATTATAGAGGAAAGCCATAATATCTAAATATTGTTCTTCAGGTCTGGACAAAACAACTAAAACCCTAACAAGACTCAAGGATTTAATATTTGGAAGAGCATTTACGAACAACCGAACTTCTTCAAAGTCTGTTTTTTGATACATGCGGGGGATGCAGTATTTATGGATACTTAATACCAAAAAGAAACCATTATGGAAGAACACCATGATATCTAAATATGGTTCTTTAGGTCTGAATAAAGAAATAAGAATCAAGTATTTAGTTTTTGGAAGAGCATTTAAAAGCAGGTGAACTTATTAAAACCAATTATTTGATGCAAGTAAGGGTTGAATCATCAATATTTTATTTAAAGGATCACTAGTTAAGTGAATCTCCCGTTTCTTTAACTTTTCCTTGTCTTGATGAAATTACTTTCTCCAAATAGTGGACTGTTTGAAAGGCTGTCGAAACTATAATGGTGGTGGCACATGGAACTTGGGTATTGAAAGAATACTTACACAAGCTAAAATATATGAAGTATGCATCATGACAACCATATTGGAGCTTGTGTGTCTTTATATGTACCGACATCAATTTAAATGGTGCATCGATAAGTCTGGAAAGTTATCGGTCAAGTCCTGTTGTGCTAAGTTAGCTAAGGAGCAAGATCTTCTTAATCTAAACCTTAGTGTATGTTTTAGGTCTTGGCCTCATGATGTTGAATTTTTCTTTTTTCTTGTTTATCATAAGAAGCTAACCACAATGGACATTCTCTACAAAAATAAAATAAAATAGCAACTCATTCTTTATGGTTGTCCTGTTTGCTTCCAATTTGGGGAGTCTGATACTCATCCCTTAATCCGTTGCAATCTTACATCGCAAGTCTGGAGATATTTTGACCAGGGGCGCAAATGATGCCCATTAGCCAATGCCTAATTGCATTGATTGATATTATCATAAAAATTTGGAAATTCAACTTGGTAAACTCTGGCCTTTAATCTGGATTGGGAGGTCTAGGAATGTCATAATATTTGATAAATCAACGATCTCTTTAGATTCAGTCATTAAAAAAAGTAAAGATTCAAGAGTATTTTTGGTGCAGAAACTCGGGGTCATGTTTAGACTATATCCTAAAAAACACGGTCTTTATTTCCCTAACTTAGTTTTTCAGCCTGCTTAGCTAATGGGTTCATTAGGTTTATTTATTTTTTCTGCTCTCTTTCTACGTGTTTTCTTAGGGTTTATAAGCTTTTTCGGGTCTCTGTTTGCTTACCTCCGGTAATCTTTTATAAAATTCTTACATTTTCCAACCAAAAAAAAAAAAAATGAAAAAACAAAACCTGTCTAGACTATATTTAAGCACCCATCTCAAGTAAATTGGTGTTACAAGCACTATCATTTTCGATTGGGAGTGCCAAAAATCGAAGAAAATAAACATAATAAGTAAAAAAAAATTTGATCTAAGAAACTTGTATTATAAGACTACCTTACTTGCTAATTTATTTCGATTATTTGTTGAGAAAAAAATCACTTGTTTATTTATTTATTTTCATTTTTATTATTGCGGACCAGTGTTCAAATTCCTCTAAGGGAAACTCCAATGTTAGTAGGTAAAAATCTAAATATGAATGGCACTGTGGATAGGAAAATGCGATATTATGTCATGGGACAACAAGTAAACAGTTAATAGGATGACGCGTGGCTATCGCTAACGGTAATTACAGTGGCTTGAAGAAAACAACTATTTTTTTTTTAATCATATATATATATATATACTTCATTTACCACTCATCATTGACCCACACCTTCTACTAAAATCTTTTTTTACTTCACCAAAAATAATTATGATGTTTCAACCCAATACTCGGAGAACAAGAAATAGGCAAACATCTAATCAAAACCTGTCTCCACCAATCCAAAATGTTAGTGAGGATGGTGATTCTGTCAAGTCCAGATACAACTGAGGATCACATATCTCGGATTCAGAAGAGAAATCATTATCAAAGTTAAGAAGTGGTTAGATATAAATTAAATGGGAATACGACATTGTACCTATGCCAATCAGGAACATGCCTACGGATTTCCATGGTGAGTATTCACTTTCTGAATCATAAGAAACACGTACAAGAACCAATAATTGCTAATATTAGTAGAACATTAGTGATTTACTACACACAAAACAGTTATAAAACTTCGAAATAGATATGTTTGTCAGTATATTGATTTTATTTTATTTTCATATGTATTCAATCTCAAGATGTCAAACAAATTCATAATATTTTTTTTCTCACAACAATAACATATCATTAGATTTGTTGTTCTTTACTGGGGTAACACGTGGTGTGGGAGATCAGGTTTCATTTAACCAACAAGGTGTTTGAAAAGTTTCGGATAAAAGAAGGCTCTTGCATACTACTTGAAGAAGCCTACATAGTTTATTAAACAGATCCGATCTTTAAGTGAAATTTTCTTATAATTAAAATTTCATTGCATTTATTAAGCAAAATTACGTCGCAAACGAAGAAGCGCATGATGAATTTGCTTACGTGTTCATCCTATAACTACAAAACTCTTGTTTTTTCCCCAACTGAAGCAGTTCTACACAGGTTGGTTGTCTCAAAGTGTTGGAAGATATGGAAAAGGTCTTCAATTATGATTCAAATACGTTTATTTAGCTAATTTGTACCGAGGACTTGATTATGCACCATGTGGTCCAACCTTCAGTAATATATGGGGCGTTTTTTAATTTAGGCAAATATTACAATTCAACTTTTTTGCATCCTAATTTCAAATATAATAGTCATATATTAACGCACATGGCTTTACTTTCAGTATTTGTGATATACCTATTTTCGTGTTGGCACATCAAATATTTTGGAGCGCCAGAGGAATTCTCATCTGATCATATTTATGTATGATCATCCAAATTGAGCTCCATCAAGGTGACAAGCGGGATAATACTCACAACCTGCTACTCAAGGTTTTGAAAATAATAAAGGTTTTAATTGGAAATTTATTACAGGAGAATTATATATAACTAGTTCAACGGATAAATAGAAAAAAAAGGGGTAGTTTGTTCAGACCTCAAATTACTCCTAGGAATAACGACTATGAGAAAAGATAATTATGTAGATCTTGGTTTCCCAACTGTAAATAAAAATTAGAATTAAACTTGAACTTGAACAATTTCAATAAAAATAAATTTTATTAATCAATCAATTGTCCCACAATAATAACTAAAAGATTCTTAAATAAATTTGGGAAAAAACCTTAACTTGAGCGACAAGAGAGGATGAACACAACCCAAAACCGACTCAAACTCGAAATTTACTATTTTTGGCAAACTAGAGATTTTCCTATATAATGAAAGTATTTATGAAAAGAAACTACGGACCACAACTCAAACGGACTCCTGACGAAAAAGTTATTAGCAAAACGAAACTTTCCTACAATATCGGACTTTTCAAGCCCTAAACGATGGAATTTGGCTAAATTCCGAAAACCTCGTTGGCCCATTTACATCAAAATAGACCCGTCTTTAGCTAAATTACGACACTCGGGCTTTTTAACCTCCAAATAGACTATAGCTTACTCATCTGCATCATAACTATGGGTGGTATCCTCGACAATAGCTTATATTATGTTGTGTAAACATAGTATAATTAATATAAGTTTAATATCTAATTTCTAGTTTAACTAGATGTTGTGTGATAAATTAAATAATAAAAATTTAGTTAAATTCCTGAATATATAAACCTTGAACCAAAATATCATGCTTTGAAACATTCCTAATTGTCATAGATATAAAATATCATTGCTTGGGAAATTTTCAAATGATCCATTTGAAACAAAGATAGTTATTGAACAATAAATTGCTTTGAACTAAGATCGCTAAGGATCTATGAACATCCATTGCTTGAATCATATTTCGAGATGTTTAACAAGACAAGCTTGACTTAAAACTTCTTCTTTGCAATATTAAATCTACTAGAAGTCATATGACATAGTCTCGTATAGATAAAATGATAATGTCGTGAGTAAATAGAATGATTTAGTCTTCACATACTTAGTTCGACCGAGCAGTGCTCTAACGCATCTCAATACTGTAAAACGGCCCTGGTTGTTGGGTTGAGCCAGATATATTGTTGGATTAGATAGGATAATGACCATATTACAGCTAAACGACCAAAGCTAAGACCACTCAGCAGTCATATCATGGTCGAATGGCTATTGTCCAGCAAAAACGGCGAACCTTCAATTTTGACTATTTTGCCAATCATGTTTGCTTATACTTAACTAATCCATAGACATGCTTATTTGCTCATTCCAGGATTGACCTAATAATGGATCTAAGAATTTCCTGTAGGATTATTAGGCTTGAAAGATTCAAAATTTCACATAATTATCCCCAAGTATTAAATATTATTTAAATAGACTTGAATTATATGAGTATTTACATAAATTTCATGATTTGCTTTGAAAACTACTGGTAATAGGCTTGTATAGTATAAAACTCTACTTAAATATCGAAATTATGTCGGACGAAGTGAAAAGTATCATAAACTACTAAGCACAGTCATTAATGAAAACGTCTTACAACTTATCTAGTATATTGGTGACCCCTTTCGAAGCAAAAACAACATAAATAAACGCTTAATTTCTTTTTGCGGCCTTTAGCCACCATTTTTCACAATAATACTATCTTTCATTGTACATATTTATCTCCCAGGTAGAAAATCCTTACTCTCCTTGATAACCTCCCAATAATCTTTTGAAAGCCGATAGTAATTACCAACAAACACATAATATTACTGCATTCCCGTTGGTACGTTTTCTATATTTTACATTTTTCATCTTCATTTGCACATGGATCATTTTCAAACTAATATATTCATTATTACATATAAATCCTAAGTTATAAAATATTTGGCCAAGTGAAAAATTGACACCTAAGTTAGGCATCATTGAAGCAGGGACATTGAGTATTGTCGAATCTAATATCATAAATAACTTCAGAAAGAAAGGATTAAGAAAATAAAAATTATTATAAAAATTATTTTACGCCTACGGAAAACTCCGAAAGATCCAGGGAATCCTACTGAAACAAGTAGATTAATCTCACATGAAAATTGTGAGACCGTGGTCCCCGACTTTTAACTTTTAATTCTTAAATTCGCCTATAAATTATTGAAAGAACAAAATAAAAGGAAAAACATTGCACACACAAGTCCAAAAGTATTGGCCGTAATCCATTTCAGTCTGTACTCCAAAGAAAATCCGAGGTTTGGTGGATCTTAGATTACACTAGTGTTCGGCATACGCATATGGGAAGGAATGAATGACACGCCCATACTATTCTAGGCAGCATAAAAGCAGAGAGAATAATATTTTGGATGCAAACAATACACCAAAAGGCACACAAATGTTACATGCGCATATGTACCCAATAATACATTATACTTTTCCCGGCAATTTATAGCGCACTGTTGATCACATCTGCATCTTTATATAGGCAATTCTCTTTACAGAAAGGCCTTGGCCGCATATTATCAAAAAAAATCACCATCAACAATGTGCAGCAGCCGCACTAGAGCATAACTCCAAAATATAGATTGCCGTGTACGTATTCAGGAAACATTTTTCTGATCGACATTCAACAGTAACAACTTGTCTTTGTCATCACACGCTTCAAGTAAAATAATTGCAAAAGTAAAAAAGTTTGCACTAGATTTTATTACTCGAGAGCTGTTGAGTTTTTAACTTCTAAGGCATAGGATAATAATTTTTGAACCTGAGGCGCTCCAACGTTCGAAAGTAATTAGATCCCTCGTGAATCCATCTAACGGGCATAATAAAAAATAAATCCAAAGTAAATAATTTATTTTTCTCCTATAAATACCAAGTGAATTATACAAACCACAATTATTCTTTCATCATATTTTTTTTCTCCACTTTACATTGCACACAACACCAAACCTCCATATCTAATGTTTTCCTGTTCCTACTTTTAATGGTGAAATACATTTTTTTCTCTTTATAAAATTCCTTGACTTCGAAAACAAATCAAACCACACTTCTCAAAATGCAGAACCAGAGATGGGTTTTCATTGTTTTATTGATTTTCACATTCTACAGTAGTACTCTTCTCTTCTTCTTCACTGTTGCTTCTTCAAGCACTCTGGTTTGTTCAGATATAGACAGAGCAGCATTACTTAGTTTCAAATCAAAAATCATAGTAGATACAACAGGTAGTCTTTCAACATGGGTTGGTAAAGATTGTTGTAATGGAGAATGGGATGGAATTCAGTGTAATCCAACAACAGGGAGAGTTATGGGATTAGTATTACAAGGTACAAGAAATGAAGACATTGCAATGTATATGAAAGGAACTTTATCTTCTTCTTTGAGTAATCTTCAGTTCTTGGAAATCATGGTTATTACTGGAATGAAAGAGATAAGTGGAACCATTCCTGAAAGCTTTTCAAAGTTGAAACATCTTAATCAGCTTGTTCTTGATGATAATATACTTGGAGGTGCAATTCCATCAAGTCTTGGTCAGTTATCTTTACTTAATACACTCTCATTAAGTGGTAATCATCTTAAAGGTGATATCCCTCCAAGTATAGGAACTCTACAAAATTTGATTCAATTGAATTTAGCTAAGAATTCTCTAACTGGTTCAATTCCACCTACTTTCAAAACACTGAAAAATCTCCAGTCTTTTGATGTCAGTCACAATCTTTTGTCTGGGTTAGTTCCAGGATTTATAGGAGGATTTAAAAATATAACTTTTCTTGATTTTTCAAATAATCAATTGTCAGGAGAATTTCCAAGTTCACTGTGCTCTTTACCTAATCTTTTGGATATGTCTCTGAGTCATAACAAATTGACAGGAAATCTACCAATTCAGATTGGTAATTTGAAATCACTGAGCAGTCTTTCATTGAGTTATAATCATTTCCATGGTGAAATTCCTGAAGCAATATCAAAATTACAAAATCTTTGGTATTTCAATGTTTCCAGCAATAACTTCTCTGATCCTTTACCAGTTAGTCTTAAAACCAAAGGAATTCCTTCTTTGCTATCTTTAGACCTTTCTTATAACAATCTTCATTTAGGAAAAATTCCTGATTGGATTCTCAAAAGAAAATTTACTGACATTCATCTGGCTGGTTGTAATCTCAAAGGAGCTCTTCCAAAGTTTTTAACTCCAAGTTCCTTAAATTCTATAGATTTCTCACATAATCAGTTCAGTGGTGGAGTGTCAAGTTTCTTGATAAAAATGTCTGGTTTGCAGAAGCTAAACCTCTCAAACAACTTGTTGAAATTCAATGTCTCAGAGATTTTAAAGAACACAAACAGATATCTTGAAGTGTTGGATGTTTCTGGTAATCAGATATCAGGGCAGTTTCTTGAATTCAGGTCAGGTTTGAGATTGAAATCATTGAGTGTATCAAGAAACAAAATTTCAGGCAGAATACCAAGTTCAATTTCAGCTCTTATTGAACTTGAGAAGTTGGATGTTTCAAGGAATCAGATTATGGGAATTATTCCTCCAAGTTTAGGGGAATTAGTGAGTTTGAAATGGCTGGATTTATCTATTAATAGACTCACTGGGAAAATTCCAGACAGTCTGTTAAGGATAGAGAACCTGAAACATGCAAATTTTAGAGCTAACAGATTGTGTGGACAGATCCCACAAGGTAGACCATTTAATATTTTTCCAGCTGTTGCTTATGCTCATAACCAATGCTTATGTGGTAAACCATTGCCACCTTGTAAGGTCAAATAAAGAAGAAGATGAAGAGAATACTAGTAGTAGGTCAGTAAGATGCTGACTCAGTTGACATGTTTGCCATATCAGAAATTGTCAGTTATATGTAATGTTGGGGGTTTGTACTTGACTAGGTGTAACAATTTCATACCAATTCTTTTCATCAAATTCACTCTTTTTCCTTCATTGTTGTCTGTTGATGATGTTGTCTTGCTTTGCTGTGACTAAATAGACATTTAAGTTTTCTTTTTATTTTTATATCAGTAAGTAGGATTATGGTGCTGACGGCTTTTAAACTCGGGCCACTGGTCAGCCAAAAAGATTACTGCTCTATTACGAAGATATCTGCAAAATTAAGAATATAACCCTGAGATGAATTTGACTTGCATTTATGAGTAAAAAAATTGATACATTCTGGCTCATGTGTGTATGTGTAAATCAATAGAATCCTTTACGCAGGTACCACTTTTTTCTCCATACAAATTCAAAATTGAAAAAAAGAGCAGTTAAGATCAAATCATGCATAAAGAAATGAAAAAACATTATCTTTTAAGAATTGGTTACCTTTTCCTCCTTTTCCTGGTTTCTACAGGCTGAGATTTTGGAAAGATGGATAGTAAAGAACTAACATATCTAAAGGGGAACCTTCTAATAAAAGGAAAATGATGGGTAAACATTCTATATCTGAGTAATGGAGCACTTGAGCACCGGACCCAACTCACTTGACACAAATTTCATTTTCTTCAGTGGTTACCTTTAGAGTAGATTAAATATAAACAATTTAAAAAAAACATAGTCCTAGGAGTTTATTCAAAAAATAATAGACCCAAAACAGAGATTGTGTTCTTTAAAGGACACCAACATTTTCTTGCTTCAAAGTCAAGTTGTAAGAAATATGTTCCGCTTTAAGAATCAGGAGAAATATAAAAACCCGAATTTTAGTCTGCTGCAAAAGAAATTTCAAGCGCGTTTCGGTCTGTACTTGTTTTCTATCAAAATTCTCCATTGCCAGTTTATGTCTTTTTTACTCCAACACATTCAGAAATGGAAATGGAAACTCTAATTACAAGTGCATATGTCCAAGGAAGATTATAAGGAAACTAATGGGAAGCACACGCTTCATTTGTAAGTGGACATATGGTGCTGAGTGTGGTACATGCTGCTTCCATGACAATGTGCACCACTCACTTTGATTGGGCTCTAGTTGCTGTAGGTCTATCAGGTGGTTTGAGTTGCCGTCATTACATGAATTGCAAATTAAACTGAATATAAATGTAAAAATGATGCTTAGCCTTGATCATTGCACGAAAACATCTGTCACAGATTCTGGGAATCAATGAACCATTTCCACTCTTGAGGTCAGCTCGGCTTAAGACTGTATGTCGAAATCGAGTTCTGCAAAATCCAATTTCCTGGATTAGTTCTCTTAGACTTTCGTGTTCTAACCATGACCTTTCTTGAAGGATCTAGAGCTTTTTTGATTTAATGGTTTAGAAATGAGCAGAATAGAGGTATGGTCCAATCCTACTCTCATCAGATTTTCCTTAGGAAAATTTTCTTGACCATTCTGTGGACACTACCAATTCTTTCCTTCATATTTTCTTGTCCATCTTTATTATTGGACCAAGTGAAGGGAATACCTTGGTACCTAAGATCTATAAGTACATTGATTTCCTCCCTATTTATCATCTAAATGCAGAATGAGGTTTGGTGTCCAATAATAATCCATGGGATACTGTGTTCAGATCGAAAGAATTAATCATGGTCCGCTCACTGGTCATATTTTTCTGGGGCAGACAATGCACCATATATCCATACAAGATTCCACTGGTTATCATAGATATCTACTACTTTTAAAAGACACAAGTTATGCTGAAAAGAAATCTCCACCAGAGAGATCAATCCTAGGTGCAAAAGACCATTCTGCAAATCTTAATCGCCTAGTAATTTTTCACATGGTTTCTAAGATGC
Organism: Papaver armeniacum; assembly: GCA_023531295.1. NCBI lineage: Eukaryota > Viridiplantae > Streptophyta > Magnoliopsida > Ranunculales > Papaveraceae > Papaver > Papaver armeniacum. Next base: position 253,088 of record JAJJWW010015208.1, read on the forward strand.
TTTAGTCTCAGCAAGAAAGCTCAGATATGGATTGAATTGCTCTATTAGATGTTTTAGGTGATTCTGAGGTTAACCAGAAAAATAGATATGGCAAGTAAGCACACAGTGGTAAAAATAAGATAAATTTCAGTAAATTTGTAACAGGGATTTAGAGTTAAGTAGAGGCTAAAACCGATCAAGCAACGCATAGCCAAACTTAGTTTTAAGCAGAGAATGCAATAAGAAGAAAAAAGAGACTTAGCTGTATGACTCATCTGAGAAATTACACACAAAATAGTGTTGGAGAAAATGAGTTTTTATTAAAAGGTTTTATGGTCTTGGTGTGGTTTGATCTAATGACCTAAGGGTCTAAGGATACTCACTCATTTTTGGGTGAATGAAGTGGAACCTTTAGTCCCACATTGTGGAAAACTAAAGAGGAGCTCCACTATTTAATCATACACTTATGTATGAATTGTAAAACGTGGGTGGAGCGAGTGGGCAAAAATACATATTTTTACCCATGCGATATGCGCGTACGCCATGCACCAAGTCCCTTTTCTACATGGATTTATTTTTGGGCGAATTTTTTCTTTAGGAAATTAATTCCAAAATTATTTCTTACGAGTTTTATTATTGGGTAAATTTGTTTTACTTGTTTTTGAAGAAAACCAAAACCTAACTTGATTTGCAAGTATTTCATCCTATAAATACAACTCGAAAATCTGTTTTCAACATACACCGAAAAATTCTTCTTTTATTCTAGGGTTTCTCCATACGTTTTTATATCCATCCCCGTTGCTGAGTTCGAAGAGAGGGTAACTTGCGTTGTGCTAACTCAAGTTATATCGGGCAGTCTTATCCTGGACACATCTTCGTTGTGAGGGGTTTAGCATTACTCAACTCGAGTATACCCGCGAACTAATGTGTTAAGGACAACTTGTTGAACCTGTGATTCTGCCCTCGTCAAGTTATTTCGGTAGAGTTGTTTCGCATTAGTTCTTTACATATTATTTTTGATACATCTAACGTGTTGTTCATTGTTGCAAGATCCCAACAATCTTAACACATTAGCTTTCCTTGTAACAATGGGAATCAACGACGTAGAAAGACCACAAAAGTTTAACGGAAAGGATTTCAAGAGATGGAAATCCAAGATGCTGTTTTATCTGAGCCATCATGAACTGGACTATGTACTGGTTCCAGGTGATGATTTGTACAATGCTGAAAATTTGACTGAGGAGGAGGTCAATATTAACACGAGGTTTAATTTTCTGGCTAAAAATCATATCATGAACGGTTTGGAAGATGCGATGTATGATTTTTACAATGCTAAAGAGAACTTGACTGCTTATGAGTTGTGAACTGCGTTAGAAGCAAAGTACCAAGATGAGACTGCAGGAAGCAAGAAATTTCTTGTGGAAAAGTTTATGGAGTTCAAGATGACGAATGATAAGTCTGTTGTTGATCAATTCCTCGAACTTCAACAAATCATTAACGAGATTCTTGCTGAAGGTATGGTCGTTGATGAGACTTTTCAAGTGTCTGCGGTGATTGAGAAGTTACCATCTTTTTGGTCGGAGTACAAGAAAAAACTGAGACATGAAACTGGCGAGATCAACATGGTTGAATTGGAAAAGAAGATTCAAGTGGAAGAGATGATGTGCACCAAAGACAAGAACGTGTCATCTGCAAGGGACATGGCGAACAAAGCTCATATGTCTGAACACAAGTCATCTAAAGCTGGAAAAGGTGACAACAACTATCGCAACTCGAAGCATGGACCTAAAAAGAAAGGTATGTTTCGTAAACCAGAGTTTGGCATTACTAAAATTAAAGGTCCTTGTTGGGTATGTGGAAATACTGGTCATATGGCAGTTCATTTGTAGACAACGTAAGGATAAGAAGAATAATGGTAACTTGGTTGAGAAGAACAAAGACGAGTTTTCTGCTGTGAAGTCTGAAGTTAATTTGGTTACCAATGTGATGGACTGGTGGGTAGACTCTGGAGCTACCAAGCATGTTTGTGGGAACAGAGACCTGTTCACCTCCTACCAGAGGGTAGGGAAGGCGAGAAACTCTATATGGGTAACTCATCTGCATCGAGGTTGCGGTAAAAGGAAAGGTCGGTCCGAAGCTCACATCCGGAAAGACTCTCACATTGAATGAAGTTTTTCATGTTCCGGACATCCGCAAAAATCTTGTTTCTTGTTCTGTTTTAGATGATAAGGGTTTTAAAGTTACAATTGAGTCTGGAAAACTTATAGTAACTAAGGGCAATGATTATGTGGGTAAGGTTAAAAAGACTGGGGGTCTATATAAACTTAATGTAACTTGTCCTGAATTAAAATTGAATGATTCTTCTGCTTACATGTGTGTGTCATTGAACGTTTGGGATGGTAGACTTGGTCATGTAAACTATAAATCAATGCATAAATTGGCTAGTGTAGGCTGCATACCCAAATTCACTTTAGATAAAAATCATAAGTGTGAGATTTGTGTAGAATCTAAGCATGCTAAGAAATCATTCAATAAGAATGTCCAGAGAAACTCTAAACCCTTAGTTAATCCACTCAGACCTAGTTGATATGAAGTCAGTTCAAACAAGAGGTGGTAAGAAATGGTTTATTACTTTTATAGATGATTGTACGAAGTACTGCCATGTTTACTTACTTAGAGGGAAGGATGATGCCTTAGAAGCCTTTAAGATATATAAAAGTGAAGTCGAAAACCAATTGAATACTACCATTAAAACTATTAGGTCTGACCGTGGTGGTGAGTACAGAATTCCTATAGGAGATTTCTGTGAAGAACATGGCATAATACATGAGGTTACCCCTCCTTATTCACCTCAGTCCAATGGTGTAGCTGAACGTAAGAACCGTACCCTTAAGGATATGATGAATGCCATGTTGATTAGTTCAGGATTACCTTCGAATTTGTGGGGGGAGGCTATCCTCTCCGCTAATTACATCCTGAACAGAGTACCCTTTAAAGGATCAGATAAAACTCCATATGAGTTATGGAAAGGTAGACAACCATCTTATGATTACTTCAAAGTGTGGGGGTGCTTGGCTAAGGTGGGCATCCCTCCTCCTAAGAAAAATAAGATAGGACCCAAAACTGTTGATTGTGTTTTTGTAGGGTATCCTGAGCATTCTAGTGCTCATAGGTTTATGGTTGTGAGTTACGAAATTTACGACATAGGGTTGAATACTATCATGGAGTCTAGGGATGCTGAGTTTTTTGAGAATGTTTTTCCTTTGAAACGTGATTCTCGAAAGAGATGTTTAGATGATCCCCTAGATATGCCTTCAACTAGTCAGCTATTACCTTTAGAGGAAGATTAACCAGAAGTAGAACCTAGAAGAGGTAAAAGGGTGAGAAATGAGAAAACCTATCCTGGTTGCATAACATACCTAGCCGAGTCTGATCCTCAGACTTATAAAGAAGCCATGACTTGTCCAGAAGCTCCTTGGTGGAAAGAAGCTTCCTTTAATGAAATGGATTCCATCCGAGAAAACAGTACTTTTGAACTTGTAGATTTACCTCCAGGGTGCAAGGACATAGGTTGTAAATGGATTTTCAAGAGAAAACATAAGATAGATGGAACTATTGAAAAATACAAGGCTAGGTTGGTAGCTAAAGGCTATAGACAAATAGAAGGCATAGATTTCTTTGACATATATTCACCAGTGAGTAGAATTAGCTCCATTAGGATGTTAATTGCTATAACTTCTGTCCATAATCTAGAGATACATCAAATGGATGTAAAGACAGCGTTTCTTAATGGTGAGTTAGATGAAGAAATTTATATGGAACAACCCGAGGGCTTTGTAGTTAAAGGTTGTGAAAAGAAAGTTTGTAAACTGCTTAAATCTTTATATGGATTGAAACAAGCACCTAAATAGTGGCATGAGAAATTTGATCATGTAATGATTGCTAGTGGTTTTAGAATTAATGAATCTGATAAGTGTGTTTATACTAAACTTGTCAAGGATGCCTGTGTGATTGTATGCTTGTATGTCGATGATATGCTTATACTAGGTACAAACATGGATGTTATTAATTCCACTAAGAAACTGTTAAATGAGAACTTTGACATGAAAGACTTAGGCCCCGCTGATGTCATATTAGGGATGAAGATTAGAAAAACTTCTAATGGCTATAGTCTAAGTCAATCTCATTATGTTGAATCCATACTTAAGAAATTTAATCAGTTTAACTGTAAACCTGTGTGTACTCCTTATGATTCTAACTGTCGTCTCAAGAAGAATAAGGGTGTAGGAGTTAACTAACTTGAATACTCGAGAGTCATAGGAAGTCTGATGTATATGATGAATTGTACGAGACCAGACATTGCTTATGTTGTAAGTAGGTTAAGCAGGTATACTTGTAATCCAGTGCAGATACATTGGGATGCACTTATTAGAGTGCTAAAGTACTTGAAGTACACAATGACCTTTAGTTTGAATTACGAAGGATATCCGGCCATCCTTGAGGGATTTTGCGATACAAACTGGATAATAGGATCAGAGGATTCTAAGTCTACGAGTGGATATGTATTCACTCTAGCAGGTGCGTCTGTATCTTGGAAGAGTTCCAAACATACATGTATAGCTCGTTCCACTATGAAATCGGAGTTTATTGCGTTAGACAAAGCAGTAGAGGAGGCCGAATGGCTAAGAAACTTTTAGAATATATTCCTCTCTCGGCATAGGCCTGTGCACAGCTATATCTATACACTGTGACAGACAAATCTGCGATAGGTAGAGCTAAGAGTAGCTTCTACAATGGAAAGTCTATATATATTCGTAGAAGACATGATACTTTGAAAACACTAATCTCAAGGAGCATTATTTCCATAGATTGGACGCAATCCAAGGAGAATATCGCGGACCCTTTGACGAAAGGTTTGTCCAAGGAGATAGTTAGTAAAGCATCGAGGGGGATGGGGCTTAGGCTCAATAATTAAACTTGCCATGAAAGATACTCAACCTTGCTGACTGGAGATTCCAAGATCAAGGTTTCGAATGAGACAACTAATTCATGGTGGGTAAAGGTAAACACTATCAGGAAATTTCATTCTCTATCCCTTCCCTATGGTGTTGATGTGATAGTGTGACTGCATGTGGAGGATGACTTTTAAATAAGTCTTAATGAGTTCCATAGTTTTAATTTAAGATTGAAGTGGGGTGTAGCAGTAAACACTCTTGATGGAACTCACCTATCTGAATGTGGAAGTGGGGCCGCTTCCTATGAGAATTGAGCCAATTATCTAGAGCATTCTGAGAAACAGGATATGTCCAGGGCCAAATTGGACAAAACGGCACGAACTTAGCAACACCAGGAGAATATCATGTGTGGTTTTTGTCGCGAATTACACCAACGCTATCAGTTCAAGACTAGGTTCACTGTTTAGCTAGTAGTTCCGGTAACTTCTCACTAAGTAAGGGTTCAAGACCTCATGGACACCTTTGCCTAAATGGTATTTTCCTTACTCTGATTTTTTTATTTTCCGAGATTTCATTCATGTGGGGGATTGTTGGAGAAAATGAGTTTTTATTAAAAGGTTTTATGGTCTTGGTGTGGTTTGATCTAATAACCTAAGGGTCTAAGGATACTCACTCATTTTTGGGTGAATGAAGTGGAACCTTTAGTCCCACATTGTGGAAAACTAAAGAGGAGCTCCACTATATAATCATACACTTATATATGAATTGTAAAACGTGGGTGGAGAGAGTGGGCAAAAATACATATTTTCACCCATGCGATATGCGCGTACGCCATGCACCAAGTCCCTTTTCTACACGGATTTATTTTTGGGCGAATTTTTTCTTTAGGAAATTAATTCCAAAATTATTTCTTACGAGTTTTATTATTGGGTAAATTTCTTTTACGTGGTTTACTTGTTTTTGAAGAAAACCAAAACCTAACTTGATTTGCAAGTATTTCATCCTATAAATACAACTCGAAAATCTGTTTTCAACATACACCGAAAAATTCTTCTTTTATTCTAGGGTTTCTCCATACGTTTTTATATCCATCCTCGTTGCTGAGTTTGAAGAGATGGTAACTTGCGTTGTGCTAACTCAAGTTATATCGGGCAGTCTTATCCTAGACACATCTTCGCTGTGAGGGGTTTTAGCATTACTCAACTCGAGTATACCCGCGAATTAATGTGTTAAGGAAAACTTGTTGAACCTGTGATTCTTCCCTCGTCAAGTTATTTCGGTAGAGTTGTTTCGCATTAGTTCTTCACATATTATTTTTGATACATCTAACGTGTTGTTCATTGTTGCAAGAATATTTCACACTGCAAATAACTTGATTAAGCTTATATGGTATATAAATGAAACAGAAGATGCACAGGAAGCGAAAGAAACAATATATAGTGGTCAATATAGCAGAAGAACTAACCTTATTGGTATTGTCCGCCCAGTTTTCAGAACAACCTAAACATCACCCACAGGCATAGAAAGGGACTCTCATGTGCTTTTCCAGAGAATTATACCAATCCACGAACTCATCCCAATAAGGTGCTTTTCAGTGCAACATACTACATAGAAAGGGACTCTAATGATCCAGTATTCTTACTGGAATGTTGTAATGCCAAAATAAATAAAAATTTCAGAAATTAGTACCTCCCCAAAAGCCATGGTTTCATGGACGCATTCTTCTAAGGATTCAATTTGTTCAGTAAATCTCTGCAGGTGATGCGGATAAACCCCGGGTTTTTCGTAGGATGGATAAACGCCCAATTTATCCATTAAGGCACCATAAAAAAATTCGCCCGAATCATGACAGCATCAAAAGGATGTAGAGTACCTAATTCTATGTGGTCCCGAGCGTCCACAATTGCTCCAGCCTCCATGAACTTCATAAATTTCATTTTGAACATAATCAACGTCTAAGTTACATTGTGTTGCTTCTGCTTCTCCACTGAATTTCGGGAAATTTCCTCCTGTTTTTATCATCTAAATGCAGAATGAAGTTTAGGTCTCCAACGAACAATCCATGGGATATTGTTGTTCAGACCAAAATAATTAATCTAGTCCTTTGGTCATATTTTTTAAGTGCATACATCGCACTGTACATCCATACAAGATTCCAGTGGTTATCATAGTTAACACCTACTTTGAAAAGACAAATTATGCTGAAAATAAATACAGTGAATCTTAATGTTGCTATGCCATGTAATGAGCCATGCTTCAAAATAAAAATAAAAATAAAATGTAATGAGCCTTCCATATAAGAGACCGATCCTAGGAACAAAGGACCACTCTGTAAATCTGTTTCTAAAGATCCTTAGGCTTAGTTTGGTGTTGTTGTGGCTTTTATAAAAGCACTTTTCTGTTGTGCGTTGCTGTGCTGTGCTGTGAGAAAAAAGCAGTTAGACGTTTGGTAAAATATTAATTAAAGTTAAAGCTGATTAAAGAAGCAATCAAAGTGCGTTTGGTAAAATATCATATTAAACCATTGTTGTTGTGGCAAATGACAAAAACAAACATATTACTGAAAATATATTTATTCAATTCTATTGAGTTTAAAAATAAATTTTTTTTTTTACCATTAAATATAAATATATAACTGTGCATTTTTCTTTGGCCCCTTCAGTCTAACCATTTTTCTTTTTCTTTTTTTGATATTTCTTTTTAATTTACAAATCAGAAAGACTATCAACTGGTAAGAAATTGGATGGAAGCCTAGCAACAAGCTGAGCTCCAACACCTTTTTAAATATATTAGATATTAAATTTACTAATTGCTATTATTATTATAATTGTTAAAAAAAAATATTTTACTTAACCACTTTTTAATATATATATATAATTTTCAAATAAAAAATCAAACTAAAATTAAGTAATTATTTATTATTTATTTATTATTTTTTTGACAAATTAAATGAAATGGTATCATAAAATAGTTTGAAAATAAAATATAATAATATTTAAATAATAAAATATAAGAAATAAAAAAAATGATTGTATATATATTTAAGGGTAATTTTTGTCAATTACAAAATAAAAGAGAGACAAAAAGGATAAATCAAGCATTAAATTTTGGTGGGACAAAAGCTTATGCTTTTGTAGCTTTTAAAAGCTCCTCCTCCCCAGCTTTTGAAAATTGGGGAATTTGGGAAGTGCTTTGGGTGAAAAGCACTTTGATTTTTATTTACCAATCACCAATTTAAAAATTATTGACATATATAGATTTTGAAAGTGCTTTTGGGAAAATAAAAGCATTACCAAACCCAGCCTTAGTCTCGGCAAGAAAAATCAGATCTGGATTGAATTGAATTGCTCTATTAGATATTTTAGGTGATTTTGAGTTATAGATGGGCCTAGCCCTTGCGCATTCCTTAACAGAAGCTTCATAGTTCATACTACTATTACGAATATATATGGCAAGAAAATACAGAGGTAAATAAGACAAATTTCAGTATATTTCTAACGTAGATTGAGAGTTAAGTGGGGGAAAAATCGATCAAGCAATATGGAGCGTTAAGTAAAGACCTAAGAGTTAGCAAAGCCAAATAAATAAGAATAAAAAAGAGAGTTAGTTGTAAGACTAATATCACGTGTAGAATATTTCACACTGCAAATAACTTGATTAAGATTATGGCATATGAAATAGAAGATGCACATGAAGCGAAAGAAACGACATATAGTGGTTAATATAGCAAAAGAACTAACCTGATTGGTATTTGTAATGGCTGCCATGTTTTCAGCAACAACTGCAGAGGCATCGTTATCCACACGCGTAACAATCTAGTCCTGAGCAATTGGAAAAGTGTCACTCTCATTTTCCGATTCAGATTTCTCAACCTCAAACTTACCACCAGCATCATGCCAACAACCCTCGAATACATGTAAAAAAAGGCGCTCCACCATTTGCAACATACTACGTAGAAAGGGACTCTCATAATCTAGTAACTCGTAAGGAAACATTATAATATATCAAAAATAAACAAAGTTATCAGAAATTAGTACCTCCACAAAAGCCATGGTTTCATCAACGCATTCTCCCAAAGATTCAATCTGTTCACTAAATCTTTGGTATTTTAATGTTTCTAGCAATATCTTCTCTGATCCTTTAACCAGTTAGGAGTTCCCTCTTTGTTATCTTTAGACCTTTCTTATAATAATCTTCATTGATTTCCTTCCTGTTTATCATCTAAATGCAGAATGAGGTTTGGGTTTACAACAATAATCCATGAGATGTTCTTGTTCAGTCCAATAGTGTTAATGTTGATCCACCGGTCATATTTTTCTGGTGCATACATCCACATAAGATTCCAGTGGTTATCATAGTTATTTACCCCTTTAAAAGGACACAAGTTATGCTGAAAAGAAATGTAGTGAACCTTAATGTTGATGAGCCATGCAATTAGCATTCCACCGCAGAGAGATCAATCCTAGGTACTAAGGGCCATTCTGCAAATCTTAATCTCCTAATAATTATTTCCATAGTCTCAGCAAGAAAGATGGAGTAATTTCTCTATTAAATGTTTAGGTGATTTTGAGTTTAGGGGCCTATCTCTTGCACATTCCTTGACAGAAGCTTGGTACTACTATTATGAACCAGAAAAATAGATACCACAAGAAAGCACAGAAAACACAAAGGTAATTAAGATAAATTTCAGTAAATTTGTAACATGGATTAAGAGTTAAGTATAGGGTAAAATCGATCAAGCAATATGGATTATCAAGTAAATAAGATAAATTTCAGTAAATTTGAACACATATTAAGACCTAAGAGTGAGCATAGCCGCATTTAAGTTAAGCAGACAATGCACAGAATATTTTAAACTGCAAAAAACTTGATGAGACACAAGTTTGTTTCTACAAATTGGAGACCCATAGTCAAACAAGACCGATGCTTAATCAAATTGCACGAAGCACATCGATGTAAAGGTTACTTCATTTCTTATCTTTCGAACATGGCCTTATCGTACTCTAGGCGCAAAACCACAATTTCCTTTTTCTAAAAGAGTAGAAATCATCAGTATTTTGTTCTCCCGAGAGGATTCAGATATTGATGACTATGAAGGGGGGTCATCACATTTAGACAACACTGATGTTGTTTTATGATGCAATGTGTATAATAGTGTGATTCTGAATGCTGGATGCAATATCCTTTGACCTGTAAATGGATTGTTTTTTTGTAAATTGTGATAAGCCTGGTTCTTTTCTCATTTACAATCCTTGCACTGGAGAGAAAACATCGTGGATCAAAACAAGTACAAGTGAAATATTTGTTAACAACTTTGGCCAGCAAAAAGTAGTTGTATGTTGAAAATTTGAGGCTCGGCTACAAACATGTGTTGTGCCTATATTCGATGACTTTATATAAGAGTGTAATTTCGTGGGGTTGCAAAACCTCTATCGTTGTTAGGCGCAAACTTATATGCGAGGTCTTCACAGTAGGTGAGAATAAATGGAGAAAGATTGATGATCAACAAGCTTCACTCAGAATTCTAAGTGATGATAAAATTATTTATACGAATGGTTTTATATGTTGGATCCATTACCAAATATTCCAAAAGGAAACTAAAAATCATTGTATTTGATGTCGGAAGAGAGACATTTAGGATAATCAGTATCCCTGATTGCATGCCTAAAGACATTCAACGTTATACTGGAAAACTAATCAGTGAATTAGTAGAAATCGATGGGCATTTAGCTGTTTTAGTCCAAAAAGGAAATGACTGGTTCAACTTGTGGATTTATAATGATAATGATGGTAATGGTTATGCTGGTGGTAATTGGATTAAAGAAACAATCCAAATGCCTTTTTCATTGCGTGAACTAAACAATTTACATTTTAAAGTCATTTCCAACAAGGATCTGATAGTCATAAAATTCATAAGATTTGGACAGAAACACTGAAAATATCTCCAGTATTATAATAGAAAAGTTAGAAAGCATTGCAAAAATCGGTATGAGTCGGATCTTATTATTCATCCTTTGTAATACTTTTTCACTTTTTAATTATAATATATGAGACATTCCCGATATTTCTATCCTTATGCTATGAATTTTATGACTACTAGGTCTGTTTCGGTAATGGCTTTAAAATCTAAATTAATTCACGACATGGACAACGGATTTAGATTGTTTCTTTAATCCAATGACTACAAGCATTACGATCATTATCAATATAAACCCTCAAACTAAGCCAATCATCTCCTACATGGACTAAAACAATTAAATTCTCATCTATTTCTACTAATTCATAGATTAATTCTACAGTGTCACGCCAAATGTTTTAGGGATAGAATCAGGGATAATGATTACCATAAATGTCTCTCTTCCAACATCATACACAATAACTTTAGTCCCCCTTCCGAGTATTTGATAATAAATCTAACACACAAAACCATTCACATAAATAGTTCTGTCATCATTTAGAATTCTGAATAGAGTTGTGATCATCAATCTTTTTCTATTTATTCTCACCTATTGTAAAGATCCTACATATATGTTTACGCCTTATGAAAACGGAGGTTTTGTGACTCCACGGAATTACACTCTTACATATAGTCATTAAATATACGCACAACACTCTGTGTTTCTTAGTAGTTGGGTTATATCCAAATTCAAACACAAGTTTGTAGTCGAGCCACAAATTTTCGGTAGAATCAACTACTTCTTGTTGGCTAAAATTGCTAACAAATAATTCACTAGTACTTGTTCCGATTGGCGATGTTTCTCTATAGTGTAGGGATTGTAATGAGAAAAGAACTAAACTTATCAGAATTACAAAACAAAACCAACCCGTTTATGGGTTGAAATAAACTGCATCCGACATTTAGAATCACGCATACGCACTGCGACATAAAGCAACATCAGCGTTGTCTGAATGTGATGATCCCCTTCATGGTCATCAAACCCTAATTCCTCCCGGAAGAAGGACAAAATATCCATGAACTCCTTTCTTCCGGGAAAATGAAATTGCGTTTTGCGCTTAGAGGACGATAACTAAGCATAAGAAATAAAATAATACCTTTACATCGATGTGCTTTGTGCAATTTGATTAAGCATCTGTCTTTGTTTGATTATGGATTTCCAATGTTTAAAAACACATCTAATTAAGATGAGTTTGGTAAAAAAAAAAATTCTCTTCAAAAGCGCTTTCATCTTATTCTCTGGTAAAGATTTTTCAAAGTGCTCTTTACGCAACACATTTCCAAAATTCCCCCAACTTTTAAAAGCTGGGGAGGAGGAGCTTTTAAAAGCTCCAAATGCAAAATCTATGGTCTCACACAAATTATTCAATTTTCCTTTTCTATCCCTATTTTATTTTATAAATTACAAAAATTACCCTTAAATCTATATACACCAATTTTTTATTTTCTATATTTTACTCGTTAAAATTGATTATATTTTTTTGATACACCATTAGGATGATTTTTTTTTTAATTTATCAATTATGAAAACAAAAATTAAAAAATTATTCAATTTTAGTTTGTTCTTTTGTTTGAAAATTATATCTATAATTAAAGTAATTAAGAAAAATAACAATTTTTAACGATAATAACAATAATAATAAATTACAATCCATTTATAATTCTGATTATTTAATGACAAAAAAATTAATTATTTTAAGCTCAAAATATTAGAATAAAAATATTTCAATAGATATGTCTGTTCTTATGATTTGCTACAACAATGATGGCGAATCTAACATTTTACATTTTTTTTTAAATCAGTTTTAGCTTTTAGTTTATATTTTACCAAACATTCAACTGATATTTTTTACACAGCGGTACACCGCAGACAAACGCTTCAATAAAAAAGCACTGCCTAAGATGCACCGGAAGTGAAAAAAACAACGGTGATTAATATAGCAAAAAACTGCAGAATTTTAGCAACAACTGCAGAAGCATTATCTACAGGCATAGCAATCTGGTCCTGAGCATTTCATTTTCTGGTTCAGAACTCTTTCCAACCTACCAACACCTCTATACTAATCCTCGAACCCATCACCAATTTTTCCACCTGCATCAACGTACTACATAGACGGGAACTCTCGTGATCTAGTAACTCTTACGACAATACTGTAATATAAAAAAAAAACAGAAATTAGTACCTTCCCAAAAGCCATGATTTAAAATATCTTTGCAGGTAATGCTGATGCGGATAATCCCCAGGTTTTCATGGTCAATACCCAATTTGTCCATTAAAGCATCATTTTTATCAGCTGGAAACGCGACAGCATCAAAAGGAGGTAAGAGCACATAAATCTATGTTGACCCGAGCTTTGAGTATGCCTCATGAATTTTACGAATCTCATCTTGTAGTCTTGTAAAGAAGAAGATATGGGTTCTGATGGCCATCTTGTAAATAGGTTTCTTCGTAAGACCGATCTGCAAACATAAAATCTTGAATTTTCTTGAAGAAGAAGGGAAAACCTAATAAATACCGGAGGAGGAGGATGTAAAAGACGCAGAGGCGAATTTACATTTGGTATGTCATGAATTAGGGTCATGCGCATACGGGATACTTATTTACATTTGGTATCAAATGAATTAGGATCATGCACATACCACAAGGCCCAAGGGTTTTTCCATTGCCTTAGACAATTTTGGAAACAAGATGTACGTCAGTGCTGTTGGCACAACAGTACAAAACTATGACCGGTCCGCATAGTGGCGCACACTGATGTTGCGTTACGGAGTATGTAACCTAGAAGATGGAGCTGCACAATCCGACGATGTAGCGCCAACATGGCTGAGACAAGAAAGGTTACTTGGCACATGCAACATTATGTGATAGTGTTTCATATCCTTATTCAGAGTTAGCCCAGCTCAAGGAAGGAATAAAGGATGAGATGCAAAGTCATGGAATGACTTTAACATGGTCCTAAGCTTTGGCCAAGGCTTGGACTGTGCATGTGCATCAATGGTGATGCCAAACACGCCATTGGTAATTATTGCTCGCTAAATGAGATGCAAGTGACATGGTTGCAAGTGAGCATAATGATTGTGCATCACAGAGTTGCAGGCCAAGTCAGTACTTCGCCGTAATGGTGCAATGCGAAGCCATAATAGTGCAACGCAAGCTATAATAGCACAACGCAAGCTATAATAGTGCAACGCAAGCCATAATAGCAGTATTGTTGAAGGCTTGGCAGAAGTGCAAGCTGAGTTGCACGTTGCGATGTTGCGGGACTTGAGTGCAAGTGCCAGATGCGAGAGTGTTTGTGCATCACACGCATGCCAAAGTCGAAGAGCAAGTTGGATACGGTTATAAAGTGCTTTATAACCGAGTTTGGCATATCCTAACCGTTGAAGACAGGTGTGGCGCCTTTGTGCAAGCCAGCACCAAAGCTAACAGTTAATAAAAGTGGAACTGGCGGTTAGGGAACTGCCCATGGACAGATGGCTGTTCATGGGGCGTGAAACAGAGTTGCATACGGATTGGCCCTGGCTTCTTGGCATTATAAATAGCCAGAGAAGCTACAAAAATGGTGTTGTTCAATAGTTCGAGTGTTGAGGAACCATATTGCAGTAGAGAGTGATTTTGCTGTAGGCTTAGAGAATAAGCTTGTAAAGTCCATTGGTTGGACGATTTTGTATCTTCCCCTTAAGATAATAAAAGTGAGTTTGTTGGCTTATACGTTTGGCTTTGGTTCGCTGTTTATTTGATTATACTCCCCATTTACATGAAGCATAAACATGGCAAGAACCTCTTTGTAGTATGGGCTACATTGTTTGGTAGAGAAAATCGAGTAAGACTTCCGTTGCATACTCTTGGTAGAGTTGGTTTGTTTGCATTGGTGCAAACTTATAAGGCTGAAATACAAGTGGGTGATAAGAGATCACTGAACCATTGTATTGCCGGGTTATACCTTCGAGAAAAATTGCTTGGAGCATTTGAAGGCGTGACAAGAACCATGGTGCATACTAAGTACATTTTGCTGAGACGGGTCAAAGTTGCGAGCTCCTTGTGAAGTTAAAAGGGGTAGCTGCATTTTATATATAAAGCTCTGTTTTATTATATACACTAGGGTTTAACTCGTGCCTTAACGGCTCAGGCATAATTTCTATCTAGTTATGCATTTTCCGACATATAAATATTAAATATAATATTTATTAATATCAAGTTTACCTTTCTAAATATTATAAAAATAGAGGAAAACCCGCTAAATATTTTTATTCTTCGCTCCACAAATCCTTTCCAGCCTTTTCCGCCTTGGAATTTTCTCATACTATGCCCCTCCTTTCTCGACTTGTATCCTCAAGCCAGCCATGAAATTATTTCTGAATTAATTTTTACATATTTTGTCCCCCAAAATATATTATTTGATATGTTTTTTGGTTTACAAAGATATCTTATCGATCCTTTGAAATGATATTACCTTTCTGCATCTTCCTTATTTTAGTGAACGTTGTTACGATCTTCATGGACCACATAGGAACTTACTATGGGCCCGACCATATAGCACTGATGTTGTCCCTACTTGACCACCTTGGGATAAGAGGTGTGCGGTTTAATCTAAAAAGCCTCGGTGCTACGTAAGGATAGATGCCCAAGCTTATTAAGCTCCACATGCACTCCTATTTCTTCCATCTGGGACTATCCCTAGATATACATATGTGGTTTATCGCGTCACACACTCCAACAATCTCCACCTTGGCAAGATTAAACCACTTCACAAGTCCAATCAGACTTCACCATATGATTACTATTGGTATATGCTACCCATCAATCATGATTATTGTCACTATACGCCCTGAAATCCTACTCCACCTTGAGTTAATGAGAAGGCAAGCACTAACTCCACCTTGAGCATTTCCTTGTCCACCTAGAACCCTTCTCCACTTGAGAGCTAATGTGTGATACATTAACTCCACCTTAAGCGTCAGTTCAACCTTGAGCATTGCATTGCCAATCTAGAACCATGCCCCACCTGAGTTAATGGGTGACACACTAACTCCACCTTGAGCGCCAGTTCAACTTTGGGCCTTGCCTGCTCCACCTTGAGTCTGACTCTACTTGCGCCCTAAATTGGGTGACATCCACAACCACTTCTACGTTCAGAAAGTATCCACAACCATGAGATCTGATACTAATTGTTAGGATCTTCACGGACCATCAAGCATTACTCAGGTCCCGACCACATAACCCCGAACCCCACTTGACCACCTTGGGATAAGAGGTGTGGGGTTTTTAACTAAAAGGCCTCGGTGCAATGTATAGGGAAGCCCAAGCTTATTAAGCTCCACATGTATTCCTCTTTATTCCATGAGGGACTATCCCTAGCTATACATATGTGGTTTAGTGCGCCACATACTCCAACAACCGAGCGGAACCAAAAAATTAAATTATGTAAGATGTAACAAAACTATAGCAGCTAAACACATTCGTCTCAAAATAATTGTGTAGATATTAACTGTGTTCGGATCCTTGTTGCTTTTTTCCCCTTTAAGAATAGTCTGAAAAGAGTAAAACTCGGAATTTACACAACAATACATATCGTATTGTATGTTCTTACAATTTCAATGACATAATAAAAAACTAATTCATTCACTTAAGCTATTATATTTTAAAATGTTAAGTCATTTCTAATGGCAACCATTTTACTCACATACGATGCAGTTCTAGTTTTTCAAATTCCCAGATATATTATGTATTTAATTCAATTTGGCAGGTCGAGTTCACCGAATAGAATATTGTTAATGTCTTATACTCATTTCGTAACATTGTGGCCTTTTCAACATAGTTGGATCCATAATTGGTAAAAAACACTGTATTTTTGCGCTCCCGGGCAAGAGTAATCTAGGGATGGGCTACCTCCCAGAAAACTGCTGATGGATGACCGCATCAGTGTCAGTTGAAAATCCCACACTGTCGGATAACCAGTGACTAAGTCGGGACAATACTGGTGGAAGACCAGCTCCTACAAAGGTATAGGAGTCGACCAAGAGTTACCCGTTGAGGGTGTAAGAGTATGCTTGATGGATTGTGTCGGGAAATGGTCTCATGAGTGAGAAAAAATGCCAGAAGCTAGGATTGAACATATTCCGGAGCCGAGGACCGCTCCAAATTAAGTTGGTGGTATTATAGTACTCCGACTCGGCAGGCAGGATTCGTCAAATGGAATATATGTAATGGTTTGTCCTTTCCTAACACCGAGACCTTTTTAGCATATAATTGGCTTCATAGTTGGCAAAAAAATCTTTATCATTAAGCACGCTAGGTATTGAGTAATCCAGGGGCATGTGACCTCCTGAAAAGCTATTGTTAGATGACCGCAGCGGTGACCATTGAAAGACACATATTGTCAGATGACCGTAGTGGCTAAGTGAGGACATTATCGATAGAGGGTCAGGCCATTACATTCTACGACATATTACGCTTCCAAAATGTGAGGTTATTCGTTGCATAAAAATAATAAAACCATGATTAGTTAGTAAGTCAAATCGCTAAGTACTTAACCTAATAATAATACACTCTACTAACAATAAACTCTGTTATCCATCACCACTGAATAAAAACAACGTCAAACCATTTATCAAGAAATACGAGAGCTGATGCAAAATTACTCACTGGGCATGAATACTTGCCACCATCACTATGGTCCACTTATATAATTGTTAGCAATATTTTTTCATCTTAGTGTTTGATAAATTATAGCAATATTTTATCATCCTAGTGTTTGGTAAAGATTTCATAAAGTGTTTTTTTATGCAAAACACTTCCAAAATCTATCAACTTTAAAAGTGGGGGAGAAGGAGCTTTTAAAAGCTACAAAAGCAAATGGTATAGTTCACCCTAATTTCATAATTTATTTTCCAATTCTATCCCATGTTTTTTTATAACTTCTTTAATCTATATATCACCAATTTTTATTCGTTATATTTTATTCTTTAAAGATAATTATTTTTATTTTCAAACTAGATTTTATGTTATACCGTATTACTGAAATATACTTTGTTTTATCAACAATAAATACTAAGCAATTATTGATTTTTGATAAGTGGTTAAGAAAAATAATACTTTATAGTAATAATGCTAATTAGTAAATTTAATATTACACATATGTACTGTAATAGTAGAAAAGTTTACTTATTTTAAGCACAGTAAAATAAAATAAACAATTTTTAGAGATATGTATGCTCATGTTATTTTGTCACTAAGTATAGCTGAACCTGATATTTTCCCAGACACAATTTGATCGTTTTTTAAATAGTTTTAACTTTAATTTATAATTTGGAACCATTCAATACGTACATCAGAAAAGCACTTTTGTAAAGTTCGCCGCAATGGGCAATGGGAAAGTTCTTGAGACACAGAATTACAGATGCGTGGCTGAAAAATAAATAAACAAGCAACAAGTTTAGAAGCAAAAAACTAAATATCCTTGAATATAGCATCCGTTCTAGAGTTCCCATCAAACAAACCAGCAGAAAATTGATTGATTAGGCTCTAAGCATCACTCTCTATGATTAGATGCGTAAGCTTTTGCTCCATAGCTTTCTTTAAACCTTCCCAAATTGCTCTGGCTGCAGCTTCTTTAGAAGATTGAACTTAAAAGACAATGGAGGCACAAAAAGTAGCATTATTGGTGAAGTCCCTCATCACAAAGCCTGCACCGTTATCACTAGAAATAATATCGTAAGCTTCATTTGTATTACACTTTATCCATCCAGTGGGAGGGGGCATCCATCTGTCACTAATACTAGTAGGGATCCTGGTAGAGATAGTTATAATGGTTTTTCTAGTAAGAAGCATGGCTTTGGCTCTCATCAGAACAGCAGTGTGGTTTTCCTTCACATCATGGAACACTAGATTATTTCTACTTTGCCACAAATACCAGAGGATAGCTATAAAGAGGCACTGATCTCCATCAGGGATCTTAGAGGAAGGGTTGACTAACCAAAATAACATCCAATCCGAGAAAGAATTAGTACTAAAGAACTGAGTGTTAACACAAAACTGAGATAAAAACCAGACTCGACTAGCAAAGGACAAAGAAAAAGAGCATGCATAATCGATTCAGAAAGGTCCTTACATCTAGTGCAATCCAGAGAATTCATAGGCATTCTAGTATGAAGAACAGTTCTAGCTGGGAAGACATTTATAGCAGCTTTCCAACAGAAAACTTGAATTCTATAGGGCACATTAATTTTCCAAATACGTTTCCAAAGAGCACTACAAGTGGAAGGCCTAAGCCCTCGAAGTCGCAGGTAAGCATATTTAAAGGTAAATCTACCATTTTTTGAAAGGTCCCAAGCCCTCCTATCAGGAGTGCAACACTGGCTTAAGGGAATGGTGATGATCTTCTTAGCAGAAGCATCATCAAAATGGGTGTTTAATCTATCTACATCCCAAGATCTAGTAATGGGGTTAATGAAATATGAGACTTTTATAGTTGGATATGGAGGTACCAAAGGGTTGGGGACAGCAGATCCTAGAGAAGGAATCCATTTGTCACACCAATGGTCAATAAATTGACCATCTCCAACAATCCATGTGATAAAAGGTTTTATGAGCTCTTTAATGGTATGTAAACATCTCCAAGTCCAAGAACAGTTAGCAGGACACTTAGAGTTTAAAAAATCAGTCCTAGGAAAATATCTAGCTTTCAAAGTGGTGGCTAGGAGGCAATCAGGGTTCTCAATGATCCTCCATGCATTTCTGGCAAGCATAGCTAGATTATTTTCAGCTTTCCTAAAACCCAAACCCCCTTCAGATTTTGGAGAGCAAAGAATATCCCAACCCAAAAGATGGAGTTTTCTATCTTTTGGGTCAAGAGTTCCCCCCACCAAAATTTACAAAGTTGAGAGCCCATTTTCCTGTAAAGATATTTGGGAATAAGGAAAGCTCCCATTTGATAGAGGGGGATGGCCTGACCAATATGCTTAATGAGAGTAGTCCTAGCAGCTTGGGAAAGAAGCTTATGAAGCCAGACAGAAATTTTACCATCAATGTATTGGAGAATACCCATATGGGTTTGGATTTTTGAAGCTTTAAAGGCAGTGGGGGTGCCTAGATATTTTTCTCCCGGATCCCTATTACTAATATCAAGAATATTAGAAAGCTGCAGTTTGAGGTGCTCGGGAATTTTTTTGCTGAAAAAAATTCCAGATTTGTCAAAGTTGATTTCTTGGCCTGAATCCAAGCAGTACTTTTGAAGGTACTCTTTGATAGTCTGGAAATCCTTAATAGTAGCTTTAAAAAAGAACAGGGAATCATCAGCAAAAAGAAGGTGTGCCATAGTAGGAGCATTTTGACACACCTTTATGCCTTCAACTAGCCATTTTCTAGTAAGAGCATCAATGTAGGAGGACAAAGCCTCAGAACAAATGATGTAGAGGTAAGGAGACAGGAGATCTCCTTGTCTTAGACCTCTCTCTGGATTGAAGAGGCCAGTAGGGATACCATTAAGAAGAATAAAATAAGAAACAGTGGAGACACACTGATTAATGAGTTTGACCCAATGATCAGAGAGACCCATTTTTTTTAAAACCTTTTCAAGAAAAGTCCATTCCAGCTTATCATAAGCTTTAGACATGTCAAGTTTAATGGCAGCAATGCCAGTAACTTTGTCATGATGATTGACAGCATAGATAGCCTCATTAGCAAGAAGAATGTTATCAGAGATACTTCTTTTAGGTACAAAAGAACTTTGGTTTTGGGAAATTATATTGTTCATAAAAGGTTTTAATCTGTTAGCAAGAGTTTGAGAAAGGAATTTGTAAATAAAGTTACAAAGCCCTATGGGTCTGTATTGAGAGACCAACTCTGCTAGAGGGACCTTAGGGATAAGAGATATATTAGTATGATTAAATACTTTCGAAATATTCCCAGTTCTGAAGCAGGTTTGGGTCATATCAACAACAGCTTCTCCAACAATATCCCAATATTTTTGATAAAACAAACCAGTAAAGCCATCAGGGCCAGGGGCTTTTTTACCCCCTATTTGAAAAACAACATTTTTTATCTCCTTTGCAGTAAGAGGAGAGTTCAGGGAAGCATTATCACTTTCAGAAAATTTAACAGGGAGATCCAAGAGGATTTCATCCTGAAATTGTTGTGGTTGAGAGGAGTATAAGTTTTTGAAATAATCAATAAAAGAAGTTCTAATACTATCTCTATCAGTTAAAGTAGTTCCAGTAGCATTCTTTATCCAATTAATAGCATTCCACTTTCTCCTAAATAAGGTGACTCGATGAAAATATGGTGAATTTCTATCACCTTCCATAAGCCAAACCTCTCTGGATTTATCTTTCCAATAGAGTTCTTCCAGATTATAGAGATATTCCAATCTAGATTTAAGTCTAGAGATGGCTCTACAATTTGTAGGTTTTATGGTCTGTGAAAAAGCGGGGGTACAACAACCTCACCCAATATTTCGATTAGCAATCTGTATGGACTAACTCTAATATACTTTTAAGAGAATCAACTAGATAGTCAGACTCAATCTTAATAAAAAGTATATCAAGGAGTTAATATCTCTATCTCTCGATTTGATCTTTACTCAAGCAAATGGAAATCTGCGAGTCTTTATCAAATGCTAGAGAGATAAACTTGGATGGTACTAAAGACCAATATCCAAGTGTCAATCAATGTAAATCAATAACCAAAGGTTGGATATTCTATTTGATTGATCTTAATGCAAAACCTGTGATATTTCAATTATATAACGAAATATAATGCGGAATACAAATAACACATACACCAGAAGTTTTGTTAACAAGGAAACCGCAAATGCAGAAAAACCCCGGGACCTAGTCCAGATTGAACACCACACTGTATTAAGCCGCTACAGACACTAGCCTACTACAAACTAACTTCGGTCTGGAATGTAGTTGAACCCTAATCAATCTCACACTGATCCAAGGTACAGTTGCGCTCCTTACGTCTCTAATCCCAGCAGGATACTACGCACTTGATTCCTTTAGCTGATCTCACCCACAACTAAGAGTTTCTACGACCCAAAGTCGAAGACTTTAATAAACAAATCTATATCACACAGAAAAGTATATGATGATAGATAAATCTGTCTCCCACAGATAAACCTATGAGTTTTTGTTCCGTCTTTTGATAAATCAAGGTGAACAGGAACTAATTGATAACCCGAACTTATATTCCCGAAGAACAACCTAATATTATCAATCACCTCACAATAATCTAAATCGTATGGTAGTGAAACTAGATATTGCGGAATCACAAACGATGAGATGAAGATGTTTGTGATTTCTTTTTATCTTGCCCTATCAGAGATAAAATCTCAAGTCAATTATTAAATTGAACTCGTACGATAGAAACTGGAAAGATCAAATCGCTCAACTACAAGAGAAGTAGTTTCGTTTGGCTTCACAATCCCAATGAAGTTTTTCAGTCGTTAACCTACAGGGTCTCGATAAGAAACCTAAGTTTAAAGGAGAATCGACTCTAGCAAAACCAACTAGTATCACACAGGAGGGGTGGGGATTAGTTTTTCCAGTTGCTAGAGTTCCCCTTATATAGTTTTCAAATCAGGGTTTGCAATCTAAGTTACCTTGGTAACAAAGCATTCAATATTCACCGTTAAATGAAAAACCTTATTTAACCAAGCTAATATCTTTCAACCGTTAGATCGAAACTTAGCTTGTCACACACAAATGAAATGTATTCATTTAGGTTTGAATAACCGTACCTAAACGTGTACACTTAGTTGGTTCACAAATAGTTTACCAATGGTTAGCCATATGAGCACTTTCATATTAACCGTATTCATCTTTCTCATAACTAGTTCAAATGACTCATAAGAACTAGTTCAAGAGTTGTTCAATTGCTTAGGTCTTTATTCATAGACACAATTGTAGCAAAACTGGTTTGATCCACTTGAATCAGTTCATGAACAATATAGCCTCGGTTTGCAAAGATTGCATTTCTTATAATTTATTGTTTTAAGTTCATGAACTACCGATTTGAGAAATAAGCAGCTTGGGTACGCGTACGGGTATGCGTACCTAAGCTATCGGATTTGAGTTTACAAACTCAGCAGAAATTTTCGGCTCGAAAACTTCCGTGGGTATGCGTACATAAGGTGACTGGTTTACTAGTTTGCAAACTTACAAACTCATCAGAAATTTTCGGTATGAAAACTTTCGCAGGTACGCGTACGGGTATGCGTACTCAACCTGTCTCCTTCACCAATACCGCATGCACACATATGCACGCACTTGGTTTCCGGCACATGGATCAACTCTACATTTCAATCATTGAAATATTCTTCTATAATGTTATAACAATCGTTATTCACGACTATCATCATCAAAGCTATTTTCAAGATTGAAACGTCATCATGACTTTCGTCACGGGTAAAGATGAAAATGGTTGAAGCGAAAGCTCACCAACACATATTTCGAGAAAAAGATAGGCGAGTAAACTCGGCTCGAAATAGCAAATGTGTAGGTATGAAAACTATCATACTTATACGACTATTGTCTCAAGAGTAGGAGATAGAGTAGAATTTTGAGTGACAGATAAGTTCAAGTCTCCACATACCTTTTTGTCGGATGAAATTCCACTTGTTCCTTGAGTAGTTCTTCGTCTTCGTAAGATGATCGCCATGGAGTCTGGAGCTCAACTACACTTAATTATCCTAGACTGAGACTTAGTCATAAGGAAACTAGAAATCAAGACATATAGTTTTGATCACTAATATTTACAAACATGCTTGATATAGCAACGCATGCGAGTTCGACCGAGCAATGCTCTAACAATTTGGAAATCAACCAATTCTTTCCTAGTAGTAGAGATATTGGTTTGGATATTGCCAAATGAGGATTTATTCCAATCACGCAGACCTTTTTTAGTACTTAAAATTTTAGCTTTCAGTTTATAGGCAGGAGATCCCACCACATTAACAGACCAAGAATTTGCTATAATATCTCTACAAGTGGGATCTTCTATCCACATGGCCATGAAATGAAAAGGCCTAGGCATGCAAACATTATCATAGTTAAAACCAATATGCATAGGACAGTGATCAGAAGAATCTCTAGGCAAGTTATTCACACACAACTTAGGAAAAAGGGTTTCAGCAACAGAATTAATAAGACATCTATCAAGACGTTCAAGAATAATATCAGGACCTTGTTGCATATTAGACCAAGTAAACCTAGGACCAGAGAAACCAGGATCATGCAAATCAAGAGTATCAAGAAAATTCCTAAGGTTAAAGAAATCAGAGTCATCAACTTCTAGTCCACCATTTTTATCCTCAGTACTTAGGAGAGCATTAAAATCACCTATAAATAAAACAGGTTCATCTAAAGGTGGTTTAGGTAGTTGGAAGTGCTCTTCCCAAAAAACCTGTCTAAGATTGCTATTTGGTTCACCATATATGAAGTGTAAATGACAAACTTTAGAATGGATGATATCAGTAGTAGTGACATAGATGCCCCTTAGACTAGAGGATAGAACATTGAGTTGAATTTCTTTTTTCCAAGCAAGAACAAGGCCACCACTTCTACCAATACTTGGTACGTTAAAGGTACAGGGGTACCCCAAATTTTTTAATCTTCTAGCAGCCAAATCTTTATTCATCTTAGTTTCCGTTAAGAAAATAATATCAGGGTTAATATTTCTACACAACATGCTAAGCTCCTTATTAGATATTTTCTTACCCAAACCTCTAATGTTCAAACCAATAACATTAACATTATTAACAGGATAGGAGTTGGTATTAGTGGCAATATTACTGGGATCAATAGTTGGATGGGAGGGATTAGAGTTTACCTGAGTGGTGGAAGCAGAACCACCATCAAGAGCAGAACTATTAGAACCTCCAATTTGACTAGTCTCCTGGGTAGAATCGAGATTCATAGAAGAGGCCTCATGAAGGGAATTATTAGACGCCATCGTTACTTGAAGTATCATTGACAGGTACATTATAGTTTCCATAGGGGTCGACCAAGGAATGGGTATTGAGAGTGCAGGTAGAAAGGTTAATAGATGGGAGATCTCCAAATTTGGTAATAGGAGTACAAAGTGTTGCATAATCAGGTTCAAAAGCATCAGATTGATTCGGAATCACCACAATGCTATCTAGGGAAGAATTAATAGCTCTAGTACGTTTTCTCAAATCCGATCTTGGGTTAATTTTCCTTTTGAGATTGGTCAAAGCGTCATGCTCAGCTGCAGCAGAAATAACTTCTTCTCTAGAAACAGTAATTTGGTTTGTCGGAACCGCCGCTGTTTTAAATCTTCTTGATGAACTAGTGGTTCGAATCGGATCCCTATTCGCTGATTCAGGCAGAGTTCTTGAGGTTTCAATTGTGACATTCTGGGTTGTGACCTGTTTAAAGATGACATGAAGCCATTGTTCGAGTGAGAGGGGCTTTGCTGAATGGGCCCAACGTCAAAGATATTCAACGCAGTGGATTGGTTAACAAAAGGGCCCATTTGAAAACTATTATCTACTCCTTTCTGAGAGATATTTTCAGAGTGTTGAACTGAGGCTTTAGCTTTACCTTTAGAGTTATCTTGATCAATAGCATCATAAATTTGGGTTTCATGTACCACTTCAACTGGCGACATGATGGAATCTTGTATTACCAGGTTAGAGTTTGGCTGAGAGGGTTGAGGTTATTGATTACTTGGCATCATTAACTTTGAAACTGCTGGTAGGATATATTTTGAACTGGAAGCAGCTTCTTGTTAAATTAACTTTTATTTCGCCTTCCAAGCTGGACAGTTAGCATCTTTATGATCTAGAACCCGACAGGAAGTACAGAAGTACTTGGGAACTTTATAGTATATGCATTCAATTAGGAAGGGATGGTCTCTTCCTGTTGTGAAAAGTGGAATACCAGTTGGTAGAGCTTTTTGAACGCAAACTCGAATCTGAGACCTTAACATTCTTCTTAAGAGGGTGGTTCCCATAATGTTTTTGTGCTTCTATTAATTCGCCCATCTTGAGAGTAAGCTGTTGAAGATCTTAAAATTCAGTACACTCCTTAGGGATGTTGCATAGAATGAGCCAGAACAGTTCTTCAGTAAATGAGATTTGATGATTTGTTGTCTAGCCGTTTATTGGAACAATCTTGAGAACCATTAGATGACCACAAGCAAACCAGGGTCTCTGAGAGTTAATTCTATTGAAATCAGTTTCAGCTAGAAATCAGATGAGGACTTTGTTTCTCAGACCATTGAATGTAGTAATTGTAGGTGGTTGAGCTAAAGGCCATTGCTTGCATTTATAGTAACGGATTGAAGAGGTAGGGATGAGGGTTTCACTGCAGACATAGCCAACCATACACCATTTCCAACTATTATCATCTTCAGCCAAGATAACAATTTTGTCAATATAGACTGGTTCTGTTAAAGTCGAAGGTAGTTTCAGTTTATCAACCATTTGTTTGGTGAGGTTTTGAATTTCAAGGTTTTCAGGAGTGTGAGAAGGTTGGGGTGGAGATATTTCCATGTAGAAAATAATGGAGAATGAGAGAAGTAAGGTTTTATCAGATACAAGAGATTGGCTTGGTATTAAAATAATAATATGAAAAGAAAAGATTCTTGTATATGTGAAAGTATGATATAGTTCTATCAGACCAATGTGTATTTGGAACTTGGCTGTGCCATCAAACTCACTTTGATCCTTAAAAAGGGAACTCTGACTGAGTAGAAATTGGTCAGCAGAAGGGAGGGTTTTGGAATGGTATGATTTTGTGAAAGGGTCCAAATTTTTGTATTCAAACAAAGAGCTCTTTACAGGGATAGAAGATAATCTTATATCTTTCCTAGGAGTGGTTGATAGGGACCCTTGGCTTGGTTTTCACGTGATAGTTGTACCCAAGAGCCATGTAGAGAGTACTCTCAAACAAATAGTTTATCTTTGTTCTAAGTACGTCATGCACGTACGTAAGCATGAAAGTTGGTGAATATTTAAGAGCTTTGGCATTACACGAATTGTAAACCTGATTGGTTGTACATGTCCGTCCAAGTGTCATAAACAAAGTTGTGTAGGGTAAAGAAAATTGGGTGGGGTGAAAATTAGTGTGGTGATTTATTAGTTTACTGGTGGTGGTAAAAAAATATATTTTTGTGGTTTGAAGAGGTTTAGTTTGCTGATCGACATGGTTTATAACCCGACTGTTCATGATACCCCAAATAAAAGTGGTGCCTCCCAATAGGTGCTTCTTGTTCTGAATCTGCATAAAACATAAAGTTTTAATTAAAACCCAGATAAACTGTTCAACAGTAAGAAGCCTAATTAATCCTCTCTTAACAGTGTTTCCGTCAGAATTAAAGGAAATTGAAGCGTCTAAATTTAGACTTTGAAAATAGGGTTTAGTAGGATAATGATGAAAGCTGGAGCGTTGCACATGGCATTGAAGGGGCGTGAATCGCCAAGTGACAAGATGCTTGACCAAGAGCCATAAAGATCCATTTATGGCTAATCTACCACCTCTATTTAAGAGAGAAAAGGAGATAATCCCAGAATTATACCAAAAAGAGAAAAGAAAAGAAGATATAGAGAACTTTATTAAGAGAAATGGCCAATGATGCTTCAAGTTCTGTCGGAGGTGGGAATTCCGGTGAGTCATCATATTCTGTAGCCATGCGACATGCAAAATTTACAATTGAAGCCTTGACAAACACTGAGATGCAGAGTCTGATTGATTATTTGAATCTGGAGAAAGCCAAGAAAAAGACACAAGAGGAGAAAGAGGAATATGACATATTGAGGGTAGAGAATGATGAGGAATTCCAACTCTGGCTACGGAAAGTTGAGGTTGTTGATGCACGTCGACACATGCACAGACTTCAGAGAAGGGGAGAATGGAAGCCTTCATGGGGTAAAACTCAGAGCATGATTGAAAGTGATAGTGAGAATGAAGAGAAGGAAGAGTCTTATAAGGATGAGGAAGAGGAGAGTAGTGATAATTCTTTGAAGAGGAAGAAGAGAGCAAGAAGATTGGAGAAATAGAAGAAGAAAAGACAGGAATATGAGGATGCAATGTATGATCAATATCTTGCAGAGAAGACCTACAATCCTCGAAAATTTGCAAAAACCCTTTCGGAGCCACTAAATGTCGACTCAGATGGAGAGGAAATTTATGGTTTGGATATTGATGGAAACCCTGTATTCTCTAGTCCAACAGTTCCTTGTAGTGATGTTGAAGATAACATTGGAAATGAAGATGAGGAAGATGAGGATGAAGATCTCCAGGGGCCTTACACCACTTCAGATGAGGATGGTGGAACAACTCCTTATTACATATTTGATGAATTGAACTATACCAGTGATAGTGAGGAAGATTCTGATGCAGACTCAGATTAGTCTTCCATAGAATACCATTAATTTCCTTAGAACTAGAATGTTTAGTCATTCTTGTACATCTTCGTGAAAATTTATGAAGGAAGTGATGGTATTTAACGTCACTGAAGAAATGTCTGAAGAAAGGACTTTCAACATCTATCATCTGGTGGTAAGTTCTTTTGTGGTGCTTTTCTTTTTTTGTGTTAGGAATTCTTGTTTTATGGAGCATGGTATGAAGATCTGAGGGTAACAAAAGCTTGAAGTGGGAAGCAGTTTGAAAAATATCAGTAGGCAGGGTAATATGACTTTGCCTAGCAGTTAGGGGTACAAGTTTATAGCCTTGATTTTTGATTGTACAAAGGGATTGTAAAGAAAGTGAAGGATTTTTGGATGTGTTAGGTTTAATGTTTTGCTTGTTTATGTTTCCTTGTGATGTGATTAATATGGTGATGTTCTTGTAAAAACTTGTATATATCTTAGTATTTGAATTATGCTTGGTGTTGGTTTGTTGTTTATGGGATCTATTCTCTGTCTTTCTAGTATTTCTGATTCCAATAACAGTTGAAAGGATAGTGTAGATGTGCAAACAGGTGAAGATAGTAGTGAGAAATTCTAAGATTTCAATGATTGTTGGGTAAATGTAGATGATTGATTTGAGCTTGAGCTTGCAAAGATGAACAATGAATTGCATCTGGAGATTTTTCTTACATTACTATGACGGAGCAGAGCCCAAGAGAGAGATTGTTTCGTTTTTCTTCTCATAAAAATATATTTATTATCATCATTAGTAGAATAATTTATATATCATTTTTAATTTGACATTTAATAAAATATTGTCATGGCAAATTAATAGAATATTTATTATTAAGAATTATGGAACCTTAAGACATGATAAATATTTTCCTAGATGCATTTCTAATACCAATCACAACCATCACTTATGAAAAACGATTACATTCCTAGATTTATCTATTGTGAGGACAAATCTGAACCACCACATACATAGGCAAAGTTAGCCAAACTGTTCTTTATATTCTTGGCTGTCATGGAAAGAGCAAAATTACATTCTAAGAGATCTCAAAACAGACGCGGAACAATACATTAACATTAGTGATGTCACAGCTTGCTCATTATCATGGTTCAAAATCACATGCATACCCAACAAGAGGACTTCTAGCGGTGTTGTTACCATGTGACCAGACCAATGACCCAGTAGCAGTTTCAGAATAGTCGAATCCATCGCCTACAACCATTACGACAAAAGACTTTCTTTCAGTTAATGACTCGGAATATAGGTACATTGATCTTATCATTGTCTATACTGATTGTCACATAATATGTGAAAAATGGAGTCCCAACATTTGTCAATTTCCTTCTAAAAGTCAAATTGAAAGGCTACTGAGCTACAAGATATGTACTTAGTGAAGGGTAATTGAGATCCCTTGCATTTCCTGGTAAAATTTCAGCGGGACAACTTCGGTTGGTGATAAGTCAAGTTTTCTTTGCATGTAAACCTACATTACAAAGCATATTGATGTAGACTTTTGTAGATGTGTGGTAAACAAGACCAGGATTTATGGTCGTCGATCTTGCCAGACCCGAAGGAAAATTAGCGCGCGCCCAAATTGGTCATTAAGGCAGATTTGATATATTGCTCAGTCCAATAGAGTTAATCTTGATCCAGTGGTCATATTTTTCTGGTGCAGACAATGCAACATACATCATAGTTATCTACTACTTTAAAAGGACACAAGTTATGCTGAAAAGAAACGCATTGAATCTTAATGTTGTTGAGCCACGCAATGAGAATTCCACCAAAGAGACCAATAATCACCTAGTAATTATTTTCATAGTCTCAGCAAGAAAGATCAGATCAGCTGGATTAATTTCACTATTAGATGTTTAGGTAATTTTGAGTTATTGTAGTTGCAGGAAATCCTACACTACACCCCTCACTCGACTTTGCTTAATCAATCCATTTGAAGATGAATAATAATGTGTTTTATTAATTGTTTTCTTGAAAGGTTTACAAAGAAATGTAGAACAGAGCTAAAGAAATTACAATCACTCTTAATTTTCTCTCTCCTAATGACTTGCTTAACAATTCAAAAAGAATCCTCCTTACAATAGACCAATTCAACCCTTTATATAGGGTAGTATACAGTGGATGACAGCTAAGCTGTCCTTTATTTTCGGGAACATCTCGCGAAGTGTCGCGAATGTTATAAACGTCTTTACTTGCGACACTCCTAGATCTCGCCAAGTCTTCACACTTTTCTCATGTTCTGGCTGTCGTCATCTGATGCGTCATTTAAATTATTTCCTTGCGACACCTTCGCAATGTAGTTGTTTATTACTCTCGCGAAGTATTGTTGTCGCGATATTCTGGTCCTACATCTTGCCTCTTCTCATGTCTTCTCTGCGAAGAAGAGAATGTCATGAGAACTAATTATTGAAGTGCCGCAACTGCTCATCTTTGTCTCGCGATTGTTAATTTTTACTCGTACGGAATTTATTACAGGTGTTTCTTCTTCCACTCCTTTTTTGACACGTCTCTTTCAACCGTTTATTCTTGACCATTCACGTCCCATCTCGCAACTACATATGCACTAGAAACAGGGATTGAAGAAGATTAACCTTGTGAATTGGAAGAATTAGGGGTAACAAGAAAGAAATCTTGAATAATTTTTAACAAGTTACTAAAATTGAGAAATGGCTAGGAGAAAGAATGCATCAGAACAGCCAACGATCGTAAGGAGAAGTGGAAGATTAGTGGGAGAAAGGAGAAATGAAGTAGGTGAACCATCAAGGATAGATGCAAGAAATGGAGAAGAAGGTCCAATTCAACCACCAATTCAACCATCAACTCAACCACCAATTCAACCAAAGACTAAACAAAGAGTAATCGATTATGATAGGGTGAGCGTGCATACATGGAGATCAGATTCTATGGAAGAAAGAGAAGAAGTGCAACAATTGATGAATAGTGGACATGAAGAGAGAAATCGAGAAGAGATGGGAGAAATAATTCGTGGAAATGAAGAAATTGCGGCATTAGAAGCGCTGAGACAGACAATACACGAAGAAAGGCGGTTAGAAGCAGAAGAACGCACAAATCTAACAAGGCAAAACCACGAATTAAGGATGGAAAATAGGAGGCTGCAAAATAGAAGATCAAGAAGTAATAAACAGATCGAGATCGGGATCGAGTAGAGAAAATGGGAGAAGAACATTACCTGCAGAAAACGTTAATGAAGAAAATTTGGAAAGAGAGTTAAATCTTGGTGAAGGAGGTCGCGAAGAAAGAGAATTAATAGAAAATCGTTATATTTTGGTGAATAATCACGATGATGGAAATCAAGAAGATAGGCAGCCTCGAGGACAGAATAACTTGATTAATGAAGAAAATCGGGAAGAAGGAAGGAGAACGCTACATGGGAGAGAAACACAAAGGAAACAAAAGGAAATTGAAGATGACATTGAAAAGCATTATACCGAACAAGCGCGTCTAGCCCGCGAGAGAGAAAGATTGAGAGAAGAAATGGAAAATCGGGAATTGGAATAGGCGATTCGGCAGAATAACCATGACAATCGAGAGAGAAGGCGCGAGCGAAATCGCAACAATGGAGATATCAACGAAGAATATGAAAGAATACAAAAAAGTAGACACGAACGAAGAAGGAGGGAAGCAGAATTAAAGAGACCGATAAATTCAAATTAAGGAGAGGCAAATGAACAAATTTCTGCGAGAATTGGCAGAGATGAGAGGAATATTGAACAACAGAAGAGAAGGAGGGAGAAGACAGTTAGATGAAGCTATCGCGGAGGCTGCGAAAAATCCTTTTACATTAGAAGTGCAGTTAGGAGGAATACCCCCAAAATGCAACTTACCAGCACTAACTAGCATTTTTGATGGGTCAACTTGTGCAGTACAACACATCAAGGCTTACGTGAGATGTATGCTACAGTGGGAAAACCATGATGCTATATTGTGCAAATACTTTGCGTCGAGTTTAACGGGAGAAGCGTTGAAATGGTTTGAGGGTCTACCAAGGAATACAATCACATCATTCAATCATTTACAAGCTATATTTTTGGGGGCGTATATAAGCAACAACTCTTCGCGACCTGGCATTGAAGATGTATTTGGGCTAAAACAAAGAGTTGGCGAGAGCTTGAGACATCTGACAGTAAGATGGAAGACAATGTGTAGCGAAATGGCTGGACGGGTTGATGAAAGATATCTCATACTATCATTCATAAATGCTATGTTCGCAACCAACTTATTATATGTTCAAGTTTTCAGAGTCAAGAATACGATCACGATGACCGAATTGAGAGAATTGCAAGAGGAATATATTGCTTTGGAGGAAAGGCAAAATGAAGTAGAATCGTACCCAGTTGCGAATACAAGTTCAAGTGCTGCGAATGCAAGTTTGTTACCCAGATTAATACAAACAGTGGCGAGCACCTCGCAAAGGCAACAAGAGAGAGTGGTAGATGATGAACAACCAAAATTGGTAGCTATGGGAAGTCGCGATCAGGAAGAATTTGAAAGTGAAAGAAATTTCTACAACCGTGGCGGAAATAATAAAATTCAAAGGCTTGATCAACCGCAAGAAACCTATGGAGGTCAAAGGCATAATTCGCAAGAGACTTATGGAGGCCATAGGCAGAATTATCATAGAGGACAGCGAAGTCATAGAGTCGTATGGGAAGAAATCAAAATGCCACCATTAAATGCTAGTGTGGAGAAGATATGGGAGGCTATAATCCTGATGGAGAATATACCTGCACCATGGAACATAGGGAGTGAACCGCCACCAGGTGATAGAAGTCACGAATTCTGCTCTTACCATCGTTTTCATGGACATCTGACAAATGACTGCCGAAACATCAAAAGAATTATCCTTAGAATGATTGATCAGGGGAAGTTGAATCACTTTTTAAAAAGCGAAGAGAAGGTTCAACATTTACCGCCGCCACCATTGAAGGGAAAAGAAACGTACATGATAGAAGTTGGGGCGAAAGCTAAAAATTTGTTTTGCAACTCCATTGTTCATTCATATCGCACCATTGAAGATTTTCATGATAACGTACTCAGTAGGGTTTTTGCGAGGGATGTTAATGATAAGGAGGTAATGAACATCGCGAGGAAATCGCAGTTAAAAGAATGGCAATTACAGATTATCTCTTTCTCGGCGGAAGAAATACCCAAAGGTAGAGAAATACATGATAACCCGTTGGTGGTAAAACTGGATATTAATCCAAAACCTGTTGATGGGGAAGATGATGAAGCAGAAAATTGTTGGGCGATAAATAGAATATTAATCGATACTGGGAGTTCAGCCAACATCCTTTTTTACCATACTTACAAGACTATGGGAGGAAAGGATGAAGAGTTAATCCCTTCAACATACAAAATATATGGTTTCAATGGTACCGCGAACAAGCCCAAAGGAGAAGTACACATGAGAATACCGTTGCAAGGATTGTCAACTGATATTTTGTTTTGTGTGGTCGAGGTGGAGTCCCCTTATAATGCATTGATTGGAAGGCCATGGTTGCATGAAATTCTGGGTGTGGCGTCAACGTATCATCAGTGTATAAAATTTCCCCATCCTAGTGGTGTTGGAATTATAAAGGGAGATTGGATAGAAGGGGAAAAATGTTATGAGATCGATGTGGAGAGCTGCGAAGAGAGAGCCGCAAAAAAGAAGGGATGGAAGAAGAATATAAAAGAGGAACAAAGAAAAGAAAGATTGATGGTAGATAGCATAAATATAAGGAGGGAAAACACATTGCGAGGAGAAGATATGACAGCAGTTGAAAGTCATGCTGGAAAAGAATTATTCAGAGGATTTAATGATACAGAGGCAGAGGGAAGCAGGAATAAAAGGTGTAAGAAGTGAATAATTGCGAAAAATAACAAAGATAAAGTGGCGAAGGCACGTCAAGGACAAGAAGAATAAAAGGTAGTTGTAGGCGCTTTGCGAAGTGAATGCATGAAGGCAGTTGAAAAATTGCGATGGAAAGGAAACGATAAGAGATTTGAATGGTGAAAAGGCAGAACGTAGTAAGAGTGAAAAGTGTAAGAAGTGAATAATCATAAAAAAAGCAACAACAAGAGATTATTCAAAGTAAGAGGAAGAAACAATAATAGAAGCAGAAACATGTGAAGATCTCGTAAAAAAAAAAATGTATGCAACTTTGATTGAAGAATTGAAAAACGAAAATGATTAAACAATGTAAACAGAATCTTCAACTTTGATTGTGTGATAGCTTCGCAAACAGAATGAATGCTTGAATGAATTAACAAATATGAATGAGTGAGTGAATGGGACGAACCTTTATGGCGTACACCTTAGTTCGCGAATGATATTTCGCAAGAGGCAAATGTAAGACCTAAAGTGCGTCATATAAGTGGGTATCTCTTGACATGGCTCAGGGGAAAGGTTACACCGCTCCTGGAACCTGAGTCATGGAGATTTGGGGCCCATGAAAGCCTATCCGGTGGAGATACCTTGGATTTCCAACTATATATATAAGGTTATACCCTGGTTGACGCCCGAGGATCTCTTCCAAGGAGTCAGCGTATGACCAAGGCGCCGAGGTACACGGTTGAGTCAAGAGTGCGGGGAGCATGGAACTTCCTTACCACTCTTGACAAGTCTTGGCACATGCTGCACTCGGCCCGAAGAAAACTCCACTTAGGTGCAGTCTCGTAACCATAAACCATATAGGTATAAGGGATAAGAGGCTGCGAAAACAACTGGTTGTTGTTAAGACCGGATGGGAGGAGCTAGTCTTGTATGGCCGATGTACGCCTCCTTGAAGGGGCAACCAGGAGATGATAAGGGCGGCACCCTCCATTAGGGAGCCGATAAGTGTCAAAAGACGCAAATGTCATGAGACTTTACTTTCGCAAGGAAATATAGGCTTGTCATATTTGTGCAATGATCCTGTAGAGGCAATATCTCGACGCAAGGATAAGGCGAGATCAACGGGTTATTGCATGGGAATGCAAAAACGTCCTGCGATTTCGTCGCGAGACGATAATGTCATGGGGTTTTACACTCGCAAGAGTGTTTAAGCCCGATCATATTGTCGCGAATAAAATATCCTGCAGAGGCAAAAATACTCAATGATAAGACAAGGTCAATGGGTCATTACATGAAAATGTAAAGACGTCCCCGCGATCTTGTCGCAACGAGGGGTGGCGAAATAAGACCTTTAATTAGGAAGGCAAAATAAGACCACACAAAAACGATAAGGCAAGATTAGTGGAGTTCTTCATTTATGGAGACATTGCGATCTTGTCGCCATAGCGAGTTTCGATATGCTTATAAAAGCAGATAACAGAGGTAGATCTCTCATTTGGGAATGAATAACAGAGGCAAGTATGGGAATGAATAGGATAAGGTTTTGTTATTCATTTCCCATATGAGAATTTATGCATTCATGATATTGGTAGTCGAATTATAAAAGAGAACTGCTTGATTAATACGTGCAAGAAAAGAAAGCTAAGATTGAATTCATATTTGACAATCCAAGAAGATTGAAAGAGTATATATATTACAAGTAGCAAAAGAAGAAAAAGAAGTTATTTCTTTGAAGGATCATCTTCTTGGTCAGATTCTTCAGTTTCATCATTCTCTTCGCAGATTCTTCGCTTCGCTAGCATCACTATCGAGACATCCGAGAAAAGTGTATCTTCAGAATATCCTCGAAGACAAGGATATGAACTAAGAGGAATCTTGTGATCATTGCAAACTATCTCAATAGTTTGATTGCGAAAACGAACTGCATAATTATTAAAGTTCGCCACTGTAGCTTGCAGTTGTTTCTTCAGCTTAGAATATTTGTTGTTGCGAAGAGAAAAGTCTTGTGCGAGTTGTCCTTTTTCAGACTCAAGTTCTTCAATCCTTGTTTGAAGTCTTTTCTCGGATTCTGCAGAACATATGACAATATATTAACAATTTAATAGCGATGCTACGGAAATAAAAAAAAAACAGTAAAGCATAATAAACAACCTTCTCTGTCAGATATCATATCCTTAACCAAGGCAGTATGCTCGGCATGAAGGCTAACATCAACACCTAAGTTATTCCTGGCATTATCTAGAACCTTCGCAGCCCAAGCAAATTCATCATCATTATTTATAACAAGAAGTGAACGAACTTGTTCTTCTCGCTCCATTAAGTATGGCATTAAGCGAAGGATTCATCTCGTTCAATTTGTACTTCGAGAAGAGACTTTTGAAATTTCCTAATGACTTGCCTAACACACCTAAAAAGTGATGCGGTCTTTTTCATCAATAAGGCCACTAATTTTCTTCCTTTGAAGCTCAATTTCTCTATGGGAATCAAGATACATTTGTTTAAATCGATTGGCTAAACCTAAACTAGCTCTATGCTCAATCTTTAAAGGCGACATTTGGTTCGAAGTTCATTCAATGAAAGGGAATCAATTTTGTTTGATGAGTTACTTAAAGATTATTGAGATGGGTGAGAAGAACGTCATTATCCATGGGCTCGGGAAATGAATGGAGAAGAATAGCTTCATCAAGAGAGATTATATATCATTCTTCGAAAATAATAAATCGGGGAAAGAATAATAAAGATCGCTTGTTAAGCAAAGTAAAGATGACTTTGTAGGATCATAATATCGCAACGTACAAGACTAGCGGGATTAATAAACAGCGGTGTCGCGAGGAGTCGCAGGAGCTAAAATAAACGACGCGATGAATAACGACCGTGCAAAACATAAAGAAGACGAGAGACTTGGCGAGGTTAAGAAGTGTCGCGAGAATGAATGTTTGTGCACTTGCGACACTTCGCGAGACATTCCCGAAAAAATAAAGGATAGCTTAGTCTGTCATCCACTATGTATTACCCTATATAAAGGGCTAAATGAGTCCATTTGAAAAGGGGGATCTTTTTGAGAATTGTTAGGCAAGTCATTAGGAGAGAAAGTTTAAGAGTGTTTTAACTTCTAAGTGTAATTCTATTTTCTTGTGTAAACACTTCATGAATTCAATCAATAAATGTTCTTGATCTTACATCTTCTAATGGATTAAGTTAGGCAAAATCGAGTAAGGGGTGTAGTGTGGGAAATCCTGCTACTACATATGCGCTAGAAACGAGGGGTGTGCGAGAGATTGATGTAGAAATTGGAAGGAATTTGGATTACGAGAAAAAAGATTTGGAGAAGATACTCAAGAATTCATTGGAAAAGAAAAAATGGCTAGAAGAAGAAATGTACAAGGGCAATCAACGATTGTAAGAAGAAGTGGGAGACTTGCTGGAGAAAGGAGGAATGAAACAGGAGAATCATCAAGGATGAATAGGAGAAATGATGGAGAAGATCAAAATCAGCCACCAATCTCCCCAGTAGCAAACGCGGCTGAGGATTATGATAGAGTAAGTGTACATACTTGGAGATCTGATTCTGAAGACGAGAGAGAAGAGGAGCGACGGTTGGTGAACAATGGACAAGGAGGAGGAGAGCAAGAAATGAATGGAGAAATGAATCTAGGTAACGAAGAAATCGCAGCATTAGAAAGATTGAGACAAACAATACATGAGGAGAGACGGCTAGAGGCAGAGGAACGAGCAAACTTGACAAGACAGAATCATGAATTGAGGATGGAAAATATGAGGTTGCAAAATAGGAGATCTAGAAGTAGCGTGAGATCAAGTTCAAGATCGAATGGAGAAGAAAGAAGGAGAGTTTTACCAACAGAAAGCACCGATGAAGAAACACAAAATCCGAATATAGAGCATGGCGAGAGAAGAGAAGAAATAGAAGATTGTTATATTCCTCACTAGAAAATCTTCAAAATGAGCGGAATAGGGAAAATCAAGGAAACATGCAACTCCAAGAATTGAATGACCCAATTTCTTTGAAGGAGAATAATCTTGCATGGGAGAGAAGAATTGAGAAGAAACCGAGAGATCGAAGATGACATTGAGAGACACTACATTGAACAAGCGCGACTAGCTCGCGAAAGAGAAAGAATAAGAGAAGAAATGGAAAATCAAGAGATGGAAGAAGCAATCCAATGAGAATAACCATGATAACCGCGAGAGAAGAAGGGAACAAAATCGTACCAATAGAAATATTAATGAAGAATATGAGAGGGTGCAGATGATGAGAGCTGAGAGGCAACCAAGAAGAGAGAACAACCGATATAATGGCGTGCGAATTGACGAAAGAAACGAAGAAGAGCATCGCGAGGAAAGAAGAGAAGAAAATAACGAGCAGGAAGGTCAAAATAGACACGAGCGAAGAAGGAGAGAAGCGAGCTAAAAAGACCGGTGGAATCAAATTTCGAGGCAAATGAACAAATCTTAAGAGAATCATTTGAAATGAGAGGATTGTTGAATAATAGAAGGGAAGGAGGAAGGAGACGAGTTAGACGAAGCCATTGCAGAAGCCGCGAAGAATCCCTTCACGCTAGAAGTACGAGATGGGAGGAATACCTCTAAGTGCAATCTACTGCATTAACCAACATCTTTGATGGAACAACACGTGCGATACAACATATTAAGGCTTATATGAGATGTATGTTACAATGGGAGAATCATGATGCCATATTGTGCAAATATTTCGCGTCAAGCTTAATAGGAGAAGCACTAAAGTGGTTTGAAAGTCTACCAAGGAACACAATCACATCATTTAACCATTTACAAGCCACATTTTTGGGAGCATACATAAGTAACAACTCTTCACGACCGGGCATTGAAGATGTATTCGGGTTGAGACAAAGGGTTGGCGAGAGCTTAAGGCAGTTGACAATAAGATGGAGAACCATGTGTAGCGAAATGGCAGGGACGGGTTGAGGAGAGATATCTCATCCTCTCATTTGTGAATGCTCTCTTCGCGACTAACTTGTTATACATTCAAATTTTTAGAGTCAAAAATACAATCACGATGGCAGAACTACGAGAATTACAGGAAGAATATATCACCTTAGAAGAAAGACAGAATGAAATGAATTCTTATCCAGTCGCGAACACAAACTCGAATGCTGCGAACGCAAGCTTGTTACCTCGGTTCATCAATACGGTGGCGAGCACTTCGCAAGGACAAGCACAGCAAGGAAGGCTGATGAGGGACAGCGGAAGATAGTAGCTATGGGAAGCCATGATCAAGAAGAATTTGAACAAGAAAGGAACTACTATAACCGTAACAGACAATAATAAGATTGAGGCTAGACAATGTGCAAGAAACTTATGGTGGACGAAGGCAATATAACCATGGAGGGCGAGAGAAGTCGTAGAATAGTATGGGAACCAATTAGGATGCCTCCACTGAATGCTAGTGTGGAAAAGATCTCGGGAGGCTATACTTGTGATGGAAGAAGTACCAAAGACCTTGGAACGTTGGAATGGAACCACCACCGGGCGATAGAAGTCATGAGTTTTGTTCTTACCATCGCTTCCATGGACATCAAACAAACGATTGTAGAAATGTAAAGAGAATTATTCTCAGGATGATTGATCAGGGAAACTGAATCACTTTCTAAAAGGAGAAGAAAAAGGCCAGACATTACCACCACCACCGAGAAATGCACGTAACGAGTGTCACAACAGGAAAGGAAACATTTGTGATAGAAATCGGAACGAAAGCCAAAAATTTGAATTGCAACTCTATCGTCCACTCTTATCGCACAATCGAAGATTTTCATGACAACGTGCTCAGTAGAGTCTTTGCGAGAGATGTTGATGATAAAGAAATAATGAGCCCAGCGAGAACAATGTGATTAGAAAAGTGGCACCAAGACTATTTCTTTCTCTGCAGATGAAGTGCCAAAAGGAAGAGAAACACATGATAGCCCGTTGGTTGTGAAACTAGAGATTAACCCGAAACCAGTTGATGGAGAAGATGATGAGGCAGAAGCTTGTTGGGCGATCAACCGAATCCTAATCAACAGGAAGTTCGGTGAATATTCTCTTCTACCATACTTACAAGACGATGGGAGGAAAAGATGAGGATTTGATCCCCTCTACATACAAGATATATGGCTTTAATGGCACCGCAAACAAACCAAAGGGAGAGGTTCACATGAGAATACCTCTACAAGGATTATCAAATGATATTTTATTATGTGTGGTTGACGTGGAATCTCCATACAATGCGCTGATTGGGAGGCCATGGCTTCATGAAATCTTGGGAGTCGCGTCAACATATCATCAATGTATTAAATTCCCACATCCAAATGGCATTGGTATTATACAGGGAGATTGGAAGGAGTCGCAACAATGTCATGAAGTAGATGTAGACCAAAAGTCTGCGAAGAAAGGAATGCCAAAAGAAAAGGTTGGAAGAAACATGTGAGAGATAAGCAGAGAAAAGAAAAATTGATGGTGGATGCCATAGAAGTGAGGACTGAACATACCTCGCGAGGTGAGTGCCTAGAGACAGGCGAATATTATGGTAATAAAGAAGCAAAGGATATGAGGAGCAAAAGGCATAAGAAGTGAATAATCAACAAAAACAGGAGAAAAAGTAGCAATTGAAGTAATGATGTGCGAGAATCTCGCCTAGAGTATATGGGAATTCAATTAAGAAAGAAAATGAAAATACAGAATTGTGCGAATACTTTTCAAACAAGAATCAGCAAATAATGAAACATGAATGATTGAATGATTTAACAAATATGAATAAGTAAAAGAATGGGACGAACCTTTATGGCGTACACCCTAGTTCGCGAATAACATTTCGTAAGAGGCAAATGTAAGACCTAAAGTGCGTCATAATGGGGGTATCTCTCGACATGGCTCGGGGGAAGGTTACACCGCTCCTGAAGCCCGAGTCATGGAAATTTGGGGCCCATGAAAGCCTATCGGGAAGAGGTACCTTGGATTCCCAACTATATATGTAGGTTATACCCTGGTTGGGCGACCGAGGTCTCTTCTTAGGAGTCGATGTATGCTCAAGGCGCCAGGGGTACACGGTTGAGCGAGTGCCGGGATGGATGAACCTACCCCTGGCCATTCTTGGCAAGTCTTGGCATATGTTGCACTCGCCCGAAGAAAACTCCACTTAGGGTGCAGTCTCGTAACCATAAACCATATAGGTATAAGGGATAAGAGGCTGCGAAAACAAGCAAGTTGTTGTTAAGACCAGGATGGGAGGAGCTAGTCTTGTATGGCCGATGTTTCGCCTCCTTGAAGGGGCAACCGGGGAGATGATAAGGGCGACGCTCTCCATTAGGGGGTGTCAAAACAGACGCAAATGTCATGAGGCTTTGTTTCGCAAGAGAGACTTAGGCTTGTCATATTTGTGCAAATGATCTGCAGAGGCAATAATACGCGAGGGTAAGGCGAGATCAATGGGTCTTTACACGAAAGTGTACGGACGTCCTGCGATTTCGTCGCAAGACGGCAATGTCATGGGGCTTTATGTTCGCAAGGATATTTAGGCCTGTCATATTGTCGCAACTAAAACATCCTGCAGAGGCAAAAATACTTGGAAAATGATAAGGCAAGATCAAGGGGTCCTTACATACAAGTGTAAAGACGTCCTGCGATTTTGTCGCGAATAAAAGGTGGCGGGGAGGACCTCTAATTAGGGAGGTCTGACTTGGAAGACCACACAAAAATGATAAGGCAAGGTCAATGGGCCATTGCATGAAAGTGAAGACCACCAAAAGCATAAGGCGACATTGTCGCAACGATACATTTTAATAACAATGATGACAAATAAGATCTTTCATCCGAAGATAAATAACAGAGGCAAGTATGGGAATGGGGAAAGTGAAATATTGTTATTCATTTTCTCGATGAAAGAGTTATACATCAATAATGTTAGCCGATTATATCACAAGGAAGAACTAGGGGAGGAAAAATCCAAGAAATACACTATAATAAGGATACAGAAGAAATGTACGGATATTACAAGCGAGAAAAAGAAAACAAAAAGAGTTATTTCTTTGGTGATTCTTCTTCTTCATCCGATTCTTTAGTCGATTATTCTCATCGCGAGAATTTTCTTCTTCGCCGACCTCGCTATCAGAAACGTCTGAGACAGGCAGATTCTCAGGAATCTTTTCAAGGAGACAGGGATATGAATGCAGAGGGATATTGTGATCCTTACAAACATACTCCATGCCTCCATTGCGAAAACGAACAGCATCATTGCTAAAATTCTCCACTGTCGTTAGAAATTGTTTCTTCAACTTGGAATATCTATTCTCGCGAAGGGAGAGATTCTTTGCGAGCTGTTCTTTTTCGGTTTCGAGTTCTTCAATTCTCGTTGGAAAATTCCCGGCGAGTTGTTCTTTCTCAGATTCAAGCTCTCTAATTCTAACCTGAAGCCTCTTCTCAGATTCTGCAAATAAGTAACAACAAGTTAATAATTTACAAGCAATATTACAAAAGTAAGAAGTAGTAAGGTGTAATAAATAACCTTCTCTATTAGATATCATATCTTTAATCAAGGAAGTATGCTCGGCGTGAAGACTAACATCAACACCTAGGTTATTCTGGCATTATCTAAAACTTTCATGAGCCCGTGCGAATTCATCGTCACTATTTATAACAAGGAGAGGAACGAATTTGATCTTCTCGCTCACTAAGCAAGGAATTCGGCGAAGCAATTCATCCCGTTCAATTTGTAGTTCAAGGAGAGATTTTTGAAATGTTGCTAATGCCTGTGCACCATTGTTAGCAATCCGATCTTTATCATCTATAAGGTCACTAATTTTCTTCCTCAAAATTTTGATTTCTTTATTGGACTCGAGAAACATTCGTTTAAATTGGTTGGCAGCACTTAAACCAGATCTATGTTCAATTTCTAAAAGACGATATTTGGTCTGAAGTTCATTTAATGAAAGGGAGTTAATTTTGTTTGATGAACTACTTAAAGAGTTGTTGAGGTGAGCGAGAAGAAGGTTATTATCCATAGGATCAGGAAATGTATGGAGAAGAATAGCCTCATCGGAGAGATTATATACATCTGCGAAAGTAATAAGTTAGGTAGCAATAAGCGACCGTTAAAATAAAAATAGTAAAAGGAGGTAAAATTTTATACCATAAAGTTGCTGATTAGCGTTTTGAAGAGTGGACACCTTATCCCTTTGGGAGTCAAGTTCGGTGTTTAACTTTTGAATTCTCTCGTCTTTATCGCGAGATGACGCAGCTTCGGTCTCTAATTCTTGAATCTTCTTGCTCAATTGCAAATTCTTCTTTTCAAGATTGTTGCGTCTTCTCTCAAGGTCTGAGGCAACTACAAAGGAAGTTCTTCCAACCTATAAAAGAAGATAGAAAAATCATTAAAACATATATATACTTAAACAATTTAAAAGTTAGCAGGGAAGTATGACTGTACACATACCAGAGACCCAAGTGCATTCAAAAGGTCAGGAGACACAACTCTAGAGACTCCATTGAATGAATTATTGCCTTCCAGTAAAGCAGCATTACACACGTTGGCGAGAGCCCCGCAAAGAGAAGCTAGGGGAGCATCTCCCATTCCTTGAAACAAT
This sequence comes from Papaver armeniacum, assembly GCA_023531295.1. Taxonomy (NCBI): domain Eukaryota; kingdom Viridiplantae; phylum Streptophyta; class Magnoliopsida; order Ranunculales; family Papaveraceae; genus Papaver; species Papaver armeniacum. The sequence continues at coordinate 296,828 of JAJJWW010015208.1, forward strand.
CGAGAAGATGCTAGATAATTGATCCATGGAAGAAGCTGGTCGATGGAATCTTCTTGGCGAGAGAAGGATTCGAGTCATGGTTATCCTCGTCGGAAGATTCGAGCTTGAGCTAAGGCGAGAAGAGGATTGAACCTTTCGCTTCTTAGTTAAGGGGCAGATGATTTACCCTTGCGAGCAACGTTTTACCCTTACTTTTAATCTTCACAAACAATAGTTTCTTCAACTCCAACCTTCGCATACACGTAAAGATAAGAAACGGAGGCAACAATATTGTTTTAAATAAGAAGAAAGGAAGTGATTCTTACTTCACTTGTAGCGATCGAAGCAATGTCGAGTATCCTCCGACGGATCCTTTTTTTGTAGCTTCTTTTCAACCTGGCTATCTGAAAGATTTCACAAACTCAGCAATTATAGAAAGAAAATTACGAAAGCCAAATTTGAAGTCGGAAACATACCTCTTTCTTCTTCTCAGGCCATTTGAATTCCCAAGGATGATACCTGCGAGATTCGCGGGGAAGAACATGCGGAGCCCGCGATATAAGGACCATTTAAAATCAAAGGTACAACCCACCATTTCTCATCTTTGGAGTGGCGAGGAGTAGTATTATTACCGGGTGCCAATCAATATCCTGCATGAGCAATTTATCCTCAGAGACATTATCCTTTTTCTTCAAGCGAACGCCCCAGCGAGATTTCGCATTCACCATAGTTATCACCGAGTAATTTTCAAAAAAGTTTTCCACAGTGTATTTTTCAACAGCTATTTCCAAGTCTGCGAATTTAGGATTTCTGACAGAGTTAGAGTATAAAGATCCTTTGCCTGCACCGCGGTTCGCGAACTCAAGCATCAGGCGAATACAATCGCCACTTAATTGATAAACGGCAGAGAGAATTTTTCATGGGCCAAAATTTCATAAAATAAAGGCAACTCGAGGATTGTACAAGGGAATAGGAAGTCCCGCGAGAAGCTGACCGAGCGAGACTATAATCTTTTGATCATCACATTGATGATCAGAGAAAACAAATTTGCAGAAAGAATGGAAGAAGGTTCTTGATCAGGAATGGTTGACAGAGTAAAACCCTTCTCGAGCAACTTCTGTTGAACTTCTTCAAAAGAAGTTTTGTATGCACGACTGATGAAAGCCATTTATCAGTATGGGAATGGGTGGAAGATTGGAGATTAAGATCAGCGCTAGAAAGGATGAAGAAAAGATTTGCAGTAGCAGGAGCGCAAATTGCGGAAGGAGAGAGTCAAAGAAATGTTGCAGAGAGAAACTAAAGAATGAAAAGAAGGGGAAAAGAAAACTATATATAGGGAAAAAGATCCTCGAGAAAAACGAGGTCATTTAATGCGAAGAGACATGAATGGTCAAGAATAAGCGGTTGAAAGAGACGTGTCGAGAAAAGACATTAATAATCAAAAAGGTGTAAAAGTACAAAGCGAAACGGATAAAGATAAGCATCGCGGCAAGAATATTATAAAAACTTTTATGATACTCCTTCCCTCGCGGGGAGAAGTATGAGGAGTGATGGGAGACGATACTCAGTATATATCTCAAAAAAGCTTCGAACTTTGCAAAAGAATAGAGGCAAGTACGTACTTTTCAAGAAAGTATTCTTACGCTCGTTCCTTCATCAACCAAAATCAAAGATTGCTACCACAACAGATTTTTCCTTAAAGATCGCTCTTCAAGCAATATTTAAGGAAAAAGAGGCAAGATGTAGGATCATAATATCGCAACGTACAAGACTCTCGGGATTAATAAACGACGCGGTGTCGCGAGGGAGTCGTCGCAGGAGCTAAAATAAAACGACGCAATGAATAACGACACCCAAAACATAAAGAAGACGAGAGACTTGGCGAGGGTTAAGGAGTGTCGCGAGAATGAATGTTTGTGCACTTGCGACACTTCGCGAGACATTCCCGAAAATAAAGGATAGCTTAGCTGTCATCCACTATGTATTACCCTATATAAAGGGCTAAATGAGTCTGTTGAAAAGGGGGATCTTTTTGAGAATTGTTAGGCAAGTCATTAGAGAGAGAAAGTTTAAGAGTGTTTTAACTTCTAAGTGTAATTCTATTTTCTTGTGTAAACACTTCATGAATTCAATCAATAAATGTTCTTGATCTTACATCTTCTAATGGATTAGTTAGGCAAAATCGAGTAAGGGGTGTAGTGTGGGAAATCCTGCTACTACAGACTTGAAGAATAAAAATTTTATACCATAAAGCTGCTGATTTGCACTTTGAATAGTAGATACTCTATTTTGTTGAGAAGTAAGCTCAGCCTCCAGCTGTTTAATTCTTTTATCTTTCTTGCGAGATGTCGCAGCTTCAACCTCTAGTTCTCGGATCTTCTCGTTAAGTTGCAAATTTTTCTTTTCAAGACTGTGGCGTCTTTTCTCGAGGTCCGAGGCAACAACAAAAGAAGCTCTCCCATACTATAAAGAAAAATATGGGAAGGATTAAGATAAAGCTTATAATTGAAGTCACAAAGAAACAAAGGGTTATGAATATACCAAAGTAGTGAGAGCATTTAAGTAACTGGAGGTCAACGTTCGGGAGATTCTGCGAAAGGACTCATTATCCTCTAATAGCGGGGCGTCGCAGATTTAAGCGAGAGCTCCGCAAGTAGCAGTTAGATGATCATCCCCTAATCCTTGCATGGAATCGGAGAAGACACTGGACAATTGCGCCATAACAGAAGTAGTCAAGCGATTCTCTTTCGCGGAGGAAGTACCAACCTCATTTTCACCCTCATCAGAATTTTCATTGGTTTGAGAAGAGAGCTGGGTTTTCCGTTTCTTAGAAAGCGGAGCAGAAGACTTGTCCTTGCGAAAAGTAGTTTTATCCTTACCTTTAATCTTCGCAGCTTCAGCCTCTTCAAAGTCAACCTTCGCATACGCATGAAGATAAGAAACAGAGGCAACAATATTGTTTAAAATAAAAGAAGATGTTTCTTACTTCATCCGTGAGCGATCGGAGTATCGCTGTGGTACACGGATTTGGATCTTCTTTATACTTCTTTCTCATTCTGGCGATCTAAAATTTCTTGAAAGTTAATAAATAAAAGAGAAAGGAAATATCGCAAAGTGAAATTGAGAGAAGGAAATATACCTCTTTTTTCTCCTCAGGCCACTTAAATTCCCAAGGATGGTAATTCGCGAGGTGTGCAGGGAGAACATGTGAACCTGCGATGTAAGGTCCACTCAAGAATAAAGGAACAACCCACCACTTCTCATCTTTGGAGTGGCGGGGAGTACTATTGTTACCCGAATGCCAATCGATATCATGCATAAGCAGCTTGTCATCGGGAACATTATCTATTCTTTTCGATCGAGCGCCCAAATGAGATTTATCATTTCTCATGTTTATCACTGCATAATTCGCAAAGAAATTTTCTACAGTATACTTCTCGGGGACTATCTCCAAATTTGCAAAGTTAGGATCTCTAACATTAGTAGGATATAAAGATCCTTTACCAGCGCCGCGGTGTGCGAATTCAAGCATCAAGCGGATGCAATCGCCGCTCAACTGATAGACAGCTCGCGAGAATTTTTTATGAGCAAGGATTTCATAAAATAATGGTATCTCGGGATTATATAGAGGAATGGGAAGTCCTGCGAGGAGTTGACCTAGCGAGACTATGATTTTATGATCATCACATTGATGATCAGAAAACAGTTTTGCCAGAAAGAATAGACGAAGATTCTTCATCGGGAATGGTTGATAAGATGAAGCCCTTCTCTTTTAATTTGTTTTGAGTATCTTCAAAAAGGAGTTTATATGTACGACCCAATGAATCCATTGATATAGTATGGGAATGAATGGGAATGGAAGATTGAGAGAATTGAAGAGGGGAATTACAGTAGCAGTAGCGCAAATTGCGGAAGAAGAAAGTTAAACGAAAGTTGCAGAGGGAAAATAAAAGAGAAAAAGAGAAGGATAAGAAAGCTATATATAGAGAAGAGAATCCTCGAGAAAACAAATGCATTTAATGCGAGATGGGACGTGAATGGTCAAGAATAAATGGTTGAAAGAGACGTGTCAAAAAAGAGTGGAAGAAGAAACACCGTAATAAATTCCATAAACAAAACAGTAAAAATTAACAATTGCGAGATAAAGATGAGTAGTTGCGGCACTTCAATAATTAGTTCCCATGACATTCTCTTCTTCGCAGAGAAGACATGAGAAGAGGCAAGATGTAGGACCGAATATCGCGACAACAATACTTCGCGAGAGTAATAAACAACTACATTGGGAAGGTGTCGCAAGGAAATAATTTAAATGACGCATCGATGACGATGCCCTTAACATGAGAAAAGTGTGAAGACTTGGCGAGATCTAGGAGTGTCGCAAGTAAAGACGTTTATAACATTCGCGACACTTCGCGAGATGTTCCGAAAATAAAGGATGACTTAGTGTCATCCACTGTATACTACCATATATAAAGGGTTGAATTGGTCATGTTGTAAGGAGGATTCTTTTTGAATTGTTAAGCAAGTCATTAGGAAAGAGAAAATTAAGAGTGATTGTAATTTCTTTAGCTCTGTTCTACATTTCTTTGTAAACCTTTCAAGAAAACAATTAATAAAACACATTATTTTCATCTTCAAATGGATTGATTAAGCAAAGTCGAGTGAGGGGTGTAGTGTAGGATTTCCTGCAACTACAGTTATAAAGGGGCCTAGCCCTTCCTTGCACATTCCTTGACAAAAACTTCATACTAGTATTATGAACCAGAAAAATAGAATATGGCAAGAAAGCACAGAAGACACAGAGGTAACTAAGATAAATTTTAGTAATTTCGTAACACAAATTAAGAGTTAAGTGGAGGAAAACATTTATCAAGCAATATGGAGTATCAAGAAAATAAGATACATTTCAGTAAATTTGTAACACAGATTAAGACCTATGAGTAAGCATATCCGCATTTAGGTTTAAGCGGACAATGCAAAGAATATTTCGAACTGCAAATAACTTGATGAGATTCAAGTGTGTTTCTAAACATTGGAGATCCACAATCAAACAAGACAGAAGCTTACTCAAATTGCACAAAGCACAACGATATAAAGGCATTACTTCATTTCTTATCTTTCCAACATGGCCTTATCGTCTCTAGGTGCAAAAGCGAAATTTCCTTTTCCAGGAAAAGTAGAGATCAGAAATATTTTGTTCTTATAGAGGTTTTAGGATTTGATGACCATGAAAAAGGACCCTAAATCATATTCAGACAATACTGATGTTGCTTTAAATCGCAGCGTGTATCATGGAGTGATTCTGAATGCAACGTTCTCCAACCCGTAAACGGGTTGGTTTGTTTTGTAAATTGTGATAAGCCTTGTTCTGTCCTCATTTACGATCCTTGCACTCGAAAGGTGGATCAAAACAAGTACAAGTGAAGTAATCCGTTAACAACTTTGGCCAGCAAAAAGTAGCTAATCTTCTGAAAATTTGAGGCTCAGCTATGAGCATGTGTTTGGGGTTCGGATATGACCTAACTACTAAGCAACACAAAGTGTTGTGTGTACGTTCTATGACTTATGCAAGAGTGTAACTCCGTGGGGTCGCAAATCCTCTGTCGTTGATAGGCGTGGATTTACATGCGGGGTCTTCACGGTAGGTGAGAATAAATGGAGAAAGATTGATTATCACCAAGATGTACCTGGAATTCTAAGTGATGACAAAACTGTTTATGTGAATGTTTATGTTGGATTCACTAATGAATACTATGAAAGGAGACTAAAATCACTATGTTTGATGCTGGAAGAGAAACATTTGGGGTGATCATTATCCCTGATTGCATCCCTAAAGATATTTGGCGTTACACTGAGAAACTAATGAATTAGTAGAAGTTAGTAGGCATTTAGCTGTTTTAATCCAATAAAAAGATGACTGACTCAACTTGTGGATTTATAATGATAATAACGATAATGCTGGTGGTCATTGGATTAAAGAAACAATCCAAATGCCTTGTCCATGACGTCTCTTCTTCTTCAAAAGAGTAAGATTCAATCATTTTCTTCTCTTCTTGATAGATACAGTGATAGACTTTCCCCCTGGAAACCAATTTTTTTGAATACACCAGGAAGAACAGTTATGACTCAATCTGTGCTAGGTAGCCTAGCTTCACATCATATGTTTGTTTTTCTCATTCCTAAGAATCTGATTGATAAGTGGACTCCATCCAGATGAGATTCTGGTGGAATAAAAATACGGTAAAAAGAGGAGTCTATTTTAAAATGTGGAGGGAAGTTGCTCAACCAAGAGTTATAGGGGGGTTGAATATAAAACAAGAAATCATGAATTGTGCTTTACTTGCTAAATTATCCTGGAGAATGCTACATGAGCTATGGATTCAAATCCTAGAAGGTAAGCATTTTCATAATTCTGATCCTTTATATGATAATATCATCTCTAATGGTTCGTGGATATGGAATGGTGTTTGTAGGGGTCTGGAAATTGTTAAACAGTATGCCTGTTGGGAAGTGGGAGATGGAACTTCTATAAATATTTGGAAAAATAGATGGATACCATCATTACCTTTTAATGTTAATTGTCAATTTGCATCTTATAACATGAAAACTGTGTCTCAGCTAATAGATGCTAATACTAAAACCTGGAATGTACATGTGATTCAAGCTTTGTTTGATAATGCATCTGTATAGCAAATTTTGAATATAAGGATTCTGTTTGAAGGAAAATACTATCTCAGATGGCAACCTAACTCTAATGGTCTATATATTTTCAGTAAAATATGCCTATAAAGCAATTTTGAACAGTAGAAATCAAGTTGTTGGTTTTACTAATACTGTTCATATTTCATGGAAGCAATTCTGGAAAACTAATCTTCCTAATAATATACTCTATTTTCTGTGGAAATGTCTCCAGAATTGTTTGCCTATAGGTGATAAGTTAGCTAGATTTCGTCTAAATATTGATCTTATATGTTCTTTATGTAATATGTATAATGAAAGCATGCAGCATATCTTCATAGATTTTAGTTTCACTAAAGCTATTTGGAATGCTATTGATCTTAATTTTGGCGCAAGTTTGGCTAATGTTGATTTTACTGATTGGCTTTGTGGTTCGTTTCAGGTGAATAATCAGACTGGAGTAAGACATAATCTGCTCAAATGGTTTGGTTTTGTTATGTGGAATGTATGGAAATATAGATGTCGGAAAGATTTTGATAATTTACAACCTAGCATAAACCAAGTTGTCAATCAGATAAAGTTAGACTATTCCGATTGGATGAGTAAATATTACAAATTCCATAAATAGTGCTCAAAATAGAATCCATAATAATAGAGATTGGGAAAGGCCTGAAAATCCATACATTAAACTGAATTTTGATGCAGCTTATAAAGATGAAACAAATGATGTTGGTGTTGGCCTAATTCTAAGAAATTTTGCAGGTAACACAGATGGAGTTAGATGGTGTAGAACCAAAGCAATAGATCCTGAACAGGATGAAGCTAAAGCATTATTGTAAGTGACACTTTGGGCAAGAAGTAAAGGAATACAAGCATTGCATTTGGAGGGTGACTGTCAAAATGTTATCACTGCTTTGAATAGTGGATTAGATGCAATCAAGTGGACAACAAGAAATTTAATTATAGATTGTATTACTATTTTGAATTCCTTTGTAACTTGGAAATGCACACATGTGCATAGAGATGCAAATAATGTTGCTCACTCATTAGCTAAACAGGGTATAGCTAGTGTTTCAGCTGAAGAATGGTCAAACAATATCCCTCCTTGGATAACACAATGTATCCATAGGGATAATGATGTGTAATTTTTTTCAATTCAATATATCTCCTTTCGTATTAAAAAAATTATATATATATGAAAGACACGTTGTGTTGCTTAGAATTTGGATAATATCCAAATCAAAGCACATGTTCGTAGTCGAGCCTTAAATTTTCAGCAGAATCATCTACTTGTTATTGGCCAAAGTTGCTAACGGATACTTCACTTGCACTTGTTTCACTCCACGATGTTTTATCTCTTATGCAAGGATTTTGAACGAGAAAAGAACCAGGATCATCACAATTTACAAAAAAAAAATGCATCCAACATTCAGAATCATGACACGCTGTGACATAAAGTGACATCAATGTTGTCGAAATGTGATGACCCCCCTTCATGGTCATCCAACTCTAAATACTCCCAGAAGAACAAAATATTATTGATATGCTTAATAATAATTATTAAGAAATTGCGGGTTTGTGTCTAGAGGACGATAAGGTCATGTTTGAACGTTAAGAAATAAAATAATGCCTTTATATCGATATGCTTAATGCGATTTTATTAAGCATGTTTTGATTATGAATCTACAATGTTGAGAAACACACTTGAATCTCCTTAAGAAAGAAACGAAGCGAAAGAAACACTAGAGCAGGGACGGGCCTAGCAAGGAGCTAACTTAGGCTATATCCCGTCCCTATTTCTTGAAGGTTGGTTTCAGGCATAAAAATGATTACCTAACTAGTATATGTAGATAAGGGGTGTCTAAGGCTAGTTAAATTACTTAGATAACCTCAATTAATTAATTTATTTTTACTTTTATAATTTATTTATTTTAATTTTTGTTGTAAACATTTTAGAAAAATAATTATTATTTTTCTTCCTTATCTCTTGTCTACTCCAACTGAACGCTAACCCGTTACCCGACTTTAATTTTCATCATCTACTACTAAATCGAATTAGAATTTGCAAATTAGTGAAGAAGAAGGGGAGGAAGAAGAAGAAGGAGTTGAAGCAGAAATCGAATTGAGTGAAGTTGGACAACAAGAACCAAATCCTCATTGCAAGGGAATGTACAATAGAAACTATTTCCCATAAACCGATGCCTTATTTTCTTTCGTTTGGTTGAGAGATTAGGTTTAAATCCAAAAAAACTAGGATTTTATGGCAATGACAAAGTGAAGTTCGGCTTACAATTGAAGCGAATTACAGCCGAACTACTAATTGTTCTCAGCCGAACTTTCCTTTATGAAGAATAAATAGCAGTATGTATCAGATCATGATTCTGAATGCAACATATTCCAACCCGTAAACGGGTTGGTCTGTTGTATAAATTGTGGTAAGCCTTGTTCTGTTCTCATTTACAATCCTTACACTCGAATGGTGGATCCAAACAAGTACAAGTGAAGTACTCCGTTAGCAACTTTGGCCAGCAAAAAGTAGCTAATCTTCTGAAAATTTGAGGCTCGGCTAAAGACATGTGTTTGGGGTTCGGATATGACCCAACTACTAAGCAACACAAAGTAATGTGTGTATATTCTATGACTTATGCAAGAGCGTAACTCCTTTGGGTCGCAAAACCTCTGTCGTTGATAGGCGTGGATTTACATGTGGGGTCTTTACGGTGGGTGAGAATAAATGGAGAAAGATTGATTATCACCAAGCTCCACCTAGAATTCTAAGTGATGACAAAACTGTTTATGCGAATGTTTATGTTAGATTCACTACCGAATACTCTGAAGGGAGACTAAAATCACTATGTTTGATGCCGGAAGAGAAACATTTGGGGTGATCATTATCCCTGATTGCATCCCTAAAGACATTTGGCAATACACTAAGAAACTAATGAATTAATAGAAGTCAGTTGGCATTTAGCTGTTTTAGTCCGAGAAAAAGATGATTGGCTCAACTTGTGATTTATAATGATAATAACGGTAATGCTGGTGGTCATTGGATTAAAGAAACAATCCAAATGCCTTGTCCATGACGTCTATTAAATAATTTATATTTTAAAGCTTTTACCGGCACAAGCCTGGTAATCATAAAATTCCTAACATTCGGACAGAAATACCGAGATTCTTATAAATTTTATGACTACCAAGTCTGTGCCAGTAATGGATTTCATCTAAATTATTTAATTCACTCCATGGACAAGGAAGTTGGATTGTTTCTTTAATCTGATGACCATCAGCTTTACTGTTATTATCATTATATATCTACTAGATGACCGCTGCCATGGTGGAACGACCGACCGAAGAAATCGACGCGAAAGTATCATTTTTCCTGACACGGCGCAAAAGTATCATTTTTGCTGACACGGGGGGTGAAAGTATCAGTTTTCTTGAAACAAAAAATTAACCGATGCATAAACCAAAATATGGCTGCATAATGTGTTATGCATCTTTTGTGGTGGCTTGCATAATGGCTATGCCTTCAATTTTCGAAAATTGTGACTAAAGTGAAAACATCACTTTTCTTGAAACGGAGGGAGTACATAGATTTATTAGTTGCAACGGAAAATAAGTTGATGCATAAACCAAAATATGGCTACAGAAAGTATTATGTATCTTTTGTGGTGATTTACATAATTGATACACGTTTAATTTCAAAAATCGTGCCTAAATGATAAACATCTCCGAAATTTTTCGTAAAAACTCTAAATTTGATATTGTTTATACTCATTGCGTAGATTTTTTTAAAACCATTCCAACGAGATAAAATTTGTAAAATTCTAAGGCACGGATTTTGAGATATGTTATATTAAAGTTTGGTTGCTAATTATACCCCTAAACAAATAGGATGCATAAAAAGTTATAGTAATTGGACTAAAAGGGAGGGACAATCTGGAAATTTCCAGGGTATGACACCAAACCACCCAAATCCAATCTTTTTGTGTCAAATTGGAGACAAAAGTCATGTCCCACATTGATACAAAGTCACCATATATAGAGTCTTCCCTCGCTTCGCTCGGTCAACCTAACAAGTTGAACCAGTCATCTCCTTCTTAGACTAAAACAGTTAAGTGCCTATCGACTTCTACTAATTCGTTGATTAGTTTTCCAATGTAATGTCTTTGGGGATGCAATCAGGGATAATAATCATGTCTCTCTTCTTGTATCAAACATAGTCACTTTGGTCTCCCTTAAAGAGATGCAATCGAGTAATAGATCCAATCGACTTCTACTAATTCGTTGATTAGTTTTCCAATGTAATGTCTTTGGGGATGCAATCAGGGATAATAATCATGTCTCTCTTCTTGTATCAAACATAGTCACTTTGGTCTCCCTTAAAGAGATGCAATCAGTAATAGATCCAACATATAAAATCATTCACATAAACCGTTTTGTTGTCACTAAGAATGATGAGTCTTTCTTCATTTATTCTCACCTACTGTGAAGCCCGACAACGACAGAGGTTCTACGACCCATAATATTATACTACATACAATCATCTAATATACGGAAGACACTTTTTGTTGCTTTTAATTCGGATCATATCCGAATCAAAGCACATGTTCATAGCCGAGCCTTAAGAATCAACTACTTCTTGTTGGCCAAAGTACCTAAAGGATATTTCACTTGCACTTGTTTCAATCCACGATGTTTTATCTCTTATGCAAGGATTGTGAACGAGAAAAGAACCAGGCCCATCATAATTTACAAAACAAAATGAATCCAGCATTCAGAATCACGACACACTATGACATAAAGTGACATCAATGTTGTCGAAATGTGATGACCCCCCTTCATGGTCATCAAACCCTAAATACTCCTAGAAGAGCAAAATATTATTGAACTCTACTCTTACATGAATAAGAAATTGCGGGTTTGTGTCTAGAGGACGATAAGATCATGTTCGAACGTTAAGAAATAAAATGTCTTTACATCGACATGCTTCGTGCGATTATGAATCTCCAATGTTGAGAAACACACTTGAATCTCGTTAAGATACACGGGAAGTGAAAGAAACATTAGAGCAGGGACGGGCCTAGTAAGGAGCTAACCTAGGCTATAGCACGTCCCTATTTATTGAAGGTTGGTTTGAGGTATAAGAATGATTACCTAACTAGTATAGGCAGATAAGGGGTGTCTAAGTCTAGTTAACTTATTTATTTCTATTTTTTATGTTAAACATTTTTTTTTTAAAGTTAATTATTTTTCTTCCTTATCTCTTCTCTACTACAACCGAAGGCTAACCCGTTACCCGACTTTAATTTTCATTATCTTCTACTAAAAGTAGAGGCTCTAATGGTTTTTATAGTGAAGAAGAAGGGGAAGAAGAAGAAGAAGGAGTTGAAGGGGAAATCGAATTTGAGTGAAGTTGCTCAGTAAGAACCAAATCCTCATTGCAATGAAATGTACAATAAAAAGTATTTCCCACAAACCGATGTCTTATTTTCTTTCGTTTGATTGACAGATTAGGTTTAAATCAAAAAAATTAGAAGTTTATGGCAGTGACCGAGTGAAGTGCGGATTACAATTGAAGCGAATTACCAGCCGAACTACTAATTGTTCTCAGACGAACTTCCCTTTATGAAGAATAATTCGAAGTGTGTATCATAGCGCGATTATGAATGCAACGTACTTGAAAAAGCGGGGGTCTAACAACCGCACCCAATATTTTTCTTAGCAATCTGTATGGACTAACTCCATTATATTTTTAAGAAAATCAAATAGTCAGTCAGACTCAATATTAATAAAAGTATATCAAAGAGTTATATCTCACTTTCTCGATTCAATACTTACTCAAGCAAATATAAATCTGTGAGTCTAATTGAATACAAGAGAAATCACTTGAACGATACCAAAGACCAATGTTCAAGGATCAATCAATTTCAAACCAAAGGTTTGATTTCCCAATTGATCGATTCAACGCACAACCTGTGATATTCCAATTATATAAAAAAATATAATGCGGAAAAGAAATAACACCGACACCAGAAGTTTTGTTAATGAGGAAACCGCAAATGCAGAAAAACCCCGGGACCTAGTCCAGATTGAACACACACACTGTATTAAGCCTCTACAGACACTAGCCTACTACAAACTAACTTCGGTCTGGACTGTAATTGAACCCCAATCAATCTCACACTGATCCAAGGTACAGTTGCGCTCCTTACGTCTCTGATCCCAGCAGGATACTACGCACTTGATTCCCTTAGATGATCTCACCCACAACTAAGAGTTGATATGACCCAAAGTCGAAGACTTTAATAAACAAATCTGTATCACACAGAAAAGTCTACGGTAATAGATAAAATTGTCTCCCACAGAAATACTTACGAGTTTTTGTTCCATCTTTTGATAAATCAAGGTGAACATGAACCAATTGATAACCCGGACTTATATTCCCGAAGAACATCCTAGACTTATCAATCACCTCACAATAATCTTAATCGACTAGCGAAAAAAGATATTGCGGAATCAGAAACGATGAGACGAAGATGTTTGTGACTTCTTTTAATCTTGCCTATCGGAGAAATCAATCTCAAGCCAATCTTACGATTGTACTTAGTATGATAGAAACAACAAGATCAGATCATGCAACTATAAAAAAATTAGTTGGGTCTGGCTTCACAATCCCAATAAAGTCTTCAAGTCGTTAACCTACGGGGTCTCGGTAGAAACCTAAGGTTAAAGGAGAATCGACTCTAGCTTATACAACTAGTATCACACATGAGGTGTGGGGATTAGGTTTCCCAGTTGCCAGAGTTCTCCTTTATATAGTCTTTCAAATCAGGGTTTGCAATCTAAGTTACCTTGGTAACAAAGCATTCAATATTCACCGTTAGATGAAAACCTGATTAGATTTATGCTAATATCTTTCAACCGTTATATCGAAACTTAGATTGTTACACACAAATGAAATGCACGTTTATTTAGGTTTGTGTAACCGTACCCAAACATGTACACTTAGTTGGTTCAACAGTAGTTAACCAAATGGTTAGCCATATGAGCACTTTCATTTCAACCATATTCTTCTTTACCACAACTAGTTCAAATGACTCAAATGAACTAGTTAGAGAGTTGTTCAATTGCTTAGATCTTATAGAAGTATACAAGACACAATCGAAGCAAAAAAGATTTGATTCACTCTAATCGATTCATGAACTTTATAGCCACAGTTTGCAATTATGCATTCCTTAGTTTATATAAGTTTAAGTTCACGAATAATCGTTTTTAGAAAATAACCAACTTAAGTACGCATATTGGTACGTGGACTTAAGTACCCGGAATAAGTTTGTTTTCAGTTCACAAACTCCAGCAGAAATTAACGGGATGTGAACTTCCGACAGTACGCGGACTTTAGGTCCGGTTTTCCTGAGCAGCAAAGTACGCATACTTTGGTTCAAGGAATAAGGACTTACACACGTATGAGTTACCACACGATGTTTATATCCAACCATGGTTATATATTCTAAACTCCCATTTCAATCATTGAAACATTCTTAGAGGGCGTCATATAGTTGTTATTCACAAATCATTTTTCGTCAAGCAATTTTCAAGTAATTGAAACTTAATATGACTTTCGTCACTAGTAAAGATGAACTTGGCCAAAACGAAAGCTTACCAACACATATTTCGAGAAATAGATAAGCGACATAAACTCGGCTCGAAATAGCAAATGTGTATAATCAAAGTCTATATAGCAATACGACTTTTGTCTCAAGATAGGAGATAGAGTAGATAGACTTTTGAGTGATAGATAAGTTCAAGTCTCCACATACCTTTTAGTCGATGAAGTTCCACCAGTTCCTTGAGTAGTTCTTCGTATTTGTATGATGATCGCCATGGAGTCTTGAGATCAACTACACTTTCTATCCTAGTCCGAGACTTAGCTATAAGTAGACTAGAAATCAAGACTTATAGTTTTGATCACTAACATTGACAAACATGCTTTAGATAACAACGCATGCGAGTTCGACCGAGCAGTGCTCTAACAATATCCTCCTTTGTCAATTTTAGTGACAAAACTATCAATACATATGGAATACAAAATAGATAAATACACTTTTGTAGCTTCTCTTCCACATGTCTGATCTCCTTGGTTCTTCAACATTACTCGAAATCTTTGTCACTTCCAAGTACTCCAATGATCCCAAAGGTTATAAGTTTAGCATCATCGTTGTTGAGAATCCGTAGCTATAACAATGAGAAAACAAGAATTCTCAATCATTGTTACACAGTGTCATAGTATTATTACACAGCATCAAAGGTCAATTGTATCACAACTTCGACAACAATACTATGGTGATATGTATCACTCCCCCTTAGTCAGTACTCCATCTCACATGGAAACCACTCCCCCTTACATAATGATCCGAAAACCATATGCATTTGTAGTGTGAACTACACATTAATTCTCCCCCTTTTTGTCAATAAAATTGGCAAAGGTATGAAAACTAGTGGGATCCTAATGAAATTTCCATAGAGACATTTCATGACCAAAAGAAAGCACATATCAAATTTTTAGATGCAATCATATAGCCGAAGCTAAATGCTTTCATCGAGGAGTTTATAAAGATACAAGATAACTCCTATAATATTCCACAGCCGCACTCCCCACAAGTTCAATTAAGAACTCTCCCCCATAAAATGTCATCCCCGAAAGAACAACAAGAGCGACCTTACTTTCACAAGAAAAGAAGGATTTCTTTGGACATAACAAATCACATACGAATATGAATTTGAATCCAAAAATACTCAATTAAATTAACCACAAGAAAACCCATGATTAATTTAATCGGAAATGCTCAACATAAGAGAACTTACGGAGCCGCACATTATATACATAAAAATATGGATCAGGGAAGATCAATACTGCGGAATAGACAAGGATTCATTTTATTTTCCATCACTATTTGCACAATGACATACAACAAACATAATAATCCTCGTAAACAAAAGTTCATCCTATCTTCCATCAATATTTGCATAATGACATACAATAGGATTAAAACTTTTGTAACGTCAAAATTTCATTCCTTCTTTTATCAATACATGCATATCGACATATGAAAGACTTAACTTTTGACAAGGTATGGGACAATCATAGTTCACGGACGCAAACACACATATCCCATAACAAATTGCAATATATAAAACCATAAAGATTAATACTGCAAAATTCATCTTCCAAACAATTTTAGAATTTAAACCAATAAACCAAAAAAAAAAAAACATGAAGATGAAACGTTGGACATAGCTATGTGTAATCACAATAATGGCTATTCCAAACTCTAGTTATTCTTCTAAACAAAACAAGAATTAAAATTCTTATCAGAAGATTTACTAGACAAATAACTCTTTAGAGAACATGATTAAAAATCTTTAAAAACGGTCAGCAACTAGAGATTGGACATGGACAAGCTCATCAGTTGCTTTCTTCAGTTCGTTTTTTCAGAAAATCAAGATTCCTTGTTGCAATTCCGAGTTGTTCACGTACGACCTCAAAATCTCGAAGAAGATTTCCTACAAGTTGTGATGACATCTGAACTGGTAGTTTGTTTTCATGATCAACAACATATATCATGTTATGAAAATAGGGTTCTTGTGAAACTCGATAGTCTTGTCCTTCTTGACTTCGTCATCCTTGTTGCTTCCATCCATTGTGCACACCAAAATTCAGAAGAAATTTTTGACCTTACAGAACCAATATGTATCAAGAAGGAGTCATGACACATATGTATGTATAAGAAAGTTCCATAGAAAACCCTAGGGAAACTCGTATACGTTCGTGTGGGTCAGGTGTACGTGCACTTGTGGTCATAACCCCGGTATGAGACCAAGGAAATAATGGAGCCCAATTTAGACTAAGTCTTGAGAACTCAAGAGTCATTCTAAACAAAGGACAATATTCTTACACCAGAAGAATCACAAAATAATTGTTGAAGAACAACAACTACTCGAAGGAAGGACAAACAACCAAGGAATTTTTCTCAAAAGAGGATGATCAGAATTACTTTCTTAAAAAAGAATTGGAGCGAGGCTCACCAGCTTTTAAGATCATCGAAAAGAAGAAAAGTAACATACAACCACGACTGCTTTCTCAAGACACAAACTTCTTGAGACTTATGAGCATCTGATGGGCTGTCGTAGGCACAAAAAATTAATAAATATATTTCCCACTAATTAACTGGTAATATAGTGGTAGTAAGAGATCATTCCCACAGAGAGCTATGTAATTTATAGGTTATTTGAAATAGAAAAATAAAGTAAATAACAAAAGGGGGGTTTTGGTTGTAAGATAAATAGAAATACAATAAAGAAAAGAGATGATCAAGGAATCCTTAGCCGTTACCAAGCGTTAACATGATTAGAATACTTATCTATTGTTCGTAAGAACCATTCATCACCAACCGTGGAATAACAACTAGATCAATGTTATCCCCCAAACTCCTTCTATCACTGGATACGGAAGTTATCGACTACCAGATTCTATCCAACGAACCACCAAGTAGTAGATCACTCAAGATGTAATCCAACCGAACGCTTTAAGCTTTGTGAATTAGGTTAATCCAAGTAGTTAAACTCTTAGATCAAGGTTTACTTGCTGGTGTTGTCTTCACACACGATTGCTCCACATAATCCCTCTGTAAGCTCTCGCGATTTCTACTTGTGTAGAGAGTTAATCGAAAATTACTTATCTCATAACTTCTACTAGCAATAGAACGATCAATAGATCAATCTAGGAATCACTCATAAACCCTAGATATGGTAAAGACAAACGATGATGATTAAAACCTCAAATAGACTTGTATTATTAATAAAGCTTCACGCTTAAAACATTGAATTCATCCTTAATCAACAAAGGATTTAGTTTCTCGTGATTACACAATTACCCGGTTTCCCCTAAAGGGGTAAACCCTAAAATATTAATCAAGAACAAAAGTATAATATGAGATGATCCATGATATGTGAAAGGGCTAATACCTATTTTTATAGGTTTACATTGCTGGGCCATCAAGTATCTAGTTCGGTTCAAGAACCCGACCGATAACACGAAATAAGGATCCTAACCGTGAGTTTTGGCATTCTAAAGTATGCATACGCGTTTTCCTACTTGCTAAGTCGCATACCTCAAATTCCAGCAGAAATTTTCGGAATTAAAGTATGCGTACCCGTTTGCATACTTTACTGTCTTCGATATTCGATAAAAACTCGTTTTGGCCACAACTTCTTCATCCGAACTCGGAATGACCTCATTATTTTTGAATTCTTTTCATCTTTCAATTCTCTTCAAGATGGTAATGATAAATCCTTAATTTGAATGAATTAATCTCGGTCTTTGGCCCGTCTCTTGATTTTGAGCGTTTTGCTCATTTTCGTCGCACTTCTTGCACTTCTCTTGGACTTAGGAACTTTGGCACTTGGAATACTTCTCTTCTTAGCTATTTTCAGCATTTTGTATCTACTTTTTGGATGATTCACCTATTAGAGGAAAATAAGAGAAAACAATAGTAATAATACGAATACATGCAAGAATAATAGCTAAAACAAGTATGTAATGGACACTAAAATCATATGAATTATGCACTTATCAAATTCCCCCACACTTAGATTTTGCTAGTCCTCGAACAAACTAAATAAAACTAATCCTAAATACAACAACTCCATGTCGTTGAGAAAACGGTTACACTTAGCATGTATAACAAGCCTTTAAACCCCTAGGTGTCCCTAGTGGACGAGTTATAGTCTCGTGAGGGTTTACAAGAGATATACCCTCAAAACCTACTCCAATTTCTCGCCTTGGAAGAACTACTAAGGATAGACACAAAGTAGAAAGCCAAATAATTAGCTTGCATAAGTTCTTTAGCTACAAACATCCCACATACATTCCAATCATCACACACAAGCAATTACTTACGTGTGACATTCAAACTGATTGCAAAACTCTACTAATATAGTCATCGTACTTGTTGCAACATTTGTCACAACACTCGCATACTGAAATCACATGGATAGACAAGATAATGGAAATAGAAAAGTGAAGTGAGCAAATGTTGACTAAAGTGAAAGATGTTACCCACAATACTTGTATGAATGTCGTCAAAGGATTCTTATCTATAGCACAATAGTTGATATAAGCACCCATTTAACTCGACCACATGATTAGATACTCTAAGCGCATGTTCCTTTTCAGCAAGTATGCGATAGTTTCCTTGGATCCTGCGTTCCACGCTTGTTTAGGTGACGAAGACAGGGACAATGTTTCACACATACTGCTATCCAAGTGTCGAGAACCTCATCAATAGTCTTTTTGACTTGCTATATAATGATGATAGGTTTTTGTTTTTATCGACTATGATTATTCCGCAATTCCGGACCTATCACTTATTAGTGTCGATAAATGAAGAGGAGCCTTATATATGTTTCTTTCTTCTTCTTTTCTTTTCTTTTCTCTTTTTTTTTTTTTTTACTTTTTCCGGCTCACTCTTTATGAGTGTAAGACAATTGTCTTATGAGGATTTTATATACTCAACCAATGATTACCTTGCTACAACATCCATGGCAGTATCAGGATCCCACCAAATCACTTTAGAGAAACATATAACTGCAAAAATAAAAAGAAAGTGATTCAGTAATGATTAATTGCGAGGATGAATCTTTCAAACGACTACCATGCTATTGCTAGCAACTGAGTTTCACAATCAATTATTAATGTATGTATTTACGGATTGTAGAATGATAAAGTGGAACTCAATCTATAGCCATAAGAATTGTTTCAACCTTAAAAGGTTTAGAGAGTCATCCTAAGTAGCTCATAATTAACTCCAAAAGATGAAGTCTCAAGAATGAAAGAAATCAAAAGAGTATTACATTTTTTTTAATATGCAAGCCAAACATACTTAACTACTCCCCCACACTTAAACTCAACATTGTCCTCAATGTTCAAAACCGAAAATTCTGATTTTTGACATAACAGCCCTGAAAAACTCGAAAACTGTACAAATTGGTAGGGAACTAGGAAAAACATCCTAAACGAAAGCTGTTCTCCTAAGTCTTTTCTATAACATGTCAAAATTTCACAGTGTTTCGATAAACTTTCTGACTTTTATGGCCTCCGGACTGACAGACATGCAATCTGAAGAAGTTCTGGAAAAATACTGAAACTCAAATTTCCAGGCCTATCACACCAACTTAACAGACCCCGAATTCGGATTTTCTTTTTAGAAAAGAAAGGTGAGTCTTTCTTCTTTAAAATTTGGGTTCAAACACTCAAATCGGACTCCGTATAAAGTCTCAAGAGCTATTTTCGTGACAACTGCGCATTCAGAATTTTCTGACGAGAATTCGTCAAAACTTTCATTATAGATATAGGACTTTGTAAAATCTAAGATGGGAATGCAAGATAGGATATAAAAAACTAAGAAAACTAAAAACAAAATGGATAGAGATATAAAACCGATGGGTTGCCTCCCATGTAGCGCTTGATTTAACGTCGTCAGCCCGACGTTATTGTTATTGTCCGTACACCAACAATCTGAAAATTTGGTAATCCTTCCAAATAACAATCTTCAATTCAAATAACAACTTCACAAAAACATTAGCACAAAATCTAAATATTGAAGCTATCACTTTATTGAAGTTTCCCTCACACTTAGTCCTTTGTACACTCGGAAGTGGATAAAGGACATAAAATTCGGGAACTTCAAAAGGTTCCTTAGTTCGGTGAACGTGCACAATACTCGAATCAAACACATCAAGTGGTGGATACTTAGAAGAAAAATAATCCGTTAAAACTTTGGAAGCACAAAAATCCAATCCTAAGTGAGGTATTTTCTTAAAAGTTGGGTTAACAACTCTTTGAGAAGCTACTTCGATTAGAGGAAAAGGATCAATAAATATATAATTATGCAAAGGATTAGATAAACCTTGTTTCGGATCCTCATTAATTATCTCCAATGACTTATTTACCTCAAGTATATCGTGGTCCTCTATCGAACTATTATTATCTAGCTCCGTTGGGTCTTCCACGAAATCAATCAATTTGGTTTCATTCTCAATTTCCATATCATCAACAACCTTGTCATGGGAATCGGAATCCTCTCCTAAAACGTCTAGTTCATTGATGCAACTCCTAATTTCTTCGTTTGAGTACGTTACACAATTTATAACAATAGATATGTCATACCCAATCTCCTCATTTTGAATAGGTGAGGGATCTTTATTATGATCCGGAGTTTGAATAATCGTATCATTTTTGCAAGGACTTTCGAAAGGTAGCTCATCTTCATCGGAATCTTTGTCACCCATAGGAATTTCAGAATCGTTTTGGTTTTGAGGCCAAACTTCTTCCTCATTCCCACCTTCACTAAGTTGAGCAATTTGTATTTTTAAGTTCTCCACATACCTTTGAATTTCCCGAAGTTGCTCATATTGTTCATCTTCAATTGTATGGAGCCCTTGTTGATGTTGTGCCATCGCTTGGAATTGGTCAAGACATTCATCAAAACCAACACCTTCACTCACCACATTATTTCCAAACCAAGTCTCCCCTTTTTGAATAGGTGAATGATCATAAATACGATCAGGAGTTTGGTTAGATATATTGAAGTAAGATTCGGTTGGCATATTGTTTTCCGCGCTTAGTTGCTCATAGAGTGACTCCAGTGTGGACATACCGTCCTTTAAATGATGCATAATCTGGTCAAATTTCTGTTCAAGTTCAGGAGATAAATGATTAGAAGCATAACTATCCTCCCATCCTTGTGATTGTCTACTTACATACCCGTCATAAGGTTGTTGATATGTATGTGAATATCCATAAGGTTCCGTGGGATATTGATCATATCCAAAAGATTGGGTTTGATTATACCCATAGGATGGTTGGTAGTTTTCATATGAATGAGATTGAAAACCATATTGATTACCACTGTTGTATTTGTAATCTTGTGCTCCGTACATGTTATTTCCGTAAGGAAACATGACGACTCACAAGAGTAAAAGAGAAAATAAAACAAAAATAAAAACAAGCTAAAAAAAAAAAACCAATTAGCGACTGCTCCCCGGCAGCGGCACCAAAATTTGATGGGCTGTCGTAGGCACAACAAATTAATAAATATATTTCCCACTAATTAACTGGTAATATAGCGGTAGTAAGAGATTGTACCCACAAAGAGCTATGTAATTGATAGGCTATTTGAAATAGCAAAATAAAGTAAATAGCAAAAGGGGGGTTTTGGTTGTAAGATAAATAGAAATACAATAAAGAAAAGAGATGATCAAGGAATCCTTCGCCGTTACCAAGCGTTAACAGGATTAGAATACTTATCTATCGTTCGTAAGAACCATTCATCACCAACCATGGAATAACAGCTAGATCAGTGTTATCCCCCAAACTCCTTCTATCACTGGATACGGAAGTTCTCGACTACCAGATTCTATCCAACGAAACACCAAGTAGTAGATCACTCAAGGTGTAATCCAACCGAACGCTTTAAACTTTGTGAATTAGGTTAATCCAAGTAGTTAAACTCTTAGATCAAGGTTTACTTGCTGGTGTTGTCTTCATACACGATTGCTCTACAGAATTCCTCTGTAAGCTCTCGCGATTTCTACTTGGGTAGAGAGGTAATCGACGATTACTTATCTCATAACTTCTACTAGAAATAGAACGATCAATAGATCAATCTAGCGTGCACTCCAAATTAATCTAAGAATCACTCATAAACCCTAGATATGATAAAGACAAACGATGATGATTAAAACCTCAAATAGACTTGTATTATTAATAAAGCTTCACGCTTAGAACTTTGAATTCATCCTTAATCAACAAAGGATTTAGTTTCTCATGATTACACAATTACCTGGTTTCCCCTAAAGGGGTAAACTCTAAAATATTAATGAAGAACAAAAGTATAATATGAGATGATCCATGATATGTGAAAGGCTTAATACCTATTTTTATAGGTTTACAGTGCTTGGCCATCAAGTATCTAGTTCGGTTCAAGAACCCGACCGAAAACACGAAATAAGGATCCTAACCGTGAGTTTTGGCCTTCTAAAAGTATGCATACACATTTTCCTACTTGCTAAGTATGCGTACATCAAATTCCAGCAGAAATTTTCGGAATTAAAGTATGCGTACACGTTTGCATACTTTACTGTCTTCGGCATTCGATAAAAACACGTTTTGGCCACAACTTCTTCATCCGAACTCGAAATGAACTCATTATTTTTGCATTCTTTTCATCTTTCAATTCTCTTGAAGATGATGATGATAAATCATTAATTTGAATGAATTAATCTCGGTATTTGGCCCGTCTCTTGATTTTGAGCGTTTTTCTCCTTTTCGTCGCACTTCTTGCACTTCTCTTGGACTTAGGAACTTGGGCACTTGGAATACTTCTCTTCTTAGATCTTTTCAACACTTTGTAGCTCCTTTTTGTATGATTCACCTATTAAAGGCAAATAAGAGAAAACAATAGTAATAATACGAATACATGCACGAATAATAGCTGAAACAAGTATGTAATGGACACTAATATCATATGAATTATGCACTTATCAGCATTATTCCACAATTATACGAAGGTTGATACATTGGGCAGTCAAGTTGTATTTGGATGAGCGTTTTTCTCATCAATAATATTGACTTCCTCTCTCTTTCCTTCATAAGGATCACTAGAATTAGTTGAAAGAGTTTTAACCAGAGGGTAACAAGGAATACCTGAAATAGCTGCTTTCCTTGCCTTTTTGATGCTCCGTTTGAGTCTTT
This sequence comes from Papaver armeniacum, assembly GCA_023531295.1. Classification (NCBI taxonomy): domain Eukaryota; kingdom Viridiplantae; phylum Streptophyta; class Magnoliopsida; order Ranunculales; family Papaveraceae; genus Papaver; species Papaver armeniacum. The sequence continues at coordinate 320,301 of JAJJWW010015208.1, forward strand.
TATGCTGACCTTAAGCTCTGAGACTTGATTATTGATATGAACGAAATCTAGAGCAGGCATCTTGGGTTTGCAGTCTTTTTCAGAGAGAGAAAAAGAATTTGACCTTTCTTTCTTCGTTTCTCCTATGCCTTTTTGTCTTCTCAGAGTTATTCAAGAAGTCAGTTGCCCTTTTGCCATTCTTCCTTCTAACATTGTAGGCGTTTTTAATCTTAAAATCACAATCAAGAAATGACTTATCATAGTATTTCTCTTGATTGTAGACAATTCCTTTTACTCCAACGAGATGAGAAACATGTTTAATAACTTCATTTGACATCCATGCAAGAATGTTGTGAAGTTTTTCATTCCTTAATCGAAAACGACATCTTCGTTCAGGATGTCCTTTATTTCCGCAATAATAGCAGTTAAGGAAATTGTTCTTGACTGTTCTCGTGTGAGTAGATTTCGAAGGAGCATAATCCTTGTTTCTAGAAACATTACTAGCTGCAAAAGGTTTTTCACATGAAGATTTATCACTAGCTTTAATAAAATTGATCTTACTAGTTTCTGGAGTGTCTATTCCTTTATAACCCAGACCACGTGTATCACGATGTTCTTTACATGCTCCAAGCATAGAAGATAATTTTGTAGAGCTAGAATTGAATCTACTCAGACTCTCTTCCAGTGATTTCACTTTATCAAGAGCAGCAGCGAGGTCAGTCTCCAAGGATTTTTCTTTGGCGAGAAGACAAAGTTCTCTGTCATTAAATTTTTTTTGTTGAGAGGCATATCTTGCTTCAGATTCTGCAAGTCTTTCTTTCAACACAAAGAGATTTCGAAGAAGATTATTACATTCGAACCCTTTTGAGGGTACTTCTTCTTCTCGATCTTTAACGATAGATTGTAAAAGTTTATATCCACAATCATACCCTTTAAAGAGTTTTCTTAGTTTTCTGTTTTCTTGACAGAGAGGTTCCATGTATTTACTCAAGCAAGTAGTTGACTTCTTTTCTTTCAAATCATGGTCAAAAATCTTGATATATTGAGAGACTTCCTCATCAATACTTTGGCCTTCTTCCGAATCACTGTCATCTGAAAGATCATCCAACTGTTAATCAAGAGATTTTTCCTAGTTAAATGCAGATTCAGTCAAAGGACCAGAAACAGAGTTTTTCTTGGAAGCTGCAGGATTTTGAAGCTCACAAGGGAGACTCTGAGCTGATGTTGCGTTATCTGAGACATTCTTATCGTCCATAGAGTCAGATCGTTACAAATACAAACTTATAAGGTCTTTAAATGTGTTTGCCTGCTCTGATACCAATTGAAAAAGCGGGGGTCTAACAACCACACCCAATATTTCGCTTAGCAATATGTATGGACTAACTCCAATATACTTTTAAGAGAATCAACTAGTCAGTCAAACTCAATCTTAATAAAAGTATATCAAAGAGTTATATCTCACTTTATCGATTCAATACTTACTAAATAAAATAGAAATTTGCGAGTCTAATTGAATACAATAGAAATCACTTGAACGGTACCAAAGACCAATGTTCAAGGATCAATCAATTTCAATCAACAACCAAAGGTTGGATTTCCCAATTGATCGATTCAACGCACAACCTGTGATATTTCAATTATATAACAAAATATAATGCGGAAAAGAAATAACACTGTAGGATCCAAATATCGCAACAACAACACACTTGCGGAATCTTCATTAACAACGTCGCGAAGCCGTCGCAAAGTGATTTCAGAAATGACATAACAAATGAAGATAACGTAAACATGAAGACAAGGCATAAGATCTTGCGAAAATTAGAGTGTTCATGTAGATTTAACATTTATACTCTTGCGAGGATGTCGCAAGGTAAATCCGAAATTAAGGGAAATATTAGTTGTACATGAGTTGTCATCCACTATGTAAACACTATATAAAGAGGAGAGCAGGAGAGAGAAAGGGGGAGATTTTGAGGAGGAAAGAGATATTTTTTAGGGAGAGATATTTTTAGAGAGAGAATTTATTTTCTTTATCATCTTCTTCCCCAAATAATTAGATCGAGAGTTCTACAAAATATCCATTAATGGAGATTGTAAATGTAATTCTTATGTAACCTCAACAATCATAGTGAAGAATCGTGGATGTAGATCACATTGATCGAACCACGTAAAAAATTTTATGTGTCTATTTAAATTTCTAGCACTTATATTTGAAATTTAGATGATTAATAAGATTTAGATCTACAAAATATAGTGAGGGGTGTAGTGTAGGATTTCCTGCAACTACATATGCGCTAGAAACAGGGATGATTTTAAAGAAATTAACTATTGGGAGAATTAGACCTCGCTGGATCTACAATTTTTAAGAGAAAAAGTGAAAATTTCAATGGGAAAATCGTATCTTCAAACAAACATCGACAACACAGTAAAAGAAAGTAAAAGAAAAAGATGAAGATGCAAAGGACGAATCTCTCATCAGTAGAATCCACACCAGCTACGGGGTTAAAAAGGACAAATTTCTTACAACTCTATCTTGTTTTATGCTTCAGATCTGGAATTTTGGGGAGAATTAATTTTATTATTAAGTTTCGTTCTTAACAAAATTCGCTTTGATTTAAAAATCAAAAACCAAAATGAGTTTTCCTTTAGATTTACATTAACAATATTGTTTTAAAAAATTAGTGAATTTAAAATTCTCTCCAAGTTAATCATTAATTTTGGGTTTGGTAAAGTAGATTCAGAGCTTATATATATCTCATCTTGATTAGTTTGCTGCTCGCAGTTATGAAACTGCAATAGAATGAAACGAATTTGGGGGAAGACATCAGAAAAGGAAAAATCAAGCAAAGCCGCACCGTAAAATCAATTTAAAGGATAAATCCTCTTCTTATCTCTCTAATTGTATTCTAACTATTTAGATCTAGTGGTTTACAATAGTTTTGGGGAAAAAATTTCACGAGCATCAAGTTTTGTTCTTCACAAAAATCCGATTTTCTTTGAATTCTTAAATCAAAGTGGGTCATATTTACAGATTTAAATCAACTAAGTATTGTTTTACAAACTCATTCAGTGGATTTCCAAAAAGCGTCAAGAGACTGAATTTTCAGTAGATTGGGTTTTTATCTTCCTTGCGAATAAAAGAAGATAACTTTGATTCTTTGAATGGCAAGCTTGTCTTGAAACCTTATAGAGTGCTCACCAAATTGAATGTTTGCTTGCAGCAATGGATGACTGTTTCCTTTGTACGGCAAAAATTATCTAAGGTTCTCTAGACCATTTACTGACTTAATTGATTGCTTACAGCGAAGAGCTCGCATTCATCTATGCAAGATAATGGGAATTTCGCAAATGACAGAAATAGGTGAAATGCTTCAAGGAGAACCAGCGATGGAGAGAATCCAAAGAGGCATACAGATCAATACCAAATACTAAAAGAAGTGATGCTGCTCACCGGGATGTATAGAAAGTACTTGACAACGAAAGAGACGCAACCAATCTGCTGACTAACGAATACTCAAGACATTATAAACGAACGAAGAGTTATCAGTAAACCCAATTGTGACCTTCAATGAGTAAGCAAATATGGCTTCAGGGGAAAAACTAGCTTTGTTATCACACTCTTGAAAAGAAATGAAATACCATCGAAGCCAAAAAACCACTTGTTTAAAGGGAATAAGATCTGCGAGTTCGAAGTTAACTTTGTCATATGTCCAATATTGGCTTCCAAAGAACTGAGAATAACCCGTCAGCGAAGACTACTTAGCTCATCAATCCCAGCGAAGCAACCCATTTCATCCATTCACTTCGCAAAGCCAAATCCCAATTAACTATTTGCAGCAACTTAATCCAATGAGATATCAAAGCTTCAGGCGGAGCACAATAAGAATGCATTCCCATACTTATAACCACCCAGCTTTGGGAGATTCAGCTCGTAAATGAAGAAGAAGAGCAAATAAAAAATGGACAGGAAGAAATGCATATAACAAACACAGACCATAACTATCTTACAATAAACAAAGAGAAGAAGTATTTTGCATCGAACAACGGGATTAATACTATCCCCTAATTCTCGCGAGTGATCAGAGTTTACACTATCAGCAAAACTCGCAGAAGCAAAAGAATCGTAACGAAAGATGAACATAAGAGGGAGGAATTATTTCGCAGGGAAGAATTGCTTTGCAGCGAATAAAAGAACTTTATTTCATGCGAAGACAAAAGGATGATCAAATCTACAACACATGCAGGAATTCGCAAAGATGGAGTTAGTTCGTATCAACGAAAGACTTACCACAAGGAGCAATCGCAAGAAAACAGGCTTAGCAAAACACCAAAGGAAAAAGCTACAGGAATTATAATCATTATGTCATCAACTCAGGTGAAGAAGGAAGGACGAAGAGGAAGGGTATATAAAGGACATTAGAATGAGAATAAATAAAACTAATCATGTTGTTCCATCACAAACGAAAGCTAGCACAGTTGTTTAGGATTGTTGATTTTAATTCAATAGGACAAGAGGTCGATTCCCATCTCTCGCTTAAATTTTTGCTGCTGCGAAGGACTTCCAAAATTAACCAGTTCATGTTCAGGCCCAACTTTTCAAAACCCACTAAAGCAAACCCAAACAAGAAATAAGCCTGCGAGAATATGTTGTATATGGAATCGGATAGCGAGAGAATGAAGTTAAGTTTTAGCATGGTGAGTTCATCTCGTACAAGAGAGGTGGTACAGCTGGTCATGAGCAAAGATAACAAGTAAGTACAACACCACAGCAATCTGCGATCCTTTCGCACAAGAGGGATAGCACAATTGGTCATGAGCGAACATGAGGAGCTTAAGGTCGCGGGTTTGAATCTTCTTCCTCGCAAAGAATTTTTTGCTTCGCAAAGAGGGGAAAATGGATAATTTCGCAAGGTTGTTTCATTCTTTCGCAAACAAGAGGCAGCACAGTTGATATGCTGCGAGAATATGCAGGAGGCAGATCAAGGGTTCAAATCTTATTTCTCACACTTCTTTTTGCTGCGAGATAATTATATTTTGTGCGACCTTTATACATTTCAAGGATGTTAGCTTCGCAAGCAAATCATATACTTCGCAAGAGGCAACAACAGCAGCAAACCACAAAAGCTAAGTACCATTTTTTTGAACATTTTACTTTTACAGAAAATAAAAGATTATTATTACTAAGATTTCAAGATTTAAAAAAAAAAAAAAAAAAAAAAGTTTTTGTTATTTCAAAATTATAAAGAATTAAAAAGATTTCAAAGATTTGAGAAAAATCTCGCAGATTGATTTATATATTTCTCTTGAATATTTACTTTACTTCAAATGATATGATATTATGAGAATAAATGAAAAAATGACAGAAATGAAGGAATGAATGAAAGGATGAATAGAAGAATGAAGACATGCGATAATTTCGCAAAAGCAATGGAAATACGATAACTTCGCAAAGATAATGAATTGACAAAAATGATTGAGTGAGTGAATGGGACGAACCTTTATGGCGTACACCCTAGTTCGCGAATGATATTTCGTAAGAGGAAAATGTAAGACCTAAAGTGCGTCATATAAAGGGGTATCTCTTGACATGGCTCAGTGAAAAGGTTACACCGCTCCTGGAACCTGAGTCATGGAGATTTGGGGCCCATGAAAGCCTATCCGGAAGAGATACCTTGGATTCTCAACTATATATATAAGGTTATACCCTGGTTGGGCGACCGAGGGTCTCTTCCAAGGAGTCAGCGTATGATCAAGGCGCCGAGGTACACGGTTGAGTTAAGAGTGCGGGGAGCATGGAACTTCCTTACCACTCTTGACAAGTCTTGGCACATGCTGCACTCGGCCAAGAAAACTCCACTTAGGGTGCAGTCTCGTAACCATAAGCCATATAGGTATAAGGGATAAGAGGCTGCGAAAACAACTGCTTGCTGTTAAGACCAGATGGGAGGAGCTAGTCTTGTATGGCCGATGTACGCCTCCTTGAAGGGGCAACCAGGGAGATGATAAGGGCGACACCCTCCATTAGGAAGAGTGTCAAAACAGACGCAAATGTCATGAGGCTTTATTTTCGCAAGGAAATTTAGGCTTGTCATATTTGTGCAACGATCCTGAAGAGGCAAAAATACTAACACGAAGGTAAGGCGAGATCAATGGGTTTGTATATGAAAATATCCAAACGTCCTGCGATTTCGTCGCAAAGACGACAATGTCACGGGAGTTTATGTTCGCAAGAATATTTAAGCCTGTCATATTGTCGCAAGAAAAATATCCTGCAGAGGCAAAAATACTAAAGAAATGATAAGACAAGGTCAATGGGTCGTTATATGAAAATGTAACGACGTCCTGCGATTTTGTCGCAAGACGGCAATGTAATGGGGCTTTATGTTTGAAAGAGCATTCAGGCTTGTCATATTGTCGCAATGAGGGGTGGCAAAATAAGACCTTTAACTAGGAAGGCAAAATAAGACCACACAAGATAAATGATAAGGCAAGATTAATGGGTCATTACATGAAAATGTAAAGACGTCCTGCGATCTTGTCGCAATGACAATATTCAACATAAACATTTTGAATGAAAGTAACAGAGATTTTTCATCGCAAAAAATATTACATGATAAGCTTGCGAGCTTGAGAAAATGATTAAATGATAAGCTTGCGAATATGTACATAATAATGAGACTGAGGCAATGCAAATGCCGCACACTTGATATTGTGATCATATTATCTCGCGATACTAATAGTGCATGAATAAGAAAAGATGAAGTGCAAGTAAGAAATTGCGAGGAACAATAAATACGTGAAGAGGAATGCATACACTAAAGACAAAATCAGAGAAATGACGAATGGAAGCGATTTAAAGCTACAACAATTTTAAAGCGGCAAAATGAGCTAAGTAAAACAAACATCATCTATACATTGCAGTAGATAAGCATTCTCATCATACAAGCATCGTACTCGCATCATGAAAGCATCGCATACGCATCTCATAACATAAGCATTATTATATTCGAACAAGTATTTTACAGAGTTTCGCAGAATTATTCAGAATTTCGCAGAATGTGATTATTTCGCCAAATTATTTCTCACAATTATAAGCAACTTGAAGAGATTATACTATCGCATGAGAACAAAGCATGAGACAGAGGCAAGATAAGAATGAAAAAACAATTCGCTCATTCTTAAGGATTCTACCCTCATAGATAAAGAACAGAGGCAACTATGGATTACCAAGAAAACATTTTATGTTCTTTATCTTCTCGGCAAGAATCATTTCCAAAGAAGATATTCACCAATGAACAACAAGAATTATCACCAAAAATGGAATAATAACTTCGCATGAACAGAGGCAATACTTCTTATACTTAAAGGATTAATACTTCTTATTCACTTCGCAAAGTTTCGGAACTTCGCAAAAGAATAGAGCATTGCATGGGGCAGAGAGCATGGAGTAATAATTTCGCAATACTTCTTATTCGCAATCAAGGATGGATACTTCTTATATTTCTTCAAGGATACTTCATACTTCATATACCTCTTCAAAGATACTTTATACTTCGCATACTTCAAGAGATAATACTTCTTATTTTCGCAAAGCTTGAACTTCGCAAAGAATAGAGGCAAGTACGTACTTTTCAAGTCCAGTATTCTTTCGCTCATTCCTTCATCAACAAAGATCAAAGACTACTACAACAACAGATTTTTCTTAAAGATCGCTCTTCAAGCAATATTCAAGAAAAAAGAGGCAAGATGTAGGATCCAAATATCGCAACAACAACACACTTGCGGAATCTTCATTAACAACGTCGCGAAGCCGTCGCAAAGTGATTTCAGAAATGACATAACAAATGAAGATAACGTAAACATGAAGACAGTGCGAAGATCTTGCGAAAATTAGAGTGTCTGCGAGATTTAACATTTATACTCTTGCGAGGATGTCGCAAGGTAAATCCGAAATTAAGGGAAATATTAGTTGTACATGAGTTGTCATCCACTATGTAAACACTATATAAAGAGGAGAGCAGGAGAGAGAAAGGGGGAGATTTTGAGGAGGAGAGAGATATTTTTTAGGGAGAGATATTTTTAGAGAGAGAATTTATTTTCTTTATCATCTTCTTCCCCAAATAATTAGATCGAGAGTTCTACAAAATATCCATTAATGGAGATTGTAAATGTAATTCTTATGTAACCTCAACAATCATAGTGAAGAATCGTGGATGTAGATCACATTGATCGAACCACGTAAAAAATCTTATGTGTCTATTTAAATTTCTAGCACTTATATTTGAAATTTAGATGATTAATAAGATTTAGATCTACAAAATATAGTGAGGGGTGTAGTGTAGGATTTCCTGCAACTACAAACACATACACCAGAAGTTTTGTTAACGAGGAAACCGCAAATGCAGAAAAACCCCTGGACCTAGTCCAGATTGAACACACACTGTATTAAGCCGCTACAGACACTAGCCTACTAAAAACTAACTTCGGCCTAGACTGTAGTTGAACCCCTCACACTGATCCAAGGTACAGTTGCGCTCCTTACATCTCTGATCCCAGCAGGATACTACGCACTTGATTCCCTTAGCTGAGCTCACCCACAACTAAGAGTTTCTACGACCCAAGGTCGAAGACTTTAATAAACAAATCTGTATCACACAGAAAAGTCTACGATAATAGATAAATCTGTCTCCCACAGAAATACCCTACGAGTTTTTGTTCCGTGTTTTGATAAATCAAGGTGAACAGGAACCAATTGATAACCCGGACTTATATTCCCGAAGAACAACCTAGAATTATCAATCACCTTACAATAATCTTAATCGACTAGCGAAAGAAGATATTGCGGAATCACAAACGATGAGAGGAAAATGTTTGTGACTTGTTTTCATCTTTCCTATCGGAGAAATCAATCTCAATCCAATCTTACGATTGTACTTAGTACGATAGAAACAACAAGATCATATCACGCAACTACAAAGAAAATAGTTGGGTTTGGCTTCACAATCCCAATGAAGTCTTCAAGTCGTTAACCTACAGGGTCTCGGTAGAAACCTAAGGTTAAAGGAGAATCGACTCTAGCTTATACAACTAGTATCACAAAGGAGGTGTGGGGATTAGGTTTCCTAGTTGCTAGAGTTATCCTTTATATAGTCTTTCAAATCATGGTTTGCAATCTAAGTTACCTTGGTAACAAAGCATTCAATATTCACCGTTAGATGAAAACCTGATTAGATTCAAGCAAATATCTTTCAACCGTTAGATCGAAACATAGCTTGTTACACACAAATGAAATGCACGTTTATTTAGGTTTGTGTAATCGTACCCAAATATGTACACTTAGTTGGTTCAACAGTAATTAACCAAATGGTTAGCTATATGAGCACTTTCATATCAACCATATTCTTCTTTACCAAAACTAGTTCAAATGACTCAAATGAACTAGTTAGAGAGTTGTTCAATTGCTTAGATCTTATAGAAGTATAAAATACACAATCGAAGCAAAAACGATTTGATTCACTCGAATCGATTTATGAACTTTATAGCCACGGTTTGCAATTATGCATTCCTTAGTTTATATAAGTTTAAGTTCACGAATAATCGTTTTTAGAAAATAACCAACTTAAGTACACATACTGGTACGCGGGATTAAGTACCCGGAATAAGTTTTTTTTCAGTTCACAAACTCCAGCAGAAATTCACGGGATGTGAACTTCCGACAGTGCGGGTACTGTTACGCGGACTTTAGTTCTGGTTTTCCTGAGCAACAAAGTACGCATACTTTGGTTCAAGGAATAAGGACTTACACACGTATGAGTTACCACACAATGTTTATATCCAACCATGGTTATATATTCTAAACTCTCATTTCAATCATTGAAACATTCTTAGAGGACGTTATATAGTTGTTACTCACAAACCATTTTTCGTCAAAGCAATTTTCAAGTAATTGAAACTTAATATGACTTTCGTCACTAGTAAAGATGAACTTGGCCAAAGCGAAAGCTTACCAACACATATTTAGAGAAATAGATAAGCGAGATAAACTCGGATCGAAATAGCAAATGTGTATAATCAAAGTCTATATAACAATACGAATTTTGTCTCAAGATAGGAGATAAAGTAGATAGACTTTTGAGTGATAGATAAGTTCAAGTCTCCACATAACTTTTAGTCGTTGAAGTTCCACCAGTTCCTTGAGTAGTTCTTCGTCTTTGTATGATGATCACCATGGAGTCTTGATCTCAACTACACTTTCTATCCTAGTCCGAGACTTAGCTATAAGCAGACTAGAAATCAAGACTTATAGTTTTGATCACTAAAATTGACAAACATGCTTGAGATAGCAACGCATGCGAGTTCAACCGATCAGTGCTCTAACAGTACTCCAACCCGTAAACGGGTTGTCTTTTTTTATTTTTTAATTTGTGATAAACCTTGTTCTGTTCTCATTTACAATCCTTGCACTCGAATGGTGGATCCAAACAAGTACAAGTGAAGTACTCCGTTAGCAACTTTGGCCAACAAAAAGTAGTTGATCTTCTGAAAATTTGAAATTCGGCTACGGGCATGTGTATTGGGTTCCGATATGACCCAACTACTAAGCAACACAAAGTATAGTGAGTATATTCTATGACTTATGCTAGAGTGTAACTCCGAGGGTCGTAAAACCTCTATCGTTTTTAGGCATAAATTTACATGCGGAGTCTTCACGGTTGGTGAGAATAAATGGAGAAAGATTGATTATCACCAAGATCCACCCGGAATTATAAGTGATGACAAAATTATTTATGTGAATGTTTATGTTGGATTCACTATCGAATACTCTGAAGGGAGACTATAATCATTATGTTCGATGCCGGAAGAGAACCATTTGGGGTGATCATTGTCCCTGATTGCATCCCTAAATACATTTGGCGTTACACTGAGAAAAACTAATGAATTGGTAGAAGTCAGTGGGAATTTAGTTGTTTTAGTCCAAGAAAAAGATGACCAACTAAACTTGCGGATTTATAATGATAATAACGATAATCTGGTGGTCATTGGATCAAATAAACAATCCAAATGCCTTGTCGATAACGTCTATTAAATAATTTGTATTTTGAAACTTTTAGCGACACAAGCTTGGTAGTCATAAAATTCCTAAGATTTAGACAGAAATACCGAGAATCTTATAAATTTTATGACTACCAGGTCTGTGCCAGTAATGGATTTCATCTAAATTATTTAATTCACTCCATGGAAAAGGCATTTGGATTGTTTCTTTAATCTGATGACCACCAACTTTACTTTTATTATCATTATATATCTACAAGTTGAACTAGTTATCTCCTTCTTGGGCTAAAACAGTTAAGTGCCTATCGTCTTTTACTAATTCGTTGATTAGTTTTCCTATGTAATGTCTTTTGGGATGTAATCAGGAATACTGATCATGTGTCTCTTCTTGTATCAAACATTGTCACTTGGGTCTCCCTTAAAGGGATGCAATCAGTAATAAATCCAACAAATAAAACCATTCACAAAAACCGTTTTGCTATCACTTAGAATGCTGAGTGGAACTTGGGGATTATCAGTCTTTCTCCATTTATTCTCACCTACTGTGAAGACCCAGCAACGACATAGGTCCTGCGACCCATAAAATTATACTACATACAATCATCTAATATACGGAAGACACTTTGTGTTTCTTAGAAGTCGGATCATATCCGAATCAAAGCACATGTTCGTAGCCGAGCTTTAATTTTTAGCAGAATCAGCTACTTCTTGTTGGCCAAAGTTAATAACATATACTTTACTTACACTTGTTTTAATCAACGATGCTTTATCTCTTATGCAAGGATTGTGAACGATAAAAGAACTAGGATCATCACAATTTACAAAACAAAATGCATCCATCATTCATACTCATGACACGCTGTGACATAAAGTGACATCAATGTTGTCGAAATGCGATGAACCCCCTTCATGGTCATCAAACCCTAAATACTCCTAGAAGAACAAAATATTATTTATCTTTACTCTTACATGAAAATGAAATTGTGGGTGTGTTTCTAGAGGACGATAAGGTCATGTTCGAACGTTAAGAAATGAAATAATGCCTTTACATAGATATGCTTCGTGCAATTTTATTAAGCATCAACAGACTTGAATCTCATTAAGATACACGGAAAGTGAAACAAACGAAGTGAAAGAAACATTAGAGCAGGGACGGGCCTAGCAAGAAGCTAACCTAGGCTATAGTCCCGTCCCTTTGAGGCATAAAATAAAATGTAACTAGTATAGGTAGGTGAGGCTAGTTAAATTACTTAGATAACCTTAATTAATTTATTTATTTTTACCTTTTATAATTTATTTATTTTTATTTTTTATTTTAAACATTTTTTTTAAAAGTTAATTATTTTTCTTCTGAAAAGGCAAGGGTACCCAAATATACCTCAAGCTAAAACTTTTCTTACCTATAAGTCCTTTCTCCGAAAGTGATTGTCTATGGACTGAGTCGAGACAATACAACTAATCGGTTCACACTTCGTGTGATCGTCTATGGATACGAGATCGAGACAATACAACAACGAAGTATGTTTACTTGATACAAAGGTTCGGACTTAACCAAACACAATAGGATTGCTTATCAAGTAAATAGGAATTAATGTTTGTGTGATTTACTTTAATTATAATAAAATAATTATAATGCGGAAAATAAAAGTAAATGACACAACAAGATTTTGTTAACGAGGAAACCGAAAATGCATAAAAACCCCGGGACCTTGTCCAGAATTGAATACTCTCAGGATTAAGCCGCTATACAAAATTACACCTAACTTCGTATAGTTGAGACCAAGTAACTAACCCTATAGTTCACTTAGTTCCGTCGGTATTCCCACGCCTCCGACTTGTGAATAAGTCACGTACTTGGAACAATTCTTTTGGTTCGTATTCCAAACAGTAAAGGAATAACAAATCTGTTTGGTATCAACTCTATTCAACCAAGTGATATGAGTCGGACAAAGGCTCTTCTGTTTATCTTAACATAAACTCCTTCGTCGGGTCCTTAGATCTATCTTATGTTCAATCACCCAAAGGTAATCGTTTAAGATTAAGCCAATCAATACCTTTAATCACAAGGAAACATATTGATGCCGATCTACTCAATTAATCAATCCGATCTACCACAAGGATAAACCGATTATTAATTGGATCCTATTTTACCAAAAAAAGTATTGTGCACAACAAAGATTATAAAACCCAAGTCAGATCTTCTTTTGTCTTCAAATCTTCTTAAATCTTCAATAAAAACCTGCACACAATCACTTGAATCTCTTGTGATCAATCACGCACAGAACGGAGTCTGTTAACAATGGATTATCACAAGAGCGTCTTTAGAACTAACAACAGTCTAAAGATCCCTGTCGAAACTCTGGACTAGTTTGAGTGAATCTTATATCAAAAGAGAAGATTTTCAAGAATAAACAAACTAGGTGCAATCAGATTTCAACCACCGTTAGTCAATCAAATTAATTGAAAACAAAGATAAACCACAATTATCTAGTTTCCCACCAACGGGTCGCGCTAGAGCTTCTCAATCCCAAAGAAGACTTTAAATTGAGCGGCCGTAAGAGATTTCGCCTAATTAGGTTACTCTCCTCTCCGAATAGGCGACTACACTAGTAACAACAACAAAAGAGTAAATATGTTGTTACGAAGGATTAGTATGCTAGAAAGGCAAACTTCGTGTATTTATAGACAAGGAAGTTTGGACACCAAGGAATTTCCAAAACCGAATATATTCTCAAGATATTCATTAAAGCACAAATTCGGTTTTCATAATTCCTGGAAATGCTCTGTCCAAAAATAACGATCGAAATCTCTCGGAAAATATAATTAGTAAATGCACATTACTAATTCTGTAATTTCCCTACAAAATGAAATTAATAACCTTAATTAAAAGATTCTTAACTTACTTATGTTTCGATCCTGGGATTCTCTTCCCTTAGCCGTTAAGAAATATCTTTGAAAAATTATAGAAATAAACATTCACATCACGTGTTCAAAGTTTGTCGACATCTTAACTTTGTAAGTTCTCTTTCACACTTACAACTTTGAAACCGATTTGCCACACTTCCAAATAAGTTTAGAATTGGTTAATCTGACTTTCAAGAACTATGTGATTGATCAAACCAACATTCAATCACAATCATGGGTTTACGGTTATACCAAAACAAGTGTCGGTTCTACCTTCATATGAGTACTGTGCATAGTCACACTAGCTTCCCAAAAATTCGGTTGACTAGGTACTAGGATCGGTTCCCCACATATATATGGTATCTAACTTATATGTGTTGCACATGTCCATAGGATCGGTTCCCCTTTATGCTATAAACCTTGCTGCACCCCATACAAGGATCGGTTCCCTTTGATGTACTGCACCCCTTACTACAATTGGTTCCCTTTCCCTTACAAGGATCGGTTCCCTTTCCCGTACAAGGTCAGACATACAAAATCCGATCATACCACAGGTGATTACTTAAGATCGGTTTTACTAATAAAAGTTATACCAATACATAAGTCAGGCCTTTGTGAACAGTTCTACCAAGAACACAACAAGTTGTGAGCGGTTATACTCTATCACACATATTGGTTGTTCATAAGATATGCAATGAATAACAAAATCAATAACACCTGGCAATTTCCTTTTCGGTTCACAAACAAGTTTATGAACTTACTTCCTTAGAACACATGTAAACATTGTTCCCTAGGATGAAATCCTCACCTCATACCCATACATAATCACAATAGCATTCAAATGATTATGGCGATGTCTTATCTACAAAGTTTAATAGTTAAGCAATAAACCTCGTATTGTATTCCTTAATACTATGTCTATCTAGAGTTCAAATATGCTTCGCAGTTATGTTTTCAATATGCACGACTTGAAAGATACGTTAGGGAATAAAACAGTTCAAGTCAAATATCACTAACCTCAAGTGGAAGGATGATTGTTGTCGTTGTAGCTCCTTTCTTCTTCACATCTTCAAGTCTTTGCAATACTTGTAATATCTCATATCCTAATACTTTCAAGCTAACCTATACGAAGTTTAACTCTAGTACATAATCAAGCGACTCTTAACATGAGTTTTGATTCACTAAAATATGACAACCAAACTTGACATACCAACGCTTAGTGGGTTCAACCAAGCCATGCTCTAACATCTTCCTTATCTCTTCTCTACTCCAACCTAACGCTAACCCGTTACCAAACATTAATTTTCATCATATTCTACTAAAAGTAGAGGCTATAATGGTTTTTATAGTGAAGAAGAAGGGGAAGGAGCTGAAGGGGAAATTGAATTGAGTGAAGTTTCTTAGTAAGAACCAAATCCTCATTACAAGGAAGTGTACAATAAAAAGTATTCCCACAAACCGATATCTTATTTTCTTTCGTTTGATTGATAGATTAGGTTTAAATCAAAAAAATTAGAATTTAATGGCAGTGACCGAGTGAAGTCCGGCTTATAATTGAAGGGAAATACCAGACGAACTACTAATTGTTCTCAGCCAAACTTCCCTTTATGAAGAATAAATCGCAGTGTGTATCATAGCGTGATTCCTAATGCAGCGTACTCCAACCCGTAAACGGGTTGACTTTTTTTGTAAATTGTGATAAGCCTTGTTCTGTTCTCATTTACAATCATTGCACTCGAATGGTGGATCCAAACAAGTACAAGTGAAGTACTCCATTAGCAACTTTGGTCAACAAAAAGTAGCTGATCTTATGTGAAAAAGCGGGGGTACAACAACCACACCCAACAATTCTTTTGGCAACCTGACAAGACTTACTCTAATATACTTTCAAGAGAATCAACTAGACAGTCAGACTCAATCTTGAGAAAATTATATCAAAGATTTATATCTCTATTTATCAATTCAATCTGCAATCAAACAAATAGGAATTTGCGAGCCCGATTGAATATAAGAAATAACTTGGACGGTATCAAAAACCAATATCCAAGTGTCAATCAATTTAATCAACAACCAAAGGTTGTATTCCCAAATGATTGAACTTACGCACAACCTGTGATATTTCAATTATAAAGATAAACAATATAATGCGGAAAAGAAATAACACAGATACCAGAAATTTTGTTAACGAGGAAACCGCAAATGCAGAAAAACCCCGGGACCTAGTCCAGAATAAACACACACTGATTATAAGATGTTACACCAAATTCCTACAACCTATTCGGACTAGATGTAATAACTTCTTCAGCACAAATAGAACTCCTAGCACAACACCGATTGTCTTTAGGAATTTTCCTCGTAAATCTTCTAGCAGAACCCAAGGCCCTCTTTAGAAGATACAACAACACGATTGATACGATTCGATATGATCAACAACTCTTGAATGGTTTTATATCATAAGAGAAAACCTTAGAATAGACAAGAGGTGAAAAACCTAGATTACAATTTGTATAATCAATCACGAAGATTAATCCAACTCGGCTTTGTGATCCCCAATACAAAGGCTTTTATCTCACTCTTGTTCACGAAGAACAGAAGACATGGAAAACAACCTTATGAGCTTACACCAATTTTCTAAAGGGGATAAAAACGTGTAGCACTCACGAACCCTTTAATTATAGTGAAAGGTAGCTTGAAAGCTAAGCATAGCTATGTTCCTTTTTCAAGACTCTCCTAATTTTGGGAGTCTTTCCTAAGATACAACTCTTGCCAAAATAATTAATAAATAATTAATTAGGCAAATATTGTGTTTATGTGAATAAATCACAAAATAAATTAGGAAGGAATCACAAACACTTTAATATGGTAATCAAAGATGTTTGGAGTAATAGCTAACATGCCTAGATAAGGAAACATCACCTACTTGACCAAAAATGCCTTTTAGTCACGTAATTGGTCCCAAGTCCATGAACCGTTACAAGCAGTCCATGGAACCTTTCTAGGGATAAAGGTTATTGTCACAAAAGTCGTGGCTTAAATAACCTCGAGTATATATACATAAATCTACATTTATCGTCATAGGAATTGTTCCATAGAGTGAGCATATATATCTCAATAGATTAGAAAGGTAGAATTGAACAAGAATCCAAATGAAATCAATCACATACCTTTGTTGATGAAGTACTTTTTGATGTCTTCTTGTAGTCTTCAATCTTCATCCTTTAAGGATAGCATCGATTCTTCTTAGACCTAATCTAGTCCGAAACTATCTTTAGTATGCTAAATCAAGAATGTATTTTGGAAAATAAAATTGACAACTAACTTGACATACCAACGCTAGTGGGTTCAACCGAGCAATGTTCTAACATTCTGAAAATTTGAGGCTCGGCTACGAGCATGTGTTTGGGGTTCAGATATGACCCAACCACAAAGCAACATAAAGTGTTGAGTGTATATTCTATGACTTATGCTAGAGTGTAACTCCTGGGGGTCATAAAACCTATGTCATTTTTAGGCGTAGATTTTACATGCGGGGCCTTCACGGCAGGTGAGAATAAATAGAGAAAGATTGTTTATCACCAAGCTCCACCCGGAATTCTAAATGATGACAAAATTGTTTATGTGAATGTTTATGTTGGATTCACTACCGAATGCTCTGAAGGGAGACTAAATCATTATGTTTGATGTCGGAAGAGAAACATTTGGGGTGATCATTATCCCTAATTGCATCCCTAAATACATTTGGCGTTACACTGAGAAAAACTAATGAATTAGTAGAAGTCAGTGGGCCTTTAGATGTTTTAGTCCACGAAAAAGATGACCAGCTCAACTTGTGGATGGATTTATAATGATAATAACGATAATGCTGGTGGTCATTGGATTAAAGAAACAATCCAAATGCTTTGTCGATGACGTCTATTAAATAATTTGGATTTTAAACTTTTACTGACACTAGCCTAGTAGTCATAAAATTCCTAAGATTCGGACAAAAATACCGAGAATCTTATAAATTTTATGACTACCAAGTTTGTTCCAGTAATGCATTTCATCTAAATTATTTAATTCACTCCATGGACAAGGCATATGGATTGTTTCTTTAATCTGATGACCACCATCTTCACTCTTATTATCATTATATATCCACAAGTTGAACCAGTCATCTCCTTCTTAGACTAAAACAGTCAAGTGCCTATCGAATTCTACTAATTCGTTGATTAGTTTTCCAATGTAATGTCTTTTGGGATGCAATCAGGGATAATGATCATGTCTCTCTTCTTGTATCAAACATAGTCACTTTGATCACCCTTAAAGAGATGAAATCAGTAATAAATCCAACAAATAAAATCATTCACATAAACCGTTTTGCTGTCACTTAGAATGCTAAGTGGAACTTGGGGATTATCAGTCTTTCTCCATTTATTCTCACATACTGTGAAGACCCAGCAACGACAGAGGTCCTGCGACCCATAAAATTATATTACATACAATCATCTAATATACGGAAGACATTTTGTGTTGCTTAAAAGTCGAATCATATCCGAATAAAAGCACATGTTCGTAACAGAGACTTAAATTTTCAGCAGAATCAGCTACTTATTGTTGGCCAAAGTTAATAACAGATACTTTACTTGCACTTGTTTCAATCCACGATGTTTTATCTCTTATGCAAGGATTGTGAACGAGAAAAGAACCAGGCTCATCACAATTTACAAAACAAAATGCATGCAACATTCAGAAACACAACACGCTGTGACATAAAGTAACATCAATGTTGTCGAAATGCGATTTTATTAAGCATCAACACACTTGAATCTCATTAAGATACACAGGAAGTAAAAAAAACGAAGTGAAAGAAACATTAGAGCAGGGACGGGCCTAGCAAGGAGCTAACCTAGGCTATAGCCGTCCCTATTTCTTGAAGGTTGGTTTGAGGCATAAAAATGATTACCTAACTAGTATATGTAGATAAAGGGTGTCTAAGGCTAGTGAAATTACTTAGATAACCTTAATTAATTTATTTATTTTTACCTTTTATAATTTATTTATTTTTAACTTTTATTTTAATTTTTTTTTTAAAAGTTAATAATTTTTCTTCCTTATCTCTTCTCTACTCCAACCCAACGATAACCCGTTACCCGACTTTAAATTTCATCATTGATAGGGTGTAGAATACATCTTATTTACTATCTATTGTTTATGCTTTCTTTGCTATTTTTCTTGTAAATTATGTATTTTACGCTTGTTTTGAGTTTTATAGCTACTATGGAGTCACACGGAGGAAAAGGAGAAGAAATCACCATATTTTAGCAAAAGGGTAAAATTGTCATTTCACCAAGGAGGGAATACTATATGGAGCCCAGCCAAGGTTAAGGGGAGGTCAAAGAGGTGTCCCTTATCCAAAAGAAGGGAGTGAGAATAGCACAATTGGGGTGTACTTATGGTGGGTGTTTGAATCCACCCACACCCTAAACTCCGACCCATACCCAAGCCCACATGTCTGAATCCACCCACACCCTAACCTAAGCCCATCCATCCATACCCCGCTCCATACCCTAACCGAAGCCTGATCCATCCGACCCGACCCGGATCCGTGTAATTATAACCCGAACCTAAAATTGAGAATTGATTTCTCAATCATTTGAAAGAAAAGCCGAGATCGAGAGAAGAAAACACGAACGATACGCTGCTGCAATCGATTCGGGGAAGAAGGAGATAGAGCCATTGCTATTTCAATAACAGATCGAACAAGAAATCGGGGAGTGAAAAAGAGGTGAATCGGATCGAGAATGAGTTTCGGTTTGGTGGATTGAAGGAGCCGAGCTTGCGGTTTAGTGATCTTTCTTTGTGAGATCGAAATTGGAAGGGAATGAATGGGTTTGTGATGATTGTGGGTTTGAGATCGATGTGTGAACAGAGAAGAAGAAATTGAAATTTGAATTAGGGTTTACTGTGAATCAGAGAGGGGTTCTGGTGCTATTGAAAGCTGTAGATTGGCAGTGGTGTTGTGAAGCTTTGCAAAGCGCAATGGAAGAGACAAAGGTAACCGAGGGATTGTGTTTGAGTTGAGGCTGGTAATGGAACTGAAATTGGTTGAGCTCATGGAGGAGATGAAGCATGACTCGAGTCTTTGGAGCAAAGTGGCTCGAGATGGAGTGGAACATGAAGAAGGGATTGGCAAATGGAGTGTGTTTGAGGAACTAGATGATGCTGCCTGAAGCTGTTGCCATGGCCTGATGGCAGTGAAGTGGTGCTGTGTGTTGCCAATGACAGGGATTGCAGTGGCTCTGCAATTGGAACTTGCTGGTGGCTCAGGGCAAGGAAGGTGGAACTGGTGATGGTCCATAGGCATTGCAGATGGTTAATTGTGCAGAGATGGCTTAATGGAGATTGCAGGAAGTAATGAAGCTACAGCTGAACTGGAAATGGGAATGCTTGGCAATATGCAAAGCAAATGGAAATGAAACTGTTGCAGGTGGAGGTGCAGGCATGAGGGAAGAATGGAGTTGCAACTGGCAGGAGTAATGAGCATTGCAGGTGCAATTGGCTCAAGGTGGTGTTTGGCTAGAGAAACAATGTTGCAGTATTTGGGAATAATGCAGTGAGATTGTTGATGAAGCTAAGTTGCAGTTACACTACAGGGTTACAGGTGCTGCAAGAAAGAATGACTGGGTTTGAATGATTGAAGGTGGAAAGTGGTTTCGCAGGGATGAATGGCTGCAAAATGCACAGCCAAGATGGTTGTGAAGAAGTCTTGCAGGGTGATAGCCATCATGGCTGGGAGAGATGCAGGGAAGGCATGGCCATCTTGGCCTGTGCAAAGTGGCCTGGCTAGGACCAGTCAGCCGAGTTAGCTAGATGACTCGGTTCTGACTCAGTGATTTGCTTTGACCCGGTTGACTAACAGAAGACCATTAAGTCAACCGTTATCTCTAACGGTGGACTGACGGAATATTCCGTCGAATATTCCACTGACGGAGAAAATTTGCAGGTGGCCGGCGGTGACTTTTCCGGCCGGATTCCGGCCATAATACCAGTTTTCCGGCGAGCCAAAAATTCCAGAATTTTCTATGGACTTCTCTCATGGTGTGAAGACTTGGGCTAGGAATTGGATGGAGAATTGGGCTCAAATTTGGAAAGAGAAGATGGAAGAGTTGAGAAAAGCTTGGATTTGGAAATTGAATTGCTAAAGGAAAAGGATTCTAATCCTTGGAAGATTTGGAGAATATTGAAGCCTATAAATAGAGAAGTTTTCTATATCTTTTTACACACATCTCTACACACACAACACTTTTCTTTTCTTATTCTTTGTGTGAACTCTTTAGCATGAGTAGCTAATTTTATTATTGATTGAGGATGAATTCCTAGTTCTTAATACATGATTTGAGTTTTGTTTCAATTCTATCTTGAAGTTTTCACATGATTATCGTTTGTTTTTACTAATAGGAATGATCTTAATGACATTCATGATTGATTGATAGATTGTTTAGAATGCATGCTAAATTGATTTGTTAGTTTAATCTAAATCTAGTATAAGTTAGGGAATAAGTAATCGTTCTCGACACTTTACACAAGTAGAAAACACGAGACCTCAAGGTGGTTCGATTGTGTGTAAAAACAACGCTAGAAAGTGGATTCGAACCGAGTCTAATAAGTACTAAACCTAAATTCATAGATCTTAATGCATTCAGGGAATTACATCTTGTAAGCGAACCTCAAGGTGGTTCTTTTGGATAGAATCGATAACTAAGCGGACTGTTACTCGGTGAAATAAGGGATTTTGGGGCTAGCTAAGCGGACCTGCTATCCTACGGTTGGTGATAATCTGTGACTAATAACAAGTAGAAAAGAACATAACTTGATTCATTGTTTTGCAACGAAGAAGGATTCCTTGATCTTATCTCTCTTATTGCTTTCAACTTTATCTTTTAATTGTTTTGCTTATTTTCTTTTGCTTTTTACACCCCCCCTTTCGTGACAATTTTTACAACTAGAATCTCTTGCTCCTCGTGGGAACGAACTTGACTTCCATTATATTATTTTTAATTGAGTGGAAATATTGATTAATTTGATTGCACCTACGACACGCATCAATCATCTTCTACTAAAAGTAGAGGCTCTAATGGTTTTTATAGTGAAGAAGACGGGGAAGGAGTTGAAGGGAAAATCGAATTGAGTGAAGTTGCTCAGTAAGAACCAAATCCTCATTGCAAGGAAATGTACAATAAAAAGTATTTCCCACAAACCGATGTCTTATTTTTTTTCGTTTGATTGATAGATTAGGTTTAAATCAAAAAAAAAAAAAAAGAATTTTATGGCAGTGACCGAGTGAAGTTCGACTTACAATTGAAGCGAATTACCAGCCGATCTACTAATTGTTCTCGGCCAAACTTCCCTTTATGAAGAATAGATCGCAGTGTGTATCATTGCGTGATTCTGAATGCAATGTACTCCAACCCGTAAGTGGGTTGGTTTTTTTTTTTTGTAAATTGTGATAAGCCTTGTTTTGTTCTCATTTACAATCCTTGCACTCGAATGGTGGAGCCAAACAAGTACAAGTGAAGTGCTCCTTAGCAACTTTATCCAACAAAAAGTAGATGATCTTTTGAAAATTTGAGGCTCGGCTACGGGAATGTGTTTGGGGTTCGGATATGACCCAACTACTAAGCAACACATAGTGTTGTGTGTATATTCTATGACTTATGCTAGAGTGTAACTCTTGGGGGTCGCAAAACCTTTGTCGTTGTTAGGCGTAGATTTACATGTGGGGTCTTCACGGTAGGTGAGAATAAATGGAGAAAGATTGATTATCACCAAGCTCCACACGAAATTATAAGTGATGACAGAATTATTTATGTGAATGTTTATGTTGGATTCACTACCGAATGCTCTGAAGGGAGACTAAAATCATTATGTTTGATGCCGACAGAGAAACATTTGGGGTGATCATTATCCTTAATTGCATCCCTAAATACATTTGGCGTTACAATGAGAAAAACTAATGAATTAGTAAAAGTCAGTGGGTATTTAGCAGTTTTAGTCCAAGAAAAAGATGACCAACTCAACTTGTGGATTTATAATGATAATAACGATAATGCTGGTGGTCATTGGATTAAAGAAATATTTTGGATTTTGAAACTTTTACCGACACAAGCCTGGTAGTCATAAAATTCCTAAGATTTGGACAGAAATACCGAGAATCATATAAATTTTATGACTACCAGGTCTGTACCGGTAATGGATTTCATCTAAATTATTTAATTCACTCCATGGACAAGGCATATGGACTTTTTCTTTAATCTGATGACCACTATCTTCACTGTTATTATCATTATATATCTACAAGTTGAACCAGTCAACTCCTTCTTAGACTAAAACAGTTAAGTTCCTATCGACTTCTACTAATTTGTTGATTAGTTTTCTAATGTAATGTCTTTTGGGATGCAATCAGGGATAATAGATAATGTCTCTCTTCTTGTATCAAACATAGTCACTTTGGTCTCCCTTAAAGAGATGCCATCAGTAATAGATCCAACAAATAAAACCATTCACATAAACCATTTTGTTGTCACTTAAAATGCTGAGTGGAACTTGGTGATTATCAGTCTTTCTCCATTTATTCTCACCTATTGTGAAGACACATCGACAGAGGTCCTGCGACCCATAAAATTATACTACACACAATCATCTAATATACGGAAGACACTTTGTGTTGCTTAGAATTCGGATCATATCCGAATCAATGCACATGTTCGTAGCCGAGCCTTAAATTTTCAGAAGAATCAGCTACTTATTGTTGGCCAAAGTTAATAACGGATACTTTACTTGCACTTGTTTCAATCCATGATGTTTTATCTCTTATGCAAGGATTGTGAACGAGAAAAGAACCAGGCTCATCACAATTTACAAAACAAAATGTATCCAGCATTTAGAATCACGACACGCTGTGACATAAAGTGACATCAATGTTGTTGAAATGCGATCACCCCCTTCATGGTCATCAAACACCAAATATTCCTAGAAGAAAAAAAATATTAGTGATCTCTACTCTTACATGAATAAGAATTTGCGGGTGTGTGTCTGGAGGACGATAAGGTCATGTTCGAACGTTAAGAAATGAAATAATGCCTTTACATCGATATGCTTCGTGCGATTTTATTAAGCATCAACACATTTGAATCTAATTATGATACACGGGAAGTGTAAAAAACGAAGTGAAAGAAACATAAGAGCAGGGACGGTCCTAGCAAGGAGCTAACCTAGGCTATAGCCCGTCCCTATTTCTTGAAGGTTAGTTTGAGGCATAAAAATGATTACCTAACTAGTATAGGTAGATAAGGGGTGTCTAAGGCTAGTTAAATTATTTAGAAAACCTTAATTAATTAATTTATTTTTACCTTTTATAATTTATTTATGTTTAACTTTTATTTTAAACTTTTTTTTAAAAAAAAGTTAATAATTTTTCTTCCTTATCTCTTCTCTACTCCAACCCAACGATAACCCGTTACCCGACTTTAAATTTAATCATCTTCTACTAAAAGTAGAGGCTCTAATGGTTTTTATAGTGAAGAAGACGGGGAAGGAGTTGAAGGGGAAATCGAATTGAGTGAAGTTGCTCAGTAAGAACCAAATCCTCATTGCAAGGAAATGTACAATAAAAAGTATTTCCCACAAAACGATGTCTTATTTTCTTTCGTTTGATTGATAGATTAGGTTCAAATCAAAAAAATTAGTATTTTATGGCAGTGACTGAGTGAAGTTCGGCTTACAATTGAAGCGAATTACAAGCCGAACTACTAATTGTTCTCAGCCTAACTTCCCTTTATGAAGAATAAATCGCAGTGCGTATCATAGCGTGATTCTGAATTCAACGTGTTGGTTTTTTTTAAAATTGTGATAAGCCTTGGTCTGTTCACATTTACAATCCTTGCACTCGAATGGTGGATCCGAACAAGCACAAGTGAAGTACTCCGTTAGCAACTTTAGCCAACAAAAAGTAGTTGATCTTCTGAAAATTTGAGGCTCGGCTACGGGCATGTGTTTGGGGTTCGGATATGACCCAACTACTAAGCAACACAAAGTGTTGTGTGTATATTCTATGACTAATGCTAGAGCGTAACTGATCACGGCCAGCAGAAACGATTGCTTTTGCAGATAAGAAAATCCAAAGTGATAAACACAATTCTATTGATATTCGATGATTGAAAATAGGACCTGACACCTCTTTTTATATAAACCAGAGCAGTAAACGAACCCTAATAAAACTCTAACTTATTCCTAAAGCTATTAACCTCCCTGGGGATAAAAAACTCTTTCGAGAAAACCTTCCAATGAGTCCTAAAACAACTGAAAGACTGAAACATAAACCAAACTGGACTCCTAGTTCCCTAACTTGCAGTGCTGTTGCGCCAATTTAAGCCTTGATAAAATTGGATTCCATCATTCGAAACCCCTTTGAAACTGCCTTGTCCTTAAGGCATAACGAAGATATAGCCATCTCCCATTCGTTGTTGATGTCCACTTCACTAAAGACTTCTTATTACATCTATGTCCTCGGAACCACATCTCATCGGAATTATAACATAAATTTTTCCTCCGTCTTTCCTCTACCTCTTCTGTAGTTAATCTTTTGATTGGAGGAAGATGATCGTTGTTTGTTGATGCTGTCGTGGTCGTAGCATTAGGTCGCACCGTCGGTCTGGATCCCTGTCGACGTAAGTTCACCTTTTCATCTTGTAAACGGGCTAGACCAATAGTCTCGACTAAAGAGTCTGTACTTAGTGCTTGCCCTTCTAGTCTCAGTTCATTTTCCAATACACCAACATAACAACTTACCAAGAAACTCTCTGGAAGGTCGTCTACAAGATTCGAAAGTCGTTCAAACTCCTCTTGATAATCTCCAATAGCATTAAAATTAGTTTGATTGATCTTGGCTAAAGCCGCTGGATCGTCATATTTTGTGCGTCCAAACCTTTTCAAAAAAGCTGCAGAGAACCCTTCCCAATTAGGGTTAGGTGATATTTTCTTCATCACTTATACAATTGCAACGCCTTCCCATCTAAGTTAATACCCGCTAATTGCACCTGTTTTGCAGGAGGTATTTCATAGAATTGAACATATAATTCAACGCGATACAACCAGCCTTCTAGATCCATTCCTTCAAATCGTGGAAAAATCACCTTCCCATCAATCTTAGGTGTGTTACGAGCTCCATTGGATGTTGCCAAGTCTTTCTCCAACAACTTCTCCAATTGTTCAGCCAAACGATTGCTTGATGTAGCCATGGCAGTAACTTGTGCTGTTAACTGCTCCAAATTTCATTTTTTGTTCTTGAGTATTGGTCATACAAGGAACGAAACCGCTCTGATACCAATGATAAGAAAAGATTTTTTTCTTATTCAATGGCCAACAGCTCAAGCTCAAAAGGTCATGATTCAAAGAAATCAATAAACCAAAGGTAGAAATTTGCACCCATAGGCTCCAAGCGTGGTCTTATCATTCCACCCTCCTTAAATAGGACCTTGCCCCCAAGGTCCAATCTCGATACAGCTACAACTTGTTTTTCTTCTGTCTTCGACTCGGTGCATGTTACTTCGATAATATCAGTGGAACAAACATCTTCGACAACCTCTATAGATATATGTGATGAAGTGGAGTTAAAATCATGAGTTGCTTCAATCTGCTGATATTTAACATCTTTAATCATCTGATACCTCTCGTAAGTCATCTCTCCAAATTCAAACAATAGGCAACATAAAAAATTGTACCACGATTTGAAGGAACGGATCCAGAAGGCTAGTTGTATCGCGCTAAATTATATTTTCAATTCTATGAAATACCTCCTGCAAAACAGGTGAAATTAGCGGGTGTTAACTTAGATGGGAAGGCGCTTCTGCTGGCTACAGATGTAGCGTTATTGACGTATGCTAATAAAACAAAACTTAATAAAAACGAAACTCTTCTACTAATACAAACGGTGAAGTTGTGAAATAACTTACTGTTGACAGCAGATAGGGACGTAGAATTTGATTGCACACTTCTTTGTGGAATCCTCGAGATGCATGAAGTTTTTCTCCGATTTGATTTTTTTTTTCTAATAAAGATGGAACGATAATAGTGGTGGTGGATGAAGCGACGATGATTGATGATTATGATGATAGTCGCGGAAGCTGGGATAGGAGCGAACTTTCTCTGATACCAATTGATAAGAAACAAGTTCTTATCACGGCCAGCAGAAACGGTTGCTTTTGCAGACAAGAAAAACCAAAGTGGTCAACACAATTCTATTGATACTCGATGATAGAAAATAGGACCTGGCACCTCTTTTTATATAAACCAAGGCAGTAAACGAACCCTAATAAAACTCCAACTTATTCCTAAAGCTATTAACCTCCCCGGGGATAAAAAAACTCTTTTGAGAAAACCTTCCAAGGAGTCCTAAAACAACTGAAAGACTGAAACATAAACCAAATTGGACTCCTAGTTCCCTAACTTGCAGTGCTGTTGCGCCAATTTAAGCCTTGATAAAATTGAATTCTATCAGTAACTCTTGGGGGTCGCAAAACCTCCGTCGTTGTTAGGCGTAGATTTACATGTGGGGTCTTCACGGTAGGTGAGAATAAATGGAGAAAGATTGATTATCACCAAGCTCCACCCAGAATTCTAAGTGATGACAAAATTGTTTATGTGAATGTTTATGTTGGATTCACTACCGAATGCTCTGAAGGGAGACTAAAATCATTATGTTTGATGCCGGCAGAGAAACATTTAGGGTGATCATTATCCATAAATACATTTGGCTTTACACTGAGAAAAACTAATGAATTAGTGGAAGTCAGTGGGTATTTAGCTGTTTTAGTCCAAGAAAAAGATGAACAGCTCAACTTATGGATTTATAATGATAATAACGATAATGCTGGTGGTCATTGGATTAAAGAAACAATCCAAATGCCTTGTCGATGAGGTCTATTAAATAATTTGGATTTTGAAACTTTTACCGACACAAGCCTGGTAGTCATAAAATTCCTAAGATTCGGACAGAAATACCGAGAATCTTATAAATTTTATGACTACCAGGTCTGTACCAGTAATGGATTTCATCTAAATTATTTAATTCACTCCATGGACATGGCATATGGATTGTTTCTTTAATCTGATGACCACCAGCTTCACTGTTATTATCATTATCTATCTACAAGTTGAACCAGTCATCTCAGTCTTAGACTAAAACAGTTAAGTGCCTATCGACTTCTACTAATTCATTGATTAGTTTTCCAATGTAATGTCTTTTGGGATGCAATCAGGGATAATAGATCATGTCTTTCTTTTTTGTATCAAACATAGTCACTTTGGTCTCCCTTAAATAGATGCAATCAGTAATAGATCCAACAAATAAAACCATCCACATAAACCGTTTTGCTGTCACTTAGAATGCTGAGTGAAACTTGGGGATTATTAGTTTTTCTCCATTTATTCTCACCTACTGTGAAGACACAAGAATGACAGAGGTCCTGCGACCCATAAAATTATACTACGTACAATCATCTAATATACGGAAGACACTTTGTGTGGCTTAGAAGTCAGATCATATCCATGCTCATCACAATTTACAAAACAAAATGTATCCAACATTCAGAATCACGACACGCTGTGACATAAAGTGACATCAATGTTGTCGAAATGCGATCACCCCCCTTCATGGTCATCAAACACTAAATACTCCTAAAAGAACAAAATATTATTGATCTCTACTCTTACATGAATAAGAAATTGCGGGTGTGTGTATAGAGGATGATAAGGTCATGTTCGAACGTTAAGAAATGAAATAATGCCTTTACATCGATATGCTTCGTGCGATTTTATTAAGCATCAACACACTTGAATCTCATTAAGATAAAACCATCCACATAAACCGTTTTGCTGTCACTTAGAATGCTGAGTGAAACTTGGGGATTATTAGTTTTTCTCCATTTATTCTCACCTACTGTGAAGACACAACAATGACAGAGGTCCTGCGACCCATAAAATTATACTACGTACAATCATCTAATATACGGAAGACACTTTGTGTGGCTTAGAAGTCGGATCATATCCATGCTCATCACAATTTACAAAACAAAATGTATCCAACATTCAGAATCACGACACGCTGTGACATAAAGTGACATCAATGTTGTCGAAATGCAATCACCCCCCTTCATGGTCATCAAACACTAAATACTCCTAGAAGAACAAAATATTATTGATCTCTACTCTTACATGAATAAGAAATTGCGGGTGTGTGTATAGAGGATGATAAGGTCATGTTCGAACGTTAAGAAATGAAATAATGCCTTTACATCGATATGCTTCGTGCGATTTTATTAAGCATCAACACACTTGAATCTCATTAAGATACACGGGAAGTGTAAAAAAACGAAGTGAAAGAAACATTAGAGCAGGGACGGGCCTAGCAAGGATCTAACCTAGGCTATAGCCCGTCCCTATTTCTTGAAGGTTGGTTTGAGGCATAAAAATGATTACCAAATAAGTATGGGTAGATAAGGGGTGTCTAAGGCTAGTTAAATTATTTAGTTAACCTTAATTAATTTATTTGTTTTTACATTTTATAATTTATTTATTTTTAATTTTTATTTTAAACATTTTTTTTTAAAAAGTTAATTATTTTTCTTCGTTATCTCTTCTCTAGTCCAACCGAACGCTAAACCGTTACCCGACTTTAATTTTCATCACCTTCTACTAAAATTAGAGGCTCTAATGGTTTTTATAGTGAAGAAGACGGGGAAGGAGTTGAAGTGGAAATCGAATTGAGTGAAGTTGCTCAGTAAGAACCAAATCCTCATTGCAAGGAAATGTACAATAAAAAGTATTTCCCACAAGCCGATGTCTTATTTTCTTTCGTTTGATTTATAGATTAGGTTTAAATCAAAAAAATTAAAATTTTATGGAAGTGATCGAGTGAAGTTCGGCTTACAATTGAAGCGAATTACCAGCGGAACTACTAATTGTTCTCAGCCGAACTTCCCTTTACGAAGAATAAATCACAATCTGTATCATAGCGTGATTCTGAATGTAATGTGTTGGTTTTTTTTGTAAATTCTGATAAGCCTTGTCTTGTTCTCATTTACAATCCTTGCACTCGAATGGTAGATCCAAACAAGTACAAGTGAAGTACGCCGTTAGCAACTTTGGCCAACAAAAAGTAGTTGATCTTCTGAAAATTTGAGGCTCAGCTACGGGCATGTGTTTGGGGTTCAGATATGACCCAACTACTAAGCAACACAAAGTGTTGTGTGTATATTCTATGACTTATGCTAGAGTGTAACTCTTGGGGGTCGCAAAACCTCTGTCGTTGTTAAGAGTAAATTTACATGCGGGGTCTTCACGGTAGGTGAAAATAAATGGAGAAAGATTGATTATCACCAAGCTCCACCCGGAATTCTAAGTGATGACATAATTGTTTATGTGAATGTTTATGTTGGATTCACTACCGAATGCTCTGAAGGGAGACTAAAATCGTTATGTTTGATGCTGACAGAGAAACATTTGGGGTGATCATTATCCCTAATTGCATCCTAAATACATTTAGCGTTACACTGAGAAAAACTAATGAATTAGTAGAAGTCAGTGGGCATTTAGCTGTTTTAGTCCAAGAAAAACATGACCAGCTTAACTTATGGATTTATAATGATAATAACGATAATGCTAGTGGTCAATGGATTAAAGAAACAATCCAAATGCCTTGTCGATGAGGTCTATTAAATAATTTGGATTTTGAAACTTTTACCGACACAAACCTGATAGTCATAAAATTCCTAAGATTCGGACAGAAATACCGAGAATATTATAAATTTTATGACTACCAGGTCTATGCCAGTAATGGATTTTATCTAAATTATTTAATTCACTCCATGGACAAGGAATTTGGATTATTTCTTTAATCTGATGACCACCAGCTTTACTGTTATTATCATTATATATCTACAAGTTGAACCAGTCATCTCCATCTTAGACTATAACAGTAAAGTGCCTATCGAAATCTACTAATTTGTTGATTAGTTTTCCAATGTAATGTCTTTTAGATGCAATCAGGGATAATGATCATGTCTCTTTTCTTGTATCAAACATAGTCACTTTAGTCTCCCTTAAAGAGATGCATTCAGTAACAGATCCAACAAATAAAACCATTCACATAAACCATTTTGCTGTCACTTAGAATGTTGGGTGGAACTTTGAAATTATCAGTCTTTCTCCATTTATTCTCACCTACTGTGAAGACACAACAACGACAGAGGTCCTGCGACTACATACAATCATCTAATATACGAAAGACACTTTGTGTTGCTTAGAAGTCGGATCATATCCGACTCAAAGCACATGTTCGTAGACGAGTCTTATATTTTCAACAGAATCAACTACTTCTTGTCGGCCAAAGTTAATAACGGATAATTTACTTGCACTTGTTTCAATCCACAATGTTTATATCCTATGCAAGGATTGTGAACGAGAAAAAAACCAGGCTCACGATGTGACATAAAGTGACATCAATGTCGTCGAAATACGATGACCCCCCTTCATGGTCATCAAACCCTAAATACTCCTAAAAGAACAAAATATTATTGATCTCTACTCTTACATGAATAAGAAATTGCGGGTGTGTGTTTGAAGACGATAAGGTCATGATCGAACGTTAAGAAATGAAAATAATACCTTTACATCGATATGCTTCGTGCGATTTTATTAAGCATCAACGCACTTGAATCTCATTAAGATACATGGGAAGTGAAAGAAACGAAGTGAAAGAAACATTAGAGCAGGGACGGGCCTAGCAAGGAGCTAATCTATAGCCTGTCCCTATTTCTTGAAGGTTAGTATGAGGCATAAAAATGATTACCTAACTAGTATAAGTAGATAAGGCGCGTCTAAGGCTAGTTAAGATAACCTCAATTAATTAATTTATTTTTGCCTTTTATAATTTAATTTTTTAATTTTTATTGTAAGCATTTTTAAAAATAATTATTAAACATTTTTAAAAATAATTATTTTTCTTCCTTATCTCTTATCTACCCCAAGCGAACGCTAACCCATTACCCGACTTTAATTTTTCATCGTGTTCGACTAAAAGTAGAGGCTGGTTTTTACAATTTGCAAATTGGTTAAGAAGAAGAAGGAGTTGAAGTAGAAATCGGCTTGAGTGAAGTTGGACAGCAAGAACTAAATCCTTATTGCAAGGGAATGTAAAATAAAAAATATTTCCCACAAACTGATGTCTTATTTTCTTTCGTTTGTCGCAGGTATATAATCTTGGTTTTAAAATCCTCGTTATACTTTGTTAATCTGGATAATTATATTTATTTTTCGGCAACTTAATGTTATTGATATTTATTTTTCGGTAACTTAATGTAGATTTTTGTATAGAAACAAAAAAACAAAATTTCTTCTCAACGTAATTTTTTTTTGGGTTCACCTATTTGCGACCCACATTTTTCTTATTTGCCACCCCTATCAAAATACCAGAAGTAATTTTACTTATCAATTCTATTTTTCCTATTTACCACCTATAAAAATCAAACTAAATTTGACTACAATTGTTACTAACATTATATTTCTTCTTCTTCATTGTTGGGTGTAAACAAAAAGTCAAAAGGTGGTGTTTAGGATGTTCTAAAATCTATATGGGTGGTGAATATGATAAGTAGGGGTGACAATTTATGTGGGTGGCAAATAGAAAAATTATGGGTGGCATATAGGTGAAACCTTTTTTTTTTTATTGAATACCCAACGCAATGAATACAATCAAGACAATACAAAAAGGGCACCGAAAGAGGATTCGAAAATCCTATTCTGCGGAATAAAGAGTCCAAACTTAACATCTTAATTAAATTTTTCTCACCGTAATTAAATTTTATTTTTTTTCCTTAAAAAATTAAAAAAAAAAAGATTCGTTGTTGATTTTTTTTTTTCATTTTAATTTTTAGTTGTATGTCTATTAGTATTTAGTATTCTATTTGCAATTCAAAAGTAACTACGCTATTCATTTAAAAAATTTACCGATCCAGCCCAGCAATAGTGATTAATATAGAAAAAGAACTTACCTGATTGGTATTGTCAGCCAGGAATTAATAATAATTAAAACGGGCATAGCAATTCAAGTCTAATCTTAAAGAGCCAAAAGTTGTTGTCTCAAAACGACTATCTGAACCTTATATTTCTTAGACTAATAACTCCCTACCTAAAACCTACCACTATACTAACTGTACCCAATCCTCAAAATCGTCACCATGAATCATCTCCTATTAACACTTCATTTATGTTGCATCAACATAATACATAGATTAGGACTCTCATCTCGTGATCTAGCAACTCTTACGGAAATATTGTAATATCAAAAATAAATAAAGTTATCGGAACCTACGTACCACGATTTTATCAACGACGTCTTCTTGCATTCCATCTTTTGGGCTAAAATGGTTTCCAGGGATTAAAAATATTTGTGGAGGATAATTAAAAGTGTGATGGTATTTTGAGATAACTACTGTTATTAGGTTTGAAGAAGTTGGATGATGCGAGACTAATGAATAAGAAGAAGATATGGGTTCTGATGACCATCTTGTAGACCGGTTTCCAACTCTAAAGACTGATCTGCAAACAGAAAATCTCTGCCTCATATCTTTTTCGTTGAAGAAGAAGAAGAAAAGGAAAACCTAAGTTCTGTTTGGGAGCTTGGAAATGGGATACCATATCCTGGATTAGGTTATCATATTTTAATTTATGATAATCTGGAGATTGATTTGTTTTAGTGATGTTTGTCTTAAATTTTATCCGGAAGGTTTTGGTATCCGTGGGTTAACTTAAATAGTGTTTGTTTGATACGATGTCATTAGGTTATCATATTTTAATTTAGATAAGGTTAATATAAATAATGTTTGTTTCAAACACCCAAATCCGTATAAATTAATGTTGGACATTTTAGAATTAAAATATCTAAAATTATAAATATTAAAATAATAATTCGATAAAAAATAAAAATATTCGAAAATTAATAAAAACAATATTGAAAAAAAATTAATTATTAAAAATTAAATAGTACGACGACGTCGTCGATAATTATTCCACATTGCATCAGCAATCGAAGTACGAAGTTCTGACGCTAAATCTCGTTCTCTATTTCTCCCGAGTCTGGCACCTTCGTTATTGTCTTCTGGTATCCCAGGATCAGTTTCTGGTACAGTGGTAACATCTTCACCATCAAGAAACAAATCATTTATACACTCTCTGCGAATATGGTTATGGATGATGCAACAAGCTAGCACAATTTTCACTTGTGATTCATACGGATATTGAGGTTGTGCTTGCAAAATAATGAATCGCCTTTTAAGTATTCCAATAATACGCTCAACTGCATTTCGTAATGATGAGTGTCGAAGATTAAATAATTCTTTGGCATCTGTTGGGCGATTTCCACCATATTCTTTCAAGTGATAACGAACGCCTCGATACGGAGTAATAAAACTTGGCGTAAGAGCAAAACCTGCATCTCCAAGATAAAATTTTCCTACACAAGTAAAAATTTAAGATTATATAACCCCAATAGTAAAAGAAAGAAATATTTACCCCAATAGTAAAATAAAAAAATAATGATATATATCATACCTTCTGGTACTATTAATTTATCGGATCTTGTTAAGGCTGAATCTAGTACACGCCCGTCATGAGCCGAACCTTCCCAACCCGCAAGAACATAATGAAATTGCAAATCGAATGAGCATGCTACTAAAACGTTTTGAGAAATAAATCCTTTTCTGTTCCGATAAAGAGGTTGTTCTTCCTCACTAACCATTGCCGGTATGTGAGTTCCGTCTATTGCTCCAACACAGTTCTAGGTCGAATACATACAGTTAATTTTAATTAATAAAAATAACACAAAATGAATTTTAATTAATGAAATAACGATAAAATTTGTGTACCTTAAAGTATGGATAAAACCTCGGATTGTCTCTTATCTCATCAGGAGTACAAGAACCTGCCGGTTGCAAGAAATCATCTGCAAGTTGAACAATAGCATCCAAAACAACATTAAAGTGTCGACTGATTGTCTCACCAGAATGTTGAAAACGTTCTTGGAGAACTCTATTGCGTTCATTGTGACCAACGGCAAGCATAAATATCGCCACCTTCTCCTCGACTCTAACTCCCTTGCTATGGCGAAGCAACTGTTTTTCTTGTAACAATTCACATAATAGCAAGAAAACATGCTTTTCCATTCGAAAATTGTTTTGACATCGCGCATCATGTCCATTTAGAACTTCATCTACGTGAGCTGAGCCACTAAGAATTGAATCATAACATACTGTCTTCTCCACAAAGTATTGATAATAACATCCTATCAATGACGTTGTCGCTGCTGTGACAGCTACTATGGCATCCTCGTCATCTTCCGAACTAGCCATAAATAAAATATATTATGTACCTAATCATGAAAAAGAAATGCAAACAATCAAAACCATATAAATAATAAATTTGAATTTATTGTAAATTTAAATAAGTAATCATACCAATAACTCTAATCCATAATAATTAAAAATCTGATACCATGTTGTGGACTTCAATTTGAACCTAAAAAAAAGAAAGACAAAACTCAAAATATCCACCTAATTATTTGGAAACCAAACCATATAAATCCAGACTAAACTCAAATCATCGACCTAATCACTTATGCCACTTTAATAATAATCAGAATAGTTAAGCTTTGACAATAACCAACGTCGTCTCCTATCTCCACTCAACGCTATGAAAATCTTTGCTTTCTTCTCGTCTTCCAATAACTCTAAACCTTGCATGAATAAAAACTCATCCAATTCTAGTTCTATTTCCTCAAGTGCAGCAACTACACTTTTCTCTAAAGAAGAGTTTCTATTTTCCTCCTTTTTGGTCGCTATATTGTTAACATCACTTGCCATCAAATTAATTGCTTCTACCATCCCTTCTCCAGTACTCTTTTTTGTCTTTCTAAATGAACGGGAACTAGATCCTATTGATGTTCTCGGTTTTTTTGGCAGTTCAGATGTATTATCATCACTAACATTGCCGTTTCCATACGTATTCTCGTTCTGGTCTTCAGGATTCTCATTCTGGTCTTGAGTATTATCATCACGGTCCTCATCGACCTCATTATTATCATCCCTAAACCTGCTATGCTTTCCAGTGGCCCTACTGTCACCAAATATCATAGCTAATTCATCATATTGTGGAAGAGACCTTGTCCTCCATTGTTTGCATTCCGGATGTTCCTACAAGTTCAATTTATAATTTAATTACTTATAAATATGATGATTATATCATACAGCTTGATAAAAGAGATTAAATAAAACCACAAACCTCGATATGCTTTGTCCATACGGCATCAGGTGCAGTGACAATTTCTTTTCCATCATTCCAACCAAAACCGCTTTGACATCTAAGACTACTTACAACATTAAAATTTTTCTTCAAAGTTTTCATGCGATTTTTCAGCACTTCCTTATTAAAAGAAGGACCAAAGCTTTCTTTGAATTTGGTGACTATGCTCACCCAGGCAGATTTGCTGAATTGACCATCAAGTAATTGTTTATTAACCACTTGTTCTACCATAAGTTCTATAAACAGTTGATCCATTAGAGGAGTCCAAGTGGTTCTCCCATTTGCGGCACTCGATGATTCACTTTCCATAAGTTCTATAAAGAAAATTTAAAATGTGAAAGATAAAAACAAGCAGATGCTAAAAGAAAAAAAAACGAATGTAAGTACAGTATTACATGCGGCACTGAAAAGAATTCCAAAACTCAAACAACATTTCCAGATAACGCTAGTGACAATCTCGATGCTAAAAGAAGTACAGCCTAATCTCAACGCTAGTGACAATCTCAAAGCGAAAAAATAATAGTCACAAGTAAATCTCCAGATCTACTATAGGAATTGTACTAATTACAAAGCCTCCGGAACTTTTAGATCAATAATATTACTCAAACGGAAACAGTGCTCATACCAAAATTCCACAAAGTATTAAATGAAAAATGCACGAACTCTCATGAAACATCAAGGATCTAAACACAATGAAGTCCAGTTGATTAATATAGTAAACTAGAACATGACAGACTAACTTATGGGACTGCTACCAGAACCTACAATCCCCAGCTTTCTAATTAATGGACTGCTACCAAAGTTACTGGAACCTACAATTCCCAGCTTTCTAATTATGTAAACTACCAAACATAAAAGCACCCTAGTGACTAGCTTAAACATCCATTAAACTAATGATTTTTCATCAACAGAACATCCACTCGACTATGATGTATACGTTAGTTGTAGATAGATTAATAATAATTAATAATGAAACCCATATATAAGTAACTAATTCAAGTTTTTACTAATCTTAAAGAGCCAAAAGTTGTTGTCTCACAAGCCAGACTATCAGCTGAACCTTATATATGTCTTAGACTAATATTTACCATTTTCATTCTCCATATCGGCAAATGTTAATCTCAACTATACTAACTTGTACCATTTATATATCATTCTTCAGTTCAATATACTTTATTTACATCCTAATGAACTCATCTTCCCTATTAACATCCTTCATTTATGTTAGCATCGTTCATAACTCATCTTCCCTATTAACATCTCCCATTTGCGGCACTCGATGATTCACTCTCCATAAGTTCTGTATAGAAAATTTAAAACGTGAAAGATAAAAACAAGTATAAGTTAACAGAAAAAGAAAAAAAAATAAAAAACAAATGTAAGCACTTAACTACAAGGACTAAACCCATGCACTGACTAAACTACACAAGGACTAAAATGTTCTTGCGCACTGCATTAGTTGGCAATGAAAAAGGACTAAACCCATGCACTGACTAAACTACACAAGGACTAAAATGTTCTTGCGCACTGCATTAGTTGGCAATGAAAAAGGGACATATTTGATTTAATTACAAGGTTTGTGGAGCCGTTTATAGAAATTGAATTTGACAAGAAAAAATCTGAATTGTAAGCCTAAAAAGTCTAGTTTTTGCCTAGATTTGCTAAGCTAGCAATAGCATCCAATTCAAAATCTGTGTCTCCCTCTCTAGAAACACCATTCTTACTAAGGCAGCAATAGCATCCAATTTTTTTTACAGACCTTAGATTTGCTAAAATAAGCACCAGCTCATTAATTAAGTCATCCATCGGAACACCAAGAGTATAAACTGTTTCAATGTGTTGATATTTTTAATTGCCTGGAATAGTCACCTAAAGTGGTTGATTGATTAAGAATTTAGTGTATAGACAAAGAAGGGGGCATGAGTGGACATAAGTGCCGGGAGTTCAGTGACAGAAATATCAGCTCACAATTATTCTGGCATATGCCAAACAGCCACCAATCAAGATAGGAATCCATCTTAATTTTCCACAGAGAAATTCCCATTGAAGAATTTTATCAAACAACTATGGTGTATTGTTTGATTCCATTAGTACTACTTATAAGGATCAAACTTTAGTAAGAAAATCACATTGCATTGCCATAATGCAACCAACTCATCATAATTTTGAAGAAAAAAAAACAACAAATCCATTAAAATATACAGAAATTTTTTTGTCTTTGAATAGATATGAGTTTTCACCTGATGGAGAAACATACCTGGAGAGATGGAGGAAGAAGAAGAACCTCTGTAATAAAAAAACAAGCAAAACAAAAGAAGAATTCATCAAAACCGTATCAAAGAAATTCATTATACGATTATTAAAAATAAATAAATTGATACCTAGATTTGTATGAGAAAGGAATACGAACTGTAGTAGCTGTAAGTAGAAGAGAAGGCACTTAAAACCCTGCGGGAGAATAATGGGTTTAATAGTGGATTCCGTTGCGCTATCCCTGGCTAGGAAACTGGGAGAATGAGTATACGGGGGAATAGCATAAACTTACTTTTTCAGCGTTCGAAAATTACGGAAGGTTTTGGTATCCTAATCCGTGATTAGTTTTTGTGTGAAACAAACACAAATTAACCGTTTTTTCAGGGATAACCCAACCTAGGTTGGGATATCTGGGTTCCCAAATCACGGAGAAGGGTTAAAGACGCGAGGAGGGGGAGGCTTTATAGTTTCTTAATTTACAACCAAAGTGCGGTACTAATTAAGTACCGTTTGCTGA
This sequence comes from Papaver armeniacum, assembly GCA_023531295.1. Taxonomy (NCBI): domain Eukaryota; kingdom Viridiplantae; phylum Streptophyta; class Magnoliopsida; order Ranunculales; family Papaveraceae; genus Papaver; species Papaver armeniacum. The sequence continues at coordinate 359,398 of JAJJWW010015208.1, forward strand.
GCCGGGCCAGAGTTGCCAGCGCTACATTTTGAATAAAAAGCCCTGTTTTATTATATGCGTTGTCATGGAAAGAGCAAAATTACATTCTATGAGATCTCAAATATATGCCGAACAGTACATAAGCATTAGTGATGTTTCACAGATTGCTCATTATGATGGTGTTGAAAATCATATGTGTACACAACAAGAGGACTTCTCACAGTGTGGTTTCCATCTGACCAGACCAGTGACCCAGTAGCGGTTTCAGAATAGTCGAGTGCATCTCCTACAACGGTTACGATGAATGACTTTCGTTGAGTTATTGACTTAAAAGATAAGACGTTGGGGTTTACAGTTACATTGATCTTATCACTGTCTGCCCTGATTGTCGCATGATATGTGGAATGTGGATTCCCAACATTTGTCACTGTCCTTCTAAATGTCAACTTGAAAGGATTGTGAGCTACAATATGTGCACCCAGTGAAGGGTAATTGAGATTCCTTGCATTTCCTGGTCGAATTTTACTGGGACAACTGCGGCTGGTGATAAGTCGAATTTTCTTTGCATCTAAACCTACATTACAAAGCATACTGATGTAGTCTTCTGTAGATGTGTGGTACACAAGACCAGGATCTATGGCCTTCAAGGGATCAATCTGGCCAGACCCGTAGGAAAATTCACGTCCAGGATCCCCAGTATGAATCATGTCAAATGCAGTGGTCATTAAGGCAGATTTGATGAAGGAAGCAGGCCAATCTGGATGGAATGATTTAACATAAGCCGCTGCTCCTGCTGCGTGAGGACATGACATGGATGTCCCGGAGAGAAAAGTATAGTTTACAGACCATGCAACTTTTGAAAAACCTGCTGGATTGACCACCGGTGAGAAGGCAGCCAATATATCAACTCCTGGGGCCATTATATCTGGCTGTTATTCGCAAATAATTTTCAAAATATTAAAGAAGAAAGATAAAGTTAGATCCAGAAAATCCAAACAGGAGAAGCTATATACAAAAGAAAGAGTGGTTATCTTAACTCATAACTTACCTTAATAATGTCTGGCATGATGCTGTTAGGTCCACGAGATGAGAAAGACGCGACCATGGGAGCTCGGTGATCTCTTATGGACTCAGTTTTCAAAATGGTTGCCACGGGGTTTCTGTTCAATGAAACGAAATAAACCCGTAAATACAAAATTAACGATTCCGTCACAATCTTCCTTGTATGTAAGTAATTACTAACCTGGTGCTGTTGAAATAAGATTTGACATATTCACCAGCTTTGCCGCTTAATTGAGTAGCACTCATAGGATAGACCGAAGAACCATCGTCAGATAATTCGTTGTCTATAAAGACTGTTCCGATAGCACCAGAATTCAAATCTTCTGCCCCCCCCGTAAAACTTATCACATATAAGTATTTTCCCTTTCACCAACTTCCTGTCTAAACATTGTTGACCACAGTTTCTGAAAATGTTATGGAGCATGTTGTTAAGAATCTGGAACTGGAGGAGCTCGATTTCTACTAGTAATTAGCTAGGTACGTAGGATTCAGTATTAACTTACCGAACTGATGCGTTTGAACATTTACCATTTGAAACATTGTCACCATATACAAGAGGGAATTTAGTTCCATTCAAGTCGAAAGCATTAACTCCATTTCCCTGTCAGATAAAAAAATAAAAAAGGCACCGAGGCTTAGAGACTTTTTCTCACAGTATGTGTTCATAGACTTATTTGCATTTGACATTTAATGAATTAGAGTTAAGCGCATACCACAAGGGTCTTTCCATTTCCCAGGACAACTTTGGTAACAAGGTGGCGGTCAGTGATGGTCGCACCCACGGTAAACATCCACGGTGCGGTGCTAAGTACAGTTTGCGGAGAGCCAGCGTTGCCAGCTCCCTGTGAAGTTAAGATATCTTTCTCGATTGCGTGAAACGCACCGATAGCATATGGATCCTCGTAAAATACAGTAGGCCGATCACCCATGGATAAGGAGAGTATATCAACTCCATCTGCTATTGCATCATCAAATCCTGCCAAAATGTCATGGGAATAGCAGTCATCATCTGACCCTGAGCATACTTTGTATACAGCAATTCTTGCAGAGGGCACTGCTCCCCTCGCAGTCCCCCTGGCCACATCATAGAAGCTAGCATCTTTGATTGCATTTCCAGCAGCAATTGATGCGGTATGAGTCCCGTGACCCTTGATATCCCTAGCACTAGGAGACAGGTCCCCAACTTCTGTAGAATAAATTCTAGCCCCAATTATCTTGCTGCATATTCAAATACGCAAAAATCAGAAACATTTGGAGAGTTAAAGAAGGTTTAGTGCCAAAAAAGTATGGGAAATAATTACTTGTTGCAGGTGAAGTTTTGGCCTCCTGCACAGACACCTTTCCACTTCTTAGGAGGAGGACCAAATCCTTCATCTGAGAAACTCGCGGGCTCTGGCCAAATTCCAGTATCAATCACTCCAACGATAATATCACTCTCTACTGTATGAACTCGCTTTGCTGTCTCTGAGAACCCAACAAAGTTCCATGATCTCGTGGTTTGAAGTTGATGTTTCCCACTTGGAAATACTGACACTATACCCTCCATTTCTGAACACAGAGACGCGGTCATGTTTCTTAGATTTTTTATACAAAAGGGAGTTATATATACAAGTGGAGCTACTACTAGTTAATGAGTTACCAGAAAGCTTTTGAGCTTCCTGTTCAGTGAGTTTCGCTGCGAATCCATTGAAACTTCTCTTATAACTATGAGCAATTACATCCGTCGCCAAGCTACGTACATGTGCAACAATCAAAAACATTCAAGCCTCATTAGATATCAATAGAATACACTTCTTGTTTTTCTACAAGCAAATCCATGTACATACTTGTGCACAACTTTTTATGATACCAACCTGTTCCCTTCAAGAATCTCTTGTAAAATGCTATGGTGATGAGATTTGGGTTCATATTCAGTTTCACTTGGAAGACTACCCATGTACACAACGTAAACCTGCATCCATATTCAAAACTGTAAGAAAAAAACACAATCTATATGAAAGAATTTGCAATACAGATTAGAGAAATGTGTTTACACCTTTCTGTCATCATGAAGAGCAAAGCAAGTGAGGGTTATGGAGGCTAAAACCAAAAAGATTACAAATGCAGAAGAAATGAAGAAACTAGCCATGGTTGTTGGTTAATTTCTGGATTCTAAGTTCTTAGATATATAAGAGACGAAAAGAAGCTAACCACTGACAAGTGGAGCAAAACAAGAAGGACAGTCTGACCACCAATCACAAATGTTCTTGATATATCCTTAGCCACAATGCTGTCCGAAAAATGAAAATTTCCTCTCTTCTTTTCGGTTACATGTTGCTTTAACAAAATTGAGTTGGTGTTGGCGTTTTGCTTTTTGAAAATTCTTTGTACACTAATAAACACGGTTGGATCCAGCTAAGTTCACAAACACAATTTAACGCGTACTAGTTACTACTTAGCTCGAAATGGATGCTTTTCACATTCCTTCAAGTCCCAAACTTGCTTTTAGGTTTGTTTGTTAATAGCATCCTTCTCAAAATGGACTTGCTTTAACAAAGTTTGCCATTTCATGCCTACTAGTTTGCATCACTATGAAAAGAAGTAGCAACTGTTAAAAATGTGGCTCGGCCAAACTTGGTAACATTAGAACCAAGGAAGCATCCAGGAACGTCCCTGGACTAGTGTATTGAATAAGTTTGAGATTGCTTTTTCTTTTCTTTCTTTTCATGTGAAGCACTTTGTAACAAAAACTTTTGCTCAAAGTTGTGTTTCGGTAAAAAAAATCATGGGGCAACTTTAATCATTATTGATATTGTTATGTCCAATTTTTCAAATTTAATTTCAAATCAATAATCCAAATTGTTATATGTTCAACCAAATCCATGTCAAATATACACAGCACGGGGACGATTCGGATTGGCTTAAGAAGTTTAGTATAGCATGGGAGACTACGGCTGCATGTTTGAGCCATTTGCACTATCAAATAGCAAAAAAGGTTTGTTGTGGTACAATGTGATTCTTTCTTGTTATGACTCTGAAACTAATACTTTGAGAAAGCCAGATGAGATTTTCAAGAAACTCAAGTATGATTTTTATAAGGTGGTATTTACTAATGACACAGAGTTATGAAGCAGTGTAGGATAAGACTTTACACATTTTGATTGTCCGTATAGGTTTCTTCTCTGTGAATATTGTCCACTAGTTTAGTGATGGCCTGTACTCTTCTGTCATTAGTGTTCTATATAAACACTAATACAGACTCTTCTTAATCGTAATGTGATTTACCTTTTCTGTAATTCAAGAACCTGTTAACCTAATTCAAGGTTATCATTTACCACCACTCGAGCAACTTCTCACGTTAATTTGGGCCGACCGACCGGAGGGCCCGTTATTTAATTCGCCATCACATCATCACCCACCAACTCTAGCGACAACAGCTAATTTCTTCACCACCACAACCATTACTGCCGTCACCACCACCACCACCAGAAACACCACTGTCACCTAGCACCTCCGTCACCAATTCATGCATAAATTCAACTGAGCTCAAAACATTTCTTATTTTCAATTAAACCCCATCGGTACGAAGTTACAAACACAACAACATAGAACCCCATTTACAACAGTAACACACCACTGCTATTCTTCCCATTTCTTCATCTTCTCTAAATGCAAAATTTCAATAGCCCCCAGTGCAGTGGTCAATACTTCTCAATGAACAATCAAATATATACACCAAAAATAAGATTGAATCAAAATCTAATACAAACTCAGTAAAGATATAAACCGCAGAATTACAAAAACATACACTTTGTGATTAATATAATGAAAACCATGAAATCAATAGAATAAAAAAAAAAAATTAGAAAAATCAAAGGTTTCAATTTTGTAATTTTATATGAACAAAATCAAAATTGGAGAAGAAAACGAACATAAAATGATACATGATATTGATTCATAATAAATTAGAGAACGAAATTTCTTCGATTTGAGGGAAATACTTCACATAATTTGTTGTTGAACTCATCAATCATGCTGATCCATAGGTGAATGTTAAGAAGAAGAAGAAAGAGGAGAAGGTGGTGTGGTTGTAATTTGTAAATCTAGCAAGATGAACGGCTGTAAACCAGCAAATAGGTAACGGAGGATGTGTTTCTATAAGGGGAGTAGAAAAGAACAGAAGATGGAAGAATATAGAACAGACGAGATCGTTACTGTTTAGGAGCTAGGTTTTCTTATGCATGGGTAAGACATGGATGGTCAGGATCTAGTAAGATGGACGGCTATAAACTATGGGTTAAAATCGGTTTGACCGTTCGGTTTTGACAATACAACCGTTGACCGAGCTGACAATCCAACGGTTATGACTTCTTGAAATTCCTAGCCGAGATCAACGGTTAGCCTCACATTGGTTCAAATTTAGCCGGTTCGATCGGTTTCTTGAGGTACATCTTGGTTCGTGCGACCCTAAAAGATGCATTTATTTTTTGGTTTAGGTCCAATATATTAAGAAGCAAAAGTATTTACAAAGCTATCTGCAAAAGAAACGCTACCCTGGCAGCAGCTTATTCCGGTGATCAAATTTGCTTGTACTTTCATTTTTCAAGTCCCATTGCAGCGGTGTTTTGGTCTTTTTCGGTGGCCCTTTCCACCGTGGTAGCGGTCATCTAGTAGTCTGGTTTCGTGCTCCTGAGGACATACAAAAAGAAAAACTTACTGGTACTACTACATAATAATCAAGTTAGCTTCAATTGCAATATATCCTTTTTTACAATGCTGCTCGAAAAATGTAGATTCCCTCTCCTCTATTTTTGGTACATGTTGCTTTAAGAAAATTGAGTGGGTGTGAGCGTTTTGCTTTTGAAAATTCTTTGAAACTAATAAACACAATTGGATCCAGCTAATTTCGCAAACACAATTTAACGCGTACTAGTTACTACTTTGCTCAAAATGGAAGTTTTCATCTTCCTGCAAGTCCAAACTTGCTTTTACATGTTTTGTTTGTTAGTATCATCCTTCTCAAAATGCTTCTTTTGTTATGGACTTGCTTTAAAAAAAAATTCCCATTGCCTGATGTTTATGGGTGAAAATCGTTTCCGCCGATTTTGGTAAATTCGACGTGATCGAGTTCGAGGTTCGTGGATAACGACATGACCGAGTTCGAGGTTCGTGCACAACGACGTGATCGAGTTCGAGGTTCGTGGATAGCGATATGATCGAGTTCGAGATGAGGATTGCATAGACCCTTCAATATTTAGCCTTGCATCACTTCACAAGCACCTAAAGCCTCACCTTGCACGTGAGCACATAAGTCTTGCTTTTATCGCAAGCATAAAATCTCGTCTTGCACGCGAGTATGAAAGACTTGCATCTTGGCAAGCATAAAGTCTCGTCTGAACCACGAGCCCAATGCCCGATATTGGTCCAAAGACTCGCAACAGCCATCCTGCCCAAGCAGCAAGCGCTAGCCTTGTTACGTTGCGAGCAAAAAAGCCTTGCCCCAGCCGCAAGCACACACTACATTCTACTCAATAATCGACTAGCTATCGAGCATCACAAGTCCACCACGTGGCAAAAAGTCTCACCTAGCACGTGAGCAAATTTTATTACAGGTTACCATAGTTGGGGGCGTCTTTGTAATGTCTCTACTCACGCATGGGGGCGACTGGCGAGTTACGTCATCGACGATCGACGCGAAGGAAAACAAAATTCTTAACCCCCAACAAGTTAGAGGTTAAGAGGGGGCGATGTTTGTACCGTGTATAAAATACACGGGAATACACTGGAGGCCCGCCAATCAATACAAAGAGCCATGCGAGGAAGATTAATACAATTTATGGCCATGCGAAATTAATACGGTTTATGGCCATGCGAAATTAATACGAGAGTTATGACCATGCGAGTTAATTCAAGGAGGCATGCAGGAGAGTTACATGCAGAATTGATTCTAGGAGGCATGCAGGGAAATTAATGTCATTTAAATTTATCTCGAAATTAATTATTCAACTGTATAAATACGGACGCCCTGGTAGAAGAATGGGGGCAGCCAATAGAGGAAAAAGAGAGAAAAAATAGACTGTAATTCGATTATCAATAAAACACTACTCCCCAAGGGGATTCACCCGTGGATGTAGGCAAACCATGCCGAACCACGTTAAACCTCTGTGTCTCTTTATTTGCTTTCCAATCCGTCTCCAAACCCTAATACTCACCAAAACTATCCATTCATCGTGTTTCGTGCCTAGAATTTATTTTGGGTGCAAACACCAATACCCCAGCATGTATCCCCCAGTTTGTGACATGATTGATGTCTGGAATGTGTGGATCTTGGGTCCACGAAAGGTAGCATGTAATGCTAAATTGAATAACTGCGTTATTTAGGAAGTTGATACTTGTAAAGTATCGTGTGTATTTTATGCAGGTATTGCATCATGATGTGGTAAAGTGATGGGCGGTGACGCCTCACTGACCAATTAACTCCTGACCAGGGTTGTATAACTAAGCTGGTGAAGTTGGATGGACGAGATGATCTTTGAGACACTCATCTGCGACCGTTAATGAAATTAGGGTTTCTAGAGGAGGTGCGCAAGCATCCCTCTTTAGCCTGGTCGAATCCAAGCCTGGGATACGACTTTGGCCAGGCCGATCGTACATGCGTGTAGACAGCATGACGGTGTAGGCGCCTATACCCTATTACCTCACGAAAGCATGATCTGGGCCACTCAATCCGTCCGGTGAAGTTGAGTGGTCGAGATCAATTTGTGACAGAAAACTAGTGCCGCAAGGGCTGCACATCACGCCCACTTCGGGCGCACGTTCCAAGATGACCAATCTTGGTCGATCTTGGCCGATCGGTCTGGTGTGAAGGTGGTAGGCTGGTGTTCATGCCTACACCTGAATATCCCATGAAAACGTGATCTGAGCCATCCAAATCGTCCGGCGAAGTTGAGCGGTCGAGATCAATTTGCGGTTTGGGAGGTGTGACCACGCTAGTTTGGGCGGACGATTTGGGATAACCAGGCATGGTATGCCTTGGCCGACCACGTGAGAAGATAGATGGGCCCACGGTGGTCATGCTGGTATGACCGGACCTGTCTAATCTAATCTTGGACCCTCCATTCGTGCCGGACAAGATGGACGCTTGTGATGCTCAAAACCCTAATTTTAGGTTTCAAGTCCGTGCGTCATGCTCTGTTTGGGCGCACGGATCGGGATGACCAACCATGGTTGGTCCTGACCGATTGGTCAGGTTTGTAGGCGGGACCACGGTGATTGTGTTAACATGCTCTGGGTCCTTTGAATCTACATCTACACCCTCCATGTATACCTGCGAAGATGGATGGTTGAGACTGTTTTTGCGACACATGTAATATGCCGCAAACCCTAATTTAGGGTTTTCCGCCCATACGCTCTGGTTTGGACGTTTTCGGCAAGCTAGGCTAATCTCTGGGGAGGCCGCCCATGAGGGGTCCGCGTTGGTTCGTCAGTGGTTATTCCATACCTTCTTGGGGGTGATGGAATTGATCTGGGTCATCCAATCATGCTTGTGGAGTTGGATGACTGTGATCATATTTGGACTGATACGGTCAGTCAGGATGCTCAATCGGGCTAGTATAACACACCGAGAGCTCTCAATCGGGCTAGTATAACACACCGAGAGTTGCAACCTGTACGGGTATTTCGTACATGCTTTCATTATAATGCTTGGAGGTTCGTGTTGCTCACGAGAGCAACACTCGATCGTCATGCCGCATTGATAATGAGTCTTTGGAAATATAAGGTCGCTTATGCGCATTAATTAATAATGCTAGAAATTCACAGGGTATATGGGATTGTTGCTACATGCTCCAACCTGGATGAATTTCATATATTCACAGAATGGGATTGTTGCCACATGCTCCATTCTTGGTGAATTAAGTGAGGGAGTATCCAACACTTATTAATGGCTTTATCTTTTACAAGATGTCAGCGCATAGTTTTCTGGCTTTTACAATTTTAACCTTAAATGAAAATCCACCATCAACATTAAGTCCCCTGCCTAGCACATAATGGTTACACTATTGTGGGGTAGGCATGAGATGGTGACATATACAAATCGTAAGAAGACAAGGTAAAGGAAATCTACCTGGAGGGATTTTGGCCGTGGGCAATCCTCCATACGTGTGCGATCCTAAGCTTTGATGGACCGGCTTCCTTCCTTAGGGTATTTGAATCAAAAGAGGAAACCAAATAAAAGGGCAATCCTCCATACGTGCGCGATCCTAAGCTTTGATGGACCGGCTTCCTTCCTTAGGGTATTTGATGGACCGGCTTCCTTCCATTGGGATTCTTCTAATTTTTTGTCTATAAAAGAGACCAACCTCCCTTTTCTTTTCCTCACGATTTTTTTTTTGTTGAGCAGCTCCCGTCCGTGACTACCGTTGCCGCCCCTGCCGACGCTGCCGGAGTTGCCGGATTTGCTGCCGTGTGCCGCCGTCCGTCCGTCCAAGGTAAGTTTCACTTTTTTTTTTTTTTTTTTAGGAAAAAAAAACCCTAATTTCTTAGGTAAAAATCTTTTGATAGACACGTCATGCTTAGCTTTCTCATCAAGATTGATAGTAGAAATCACCCATTTTTGCTAGGATGGTTTAGTTCCGCAAGTCCGTGAACGCGTCGTTTTTGATTCTTCTTCCGTTGTAGCTTGGAAAGTAATTTTGGCTCGAATTTCGTAAACATAATTCCCACGATCATAAAAAAAAACCGTGCACATGAATGTAGTCCCCACCATGCGTGTTTGATCTGAACGTGGGTCCCACCCCCATATGCTTAACTGGTCGACCTTATATTAGCCTCATGCCCCAAGCCAACACCGGTCTTGAAACTTGAGCAATACCAGACTTGAAAAATTATACCGGACTTGAAACCAATACCAGACTTGAAACTTGTACCGGACTTGAAACCAATACCAGACTTGAAACTTGTACCGGACCTGAAACCAATACCAGACTTGAAACTTGTACCGGACTTGAAACCAATACCAGACTTGAAACTTGAAACTTGAGTGATACTGGTGTATGGACCCAATCCCAGCTTTTGTGTATTTCAACGTGGATTGTGTCTTGTCATGCGTGACTACATGCCTCATGCGTTTTTCATACAAGTTCTAACTCCTTTTTTCATTGTGGAATGAAGAAAAGAACTCATGTTGAGATGTCTTCTGGAGATAATGCCGGTGCCAAGTCAGGAAGTGTTGAAAGCTTCAAAGATATGCCGAACATTGATGATGAGTTGTTCACCTCGCCTTTTCCAAACATTAGAAAACATCCTTCTCATAAGATAGTCCTGCTTTCCGATTCAGAAAATATGGAAGCTGATCCATTTTCTTCTTCAGCACTTGTGATGAGATTTTGTCTCATGAGAAACGAATATCCGCCTTCTCCTATTGACTTCAAGATTAGCCATACTCCACTGGGTTCTTACGAAGGATGGATGAGACGCATGTTGAGTAATAAGGGAATTAAAGACAATTTGACCAAAGCGCAAATTCTCAATGCGGTCATGGAATCTGCTGCTCTTGAAATTAAGAAAGACGCTGCGGGTTTGATTACCTTCATTTCTCGGTGGCGCCCTTCTACTCATACAACTATATCTAGATGGGGAGAGATGACTATTTCTCTGGAGAGTGTAGCTGCATTAATGAACCTGCCTGTTGCTGGAAGTCTTTCTTACGAGCTCTCTGATACGGAGCAACGTAACTATGATGCTATACTTCAAAAGTTGGCGGGATTCGATAGTCTGGACAAGGAGGAGAAAAAAGATACGAGATGCTTTTACACCTGGTGGGTGTCGGAGTGGTCTCCTGCAGACCCAGAACCGGATCAATAGTTGGAAAATGATCTCAGCGTGATTGCGTTCCTGTCTTTATGGCTATCCAGGGATATATTCAATGACGGTTCTGGAAAGAAGACCATTAGGGGTGACCTCGTTAAGATCGATATAAAGCTGGCAAAAGGTAAAGTTCTTCCTCTGGGTGCTTTGTTCCTTGGATCGCTGTATTCTCATCTGGACGCCTTAGCAATGGACATGCATGTTTCTAACGGGTACAAGAAGGTGGAGTCGCACGTTCACTTCGCTTTTCTTCAGGCATTCTTATGGGAACACTTCAAAAGTTATGCTCCTGCTCCTGCAAATTCGCTCCGCAACTTGTATGGTGGCTCGAGAATACTCCGTTGACATAGGAGGCATCCCAGAGCCGACGCGAAACTTGTGGACATATTTGACAATGTGTCTTCCGTAGATTTCCGTCCATGGGGGCCGATCCATCCTTCCATTGTTCAGCCAAAGACTTTTGCTATTGCTTCTGATGGTCCTGATGATGTGTTGCGTACCGATGTTAAGACTATGAGATTTGGGGAAATTGTTTACATGCACAGCTGCATCCCGGGATATGTCCCGTCTTTATTCAACGAAGAATTTATTGTGACTTTGTACAATATTGACAGGGCGGCTCGTCAAATGGGATTTGATCAGGGTGTCCCATTTATCCGTCCACCAGGGGTTCCGAAAGAATTCCTCCCAAATATTCTTAACGTTGATGTGTTTTTAGAACGGGTGAGCCTTCCCTTCTGGCCTATTGGGAGAAACCCAGTGGTAACCGATAAGTACAAGGAATTTTGGAGGAGGCAACTGTTGATTTTCCAGGAATACTCTGAGAGTGTTGTGACAGATTCTCGTGGTGAACCATCTTCTGACGTTTTGAAGAAGCATTTCCGGTTGAAGCCACTTCCAGCCAAACAGACCAGAGCTGAGGATTGCAGTCCCCAAGCAGGAGAGAGATCTAAGAGGCAAGCATGCGGTTCAGTGATCCTCAATTCCTCCAATAAGAGGCAAGCATATGGCACGAATCCTTCAAGGAAAGTCCTTTAGCAGCAACTCGTCCTTCTGGGCAAGAGCGACTTTCATCCTTTGAAGTACAACCTGCTTCAGCTTCAACTCCTCAGACAACTTTTCGACATCTTCTTCCTGACGAGTAACACATTCTGCGGAAGGGACTTCATCTTGTAATTTCTGGAGCTCCTGAATCTTGGAGAACCCTTTGAAGAACCAAGGAGCATTGAATTTGTACTGCGCAAACACGTCTCGATGGCACTTCCAGTCTTCAATCATCTTCTTGCAGGTATTTAAATCTATTTCTGTTGATTCCTTCATTTTTCCAGAGTAAATTCTTCTAAGAGTGATCCTTGCTTGGAATCAGGGAATTCCGCAAGAGAATGTCTTCACAAGGTTGGCGCGCTTTCAGAACGAGAAGTCTGGTAACGTTGGCCTTCATGTTGAGAAGTCTGGCGGCACTGATCCTCAAGAGTCTGGTAATGCTGATCTTTACGCTGAGAAGTCTGGTGAAACCGCTCCTTTTCCAGACCATGACAGAGATGATGCAAGCTCGGTTGGACAAGGTGCTTCCTTAAGTGATCTTGTTGACGGGGTCGTGATGGAAATTAGCCCCCAGAGCGAAGTAGATGTCGGAAGAAATATAAGAGAGGCAACATCCGCTATAGTTGAGGCGGCTCCACTTGAAGAACGTTACGAACAAGCCTCGGACAACAAAGCTGTCGTGGTGATTCCTTCTGAAAGGCCTCCTGAATCGACAAGGCTCCTGTGGTTGGTGAAGTATCGGTGATGCAGCCTGGGGATTTGTTCGATCCTCCTTTTACTATCCCTTATCCAGGTCATGTGTTGGTTGGTGGATTCAGGGTGCCGACTCAGTTCGAAGAGTGACAACGATATGGGAGAAGCATGGCCACATTTCTACCACTACGAAGCTCAAAAGTCGTCTTGCGTTGGTCAACCGCGTCCAAGAAGCTTTATTTTCTATCCATGGGATGAGCGTCACGACTGGTCGAACAGTTTCTGCTTCCCAAAGTGCATATAAAAGTTTCTCGAACACATAAATTTTTGCTTCCATGTTGTAGGGAATTAACAAATGTCTGTAGACTCCTTTACATGTGCGTTTCTTAATGCCCGGGGAATTTCAGTTACTCAAATGCTTTTTGGATTTCTCTAAGCATGCACCTGTTCATTGCGCAATTTAATTCATGGAATTAAATTAAAAATAAAAGAGATTTAAGTATTGAAACGTATGCTTTAACTCACGGAATTAAATCAAAAATAATTTAATGAGATTTAAGGATAAAAACATATGCTTTAATTCATGAAATTAAATCAAAAATAATTTAACAAGATTTAAGGATAAAAATGTAGGCTTATCTCTTTTGCATGTGTTGTCCGTGCAGATCCATATTGACCAATACGAGCTAATTAATCGATTCCAGAAGTTTGGATGTCTTTGAATCACTTATGAGTTGGCCGGTATGAGACGATGAAATCAGCCAAATTTTTCCTAAGCTTTGGTATTTGGACTCGTGCGATCACGGTGGTTGCATCCGGTGTGATTCTAATAGAGCATTTAAGATAATTCCACATTGACTCCGAAGTTGTTGAAACGTTGTACAGGAGATGGCGATTTTATAGATGTTCCTCTTATTAAATGAGGAAATTATGGTGAGAAATAAGAAAAATTCCAATGGAACCTCAAACATCCGTATGATTTGAAGCACGACCAGAAAATAAAGAAAAATTTTATTTTTCTCCTATGTGAAATCCTTTGATTTCTTTTCTGCCAAATACTTCCTTTGGAGATGTTTCACGGACACGAACTCAAATTCTTTCACGAACATAACTTCAAGTTTTTGAAATACTGTTGTTTTTGGTAGAACACGAGGATCTTTTCTCGAATCCCCTTAGTCGGCGCCAATGTTTGCACCCAAAATAAATTCTAGGCACGAAACACGATGAATGGATAGTTTTGGTGAGTATTAGGGTTTGGAGACGGATTGGAAAGAAAATAAAGAGACACAGAGGTTTAACGTGGTTCGGCATGGTTTGCCTACATCCACGGGTCAATCCCCTTGGGGAGTAGTGTTTTATTGATAATCGAATTGAGTCTATTTTTTTCTCTCTTTTTCCTCTATTGGCTGCCCCCATTCTTCTACCAGGGCGTCCGTATTTATACAGTTGAATAATTAATTTCGAGATAAATTTAAATGACATTAATTTCCCTGCATGCCTCCTAGAATCAATTCTGCATGTAACTGCCTGCATGCCTCCTTGAATTAACTCTGCATGGTCATAACTCCTGTATTAATTCTGCATGGCCATAAATTGTATTAATCTTCCTCGCATGGCTCTTTGTATTGATTGGCGGGCCTCCAGTGTATTCCCGTGTATTTTATACACGGTACAAACAATTGGTCTGGCGGTTTACAGCGTGCAGCGTGCAACGCGCCATCACAAGAACGTGTTAGGAAGTCATGGATGGTTAGAGATGACAGGAGAAGTGGGCAAGACTGATCGTGTGACACCAACACACAACTCCACTACTCCATCACTCCACTTCCTCCACTTCCCACGAGAGACGTGAATAAGGCTCAAATGACTTGTATAAATAGGTTCTCCTCCCTATTCTCCATACAGGAGAGACAACAACACAAGTCCAGACGAGACAGAAACCAAGTGTTAATACAAAACGTATTCAAACACTCAGAGCCTGCTTGCATCAATCGTAAGCCTGCTCATATTTCTGTTACAAGTCATAAACAAGCCAACACCTTCACAATCTCAACACCTTCTTCGCTTCCCTCCCTAAGATCAACCCCATCTCCTTCACTTTGTGACCGAAACAAGCCTGGAACGGCCATTTCTTGGTTTAGGCCGGACTTGCATAGATTGATTTCCGAATCTACAAGCACTCACCGCGCAGTGCATTTGTTTAGGGTTTAGATTCATTCCTCATCCACACACCCCAAATTACCAAATTCGGCAGGAGTAGTTTTCACCCATAAACAGTTGCATGGTTTGCAAGCCTAGGTGCGGGCACCATTCTGTCATGGCGTGGGTAGCTTGGGCTAGGTGTGGCAGGCATGATTTGCCATTGGCACGGAGGTGCGGCTAACATGGTCGGCATGCTTTGGCGTGTTTTGGTGTGGCTGGCATGATTTGCCATTGGCACAGAGGTGCGGCTAGCTTGGGCTAGGTGTGGCTGGCATGATTTGCCATTGGCACGGAGGTGCGGCTAACATGGTTGGCATGCTTTGGCGCGTTTTGGTGTGGCTGACATGATTTTCCATTGGCACGGAGGTGCGGCTAGGGCCAAGGTAAGTGTGTTTGGCTTGGCGTGGTGTGATTAGCGTAGCTAGGGCCAAGGCAGAGTGCATTTGGCATGGCGCGGCTAGCTTGGGCTAGGTGTGGCTGGCATGGTTTTCCATTGGCACGGAGGTGCGGCTAACATGGTTGGCATGCTTTGGCGCGTTTTGGTGTGGCTGGCATGATTTGCCATTGACATAGAGGTGCGGCTAGGGCCAAGGTAAGTTTGTTTGGCTTGGCGTGGTGTGATTAGCGTAGCTAGGGCCAAGGAAGAGTGCATTTGGCATGGCGCGGCTAGCTTGGGCTAGGTGTGGCTGGCATGGTTTGCCATTGGCACGGAGGTGCGGCTAACATGGTTGGCATGCTTTGGCGCGTTTTGGTGTGGCTGGCATGATTTGCCATTGGCACAGAGGTGCGGCTAGCTTGGGCTAGGTGTGGCTGGCATGGTTTGCCATTGACACGGAGGGGAATTAGGGTTTTGTTCGTTGTAACCCTAATTTGAAAAAATACCCCTATTAACTACTGACTACATGCATTGAATGTCCTAATAAATGTGTCACTGGTGACATTAGGTTATTTGGGATTTTACGGTTTTACCCTTTGTTTAAAAACCACCATCAACATTAAGTCCCCTGCTTAGCTCGGAACATGACCTTTGTTGCGAGGTAAGCATAAGATGGTGACAAACTATCAACAGCAAACTGTAAAGAGAATTGAGGTGGATCGTCTGACCTTTTTATAAATAGAATTTGGAATCCTTGCCTCTGGCAGTTTTGCGCAAATCGGGAGGCTGGCACAATTGGGAAGTTAGCGTCGTGAGAGACGGGAAGCTGGGCGGCATTGAGAAGTTGTTGCAAGTTGGGAAACTGAGCGTGCTAGATGGTGGAACCGGCACAAGGTGGGGAAGCTGAACGTGCTTGCTGGCGGGACTTGGGCGGTCATTGGAAAGTTGACGTGAGTTGGGAAACTGAGCGTGCTAGCTGGTGGGACCGGCGCAAGGTGGGGAAGTTGTGCGTGCTTGCTGGCGTGACTTGGGCAGTCATTGGGAAGTTGGCGCAATTGGTGGGACATGTGCAACTTGGAGGGAGTAGGTGTTTTTACATATAGCAAAGTTTCCTTATTTTGCCTTCCTTCACGCGCGGCTTCAATCAGGGCATTATTCATGCTAGAATCTGGAAGCGTTATGTCCCTCATTGCTTCCTTTCCTTTTTATAAGGTTCCGTATTCATACCCAAAATAATTGTATCGTCTCCCTCGTTTTGAGAAAAGGGTTCTTCTTGTCGAGCTTCTCTCTTTGTCATGTCGCACAGAGATGAATCATCTTCTAACCAGCCAGATTCTCCAGGTGAAGGCGCGAGGTCTGACTCTTGCAAAAGCATCCCAACAAAGGTTATTCGGGTTAAGAAAATCATACCGGTATGTTTTCTTCTTCTTTGGTGGACTGACGTACGCTTTACCGCTTGTTGGATGAATGGAAAATTTCCCTTTTGTGCAGAGATATCCCCTTGGAGCATGCATTACTGTTATTGACGAGGATGACCTAGTCGTTCCCCTCCCTTCAAATCCGACCTTGTCGACTGCTGCAGACTTGGAGGACGCTGATTTAGGGCTCTCTTGTCATGAATACCCCTATGCAGGTTTGTCGTTTGGGACTCGTATGAGGTGTCTCTCCTCCAATTATCGGAATGTTGGCGGTTTCCTGGTGCGGAAAGAATTCGTGGTCCTTTATACGAGGATATGGAAGACATACGACCATATCGCGACCAGGAGCGTAGTAAAGTGTTGTTCGTCCGCCTTGGTTTCCGTAGTGAACTGTCTTTTGCCAATGATTGCTGATATGGAGAATATGTCCATCCGTGCTGCTGCAGAGTCAGACATTCAAAGGTGGGAGAACATGGTGTCCACCTGTGAATCCTTGGAGTTTAATATCAGCTGGTTGCGGCATCGTCTCAATATTGTGAAGGTCGACAGAGCTGGTATTCTTACTGGTGTGATCCCCGCCATAAAAACCATGCTGGAAGAGGAGGAAGCTTTGGCCATGGAGTCTCGGAGGATTGAAGAGTTAACTCGAGACTTGAAGAGTAGGACTGAAAGATACCATGGTCGATTGAAGATGATATTTTGTAGGGATTATAATTTACTAGATGGGCTTTTCTGATTTGCATCACGAGATTTGAATAAGAAATCTCTTTTTTTTTTTTTTTTTGAAGAAATAAAAAAAATTCCATCAATCTGTTGGATTGTATTGAAATTCGATAATTGGCAAGAAAGAAAAGTAAAAGCAGAGAGGGTGCCTGGACGTTCACATTTTTGATGTAGCATGTTGCAGGAAAGTGATTAGGCATAGTATGCCTTAAGCCACTTTCCGTTGATGACCGCCTCTAGCTTTCCCCCATCTTCTTTGATAATCTTGTAATAGCCACTGTCATACGCTTTAGTGATTATGTATGGCCCTTCCCATTTGGGAGAAAATTTCGGTGCCGATGCATCTTGCTGGATGTGTTTGGCGGTTTTTAGCACCAGGTCTCCTTCCTTGAAAACCTTGGGTTTTACATGGCTGTTGTACGCCCTGGAAATCCTGTCTCTGTATGCTTGTGCATGTTCCTCTGCCCGGGATCTTCGGGAGTCCATAGTATCTAGTTCCGAGATTCTGGTATTGAGTGATTCGGCTTCACTCCACTGGGGTCCACTCATTGCGGCGATTCGCGAAGACGGGATTTTGATTTGGCTTTGGGAGGATCGCGTCCCGTACTGTGAGACGAGGGAGTAGGGAGACATGCCGGTGGAGCTTCTAGGAGATGTTCGGACGCCCGAGAGAGCCATCGGCAATTGCTCGTGCCAGTCCTGGGATTGTCGATATCTTGTTCGGCTGAGGATTCGGATCAGAGTCTTGTTGGTACTTTCAGCTTGCCCGTTTCCCTGGGGATAATAGACGGTAGAGAAGACTTGTTTAATTCCGTACCTCTCAAGTAGTTCCTGTACTTGCTTGTTAAAAAAAGGCGTGCCGTTGTCGGTGA
The DNA here is from genome assembly GCA_023531295.1 of Papaver armeniacum. Classification (NCBI taxonomy): domain Eukaryota; kingdom Viridiplantae; phylum Streptophyta; class Magnoliopsida; order Ranunculales; family Papaveraceae; genus Papaver; species Papaver armeniacum. The sequence continues at coordinate 377,613 of JAJJWW010015208.1, forward strand.
TGACGTGTTTAGGTACGCCAAAACGGCAGATGATGTGCTCCTTGACGAATGCCGCGATCGTGGCTCCAGTGGTTCCTTTCAGCTGGACAGCTTCAACCCACTTGGTAAAGTACTCGGTTGCGGTTATTATGTATTCATGCTGTTTTGAGGATGGCGGGTTGATCTTCCCAATGATGTCGAGTCCCTAGCTATAAAAGGGCCATGGGCTACTTATCGAGTGCAAGGGTGTTGGAGGCGCGTGGATGAGATTTCCGTGAATCTGGCATTCTCGACATTTCTGAACGAAAGTAGCCGCGTCGTCTTCCATGGTCGGCCAGTAGTACCTCTTGTGTATCTGCAGGAACAGTTTCTGTTTCCCTTGGTGTTCGCCTTCGTGCATTTCTCTTAACATAACTGGGATTTCTGTGCCGCTCAAACACCGCAGTAGACTTCCTCCGAAACTCTTGCGGTATAAAACCCCATCATGGAACACGAATCTTTTGGACTTTTGTTTTAGCTTGGACGCATCCTCCTTGTTAGTAGGAAGAATGCCGTCGCGAAGGAAGCCGATGTATGGCTCCCGCCGATCCCGTGTGTGACGTTGAGGACTTCGTCATCGACATGGGGCGCGGCAATTGGGACACGCCTTCTGGAGTAATCGGGATTGGGCTTCCATCTCTGGCCAATAGTATCCAAGTCGTTGTAAACGACGGTATAGGGTTACTACTGATGTTATTCCACAGACTTCGGTATGAACAAGTTCAAGTCGTTGTTGTGCTTCCTCTTTTCCGAGGCACCTTGACAGAGAGCTGTCTGGATTTCGATGATACAGAACATCTTGAAGCATAAAGAAATTCCGCAAAGTCTTGAGGTCGACCTTCCCTTGGAAAAGTGAGTTGTTGAGCTCTTGAATGATAGGAGTTCTCCAGTCATCGTCTTCGGCTTTCTCAGGTTGTGAAAGCCATGTTGAAGCTATGGTTCGCCGCTTTACTGTCAGGGTTTCCTCGGCTCCTTCGAACTGTAGCTTTGATGCTAGTGTAGCTAGGCAATCAGCATGCTTGTTACTGCTACGACCGACATGTGTGATGGTTGCTTCGGCGAAATAATTTAATAGTTTTTGTGCTTCAGCCTTGTATGGTGCCAGCGTCAGTTCTTTCAATGCGTAAATCCCATTTACCTGGTTGATGAGTAATTTGGAATCTCCTCTTATCTCCAAACGCTTGGCCCCGGCTTGTTTAGCTAGTGATAGTCCAATGAGGAAGGCTTCGTATTCAGCTGAGTTATTGGTACATGGAAAGTCTAGATTGAAAGAGTGCGAGGAGACTTCTCCGGCAGGAGATACTAATACCACACCCGCTCCTCCGGTATTAGTGCTGGGGGTGGAAGAGCTGTCGAAGAACAATAGCCATGTTTCTTCTTTGATTAAGAAGATATCTGGAAGATCTCCCGAGAGATCTTCCCGTAACTCTGCGGTGTTTTCTCCTGGGAACGCTGCTAATAGGTACGCAACAGCCTGTCCTTTTATGGCCCTTGGGGAAACGCACGTTATGTCGAACTCTGACAGTTGCAGGAGCCATTTAGCCGGCCTCCCTATCAGGGAAGGTTTCGAGAGGAGAAACTTGACAGGGTCTGATTTGGATATTAACACCACCTTGCTGGAGAGGAGATAGTGCCTGAACTTCTGGATGGAATAAATTAATACTTAACATGCCTTTTCCGCTTTGGGGTATCTGATTTCAGCGTCTCTCAACGTCTGACTGAAGTAGTATATGGGATATTCCCTTCCTTCGTCGTCTTCTTGAGCGAGGAGGGCTCCGATGGCAGTATCGCTAAAGGCTGTGTAAAGACATAGTGGTTTCCCTTGCATAGGAGGCTTCATGACGGTCGGGGAGGACATCGTTTGCTGGATCTTCTGGTATGCTTTTTCCTGAGACGCAGTCCATGTGAAATTTGCTCCTTTTTTTCGCAGAGGGGTAAACGTAGTAATGAGCTGTGCCAGCCCTGGTATGAAGCGACGAATGTAGTTTACCTTGCCCATGAAACTCTGGAGCTCCTTTACGGTTCGTGGTGGTGGCATCGTGAGGATATCTTGCGTTTTGACTGGGTCAACTTTTATCCTCGCGGCCGTTACTTGGAATCCCAAGAATTTCCCGAAGAGACACCAAAGGCGCATTTCAAAGGATTCATCTTCAACTTGTATTCGCGACATCTTTCGAACACTTGTCGTAGCGTTCTGGATGATCCGCTCGAGTCTTTGATTTAACCACCACATCATCTACGTAATCTTCGACTTGCTTGTGCATCATATCGTGGAAGATGGTAGTCATGGCGCGTTGGTAAGTAGCGCCCGGCGTTCTTCAGACCGAAAGGCATTACGGTGTAATAGAAGTTCCGAGAGGGGTTCGGAAAGAAGTCTTACTCGCATCGTGTTCATACATCTTTATCTGGTTGTAGCCGCTATATCCATCCATTAAAGAGAACATACCATGTCCACTGGTAGCGTCTACCAGCATGTCGATGTTAGGGAGCGGGAAATCGTCTTTAGGGCAGCACTTGTTCGGATCTCTCGAAATCGACACAACATCCGATCGACCATTCTTCTTTTTAACGGGAACGATATTGGCCAAAGGTGGGATGGTGAATAGGTTTGAAAAAAAACAATGGCTAGTAATTTCGGACCTCCGCCTTGATTTGTTCTTCTACGTCGTGTCTGAACTGTCTTGGAGGCTGCTTGACTGGTTTGGATCCGGGTATCACGTGCAGATGGTGGGTGACTAGTTTTTCATCCAAGCCAGGCATTTCTTCGTAAGTCCATGCGAAAACGTCCTGGTATTCTTTGAGTAGGTCGACTAGCTTTGAGCGTTCCGCAGAATGTAGAGTCGAACTGATCAGAATGGGTCGCGGGAATTCCTCATTCCCTATATTGACAGTTTCGAGTTCGTCGGTGGTCAAGTCGGTCACGTCTTGCAGCTTCTGAGGGGCGTCTGGAACTTCCTCCTGGTTATTGTGAAAACATTCTTTCGGGCGGAGAGACCGAGTCATGGTCTCCCCTGCTAATTGCTAACAGCGGTGATGATGTGTGAGTTTTCCCTTTTTGCTTCGTCCTGCGGTAAGGGTGCACTCTCGCTTGGTGCGGGCACGGGTTACGCCCGGTGGCGGGAGACTGGCGGGTCTTCCTTCTGAGGAGACGGTGGGAGGGCGGTCTCCTCTGCGGAGTATCTCCAATTTGTCTCTATCTCCGAGTGATGTCCATTTTGGTAGCAGAAAACTGTGAATCTTGGTTGTCACGCCTTTTGAACCCTCCTTCGGCCCATGTGCTTCTACGCAGTAGACTGGTGCATAGGGGGACAATGACGCGGGGATGCGGACAACTTCTCCGTTCGATTGTTTCGAGGGCATTGGTGGTATGTTGAAGGAACGATTTTAAGATTGTGCAGCCACGGCCTTCCCAGTATCATGTGGTAGTCTGGTTCTTTTTCAATCACTTCAAACTTCACGCTTGATTGAATTGGCCCTATTGTCAGCTCCAAGTTGATGTAGCCGTATGTGCTAGTTTGGTTTCCTTCAAAATCTGTCATCGTAGTGGGTTGTCGTACGATCTCGTTAGGTCGCACCCTGGCAGCTTTAAGTGTCTTGAGAGTGATGACATTGGAAGATGCACCCGTGTCAATGAGCGCCCTTCGAAACTCTATGCTCCTAACAAAAGCCGTAACATGCAAGGCCCGGTTGTGACCGTCTTCCACCATCATATCGTCATCGGTGAAAACAATATTGTTGGTGGATTTTTCGGGGATCCTTGGAGTCCCCGTGAATGAAGGAACTAGTGATGCGTTCAGTGCTATTCGGTTAATAGCAGAGAATGTTTTTATTCGCTGGTCCTTGGAGAGGTGTAGCAATTCACATAAGTTTTCTACCAACATGGTCGCCTTCTGGTCTGCTGGCTTCCAGTCAGTGACAAAACCATTGATTTGAGAACGCTCATTCGGGATGTTAGTCCCCTGCTCTTGATCTCCTAGGGAAAATGGACCACTTAGCTCCGATGTTAGGCTGATGAGGAAGTCGAGTATGCTGTTCATCGCATCCTTCATTAGATCCATGTTTTTGGCGTGGATCTCCTGAGCACGCATCAGGTCAACCAGTCTTGGGACCTCTTCATTGGTCGTATTGCTTCCGGAAATTGACGAGTCATCATGACCTTGAGTGGGATTAATGTTTGTGGAGATGGCCTGATAGCTGACCATGCTTGCGCGAATTTTGAGGACGGAAGCTAGAATTTGATATTGTAACCGAAAGATCAATCCTCCCGCTGTGGTCGCCAATTGTTTATGGGTGAAAATCGTTTCCGCCGATTTTGGTAAATTCGGTAGGTGAGTGAGAAACTGGTTTAAACCCTAAACAAATGTGCTGCACGTGAGCACTTTATAGATTCGAGAGATCAATCTGTACAAGTCCGGCCTAAACCAAGAAATGGCTGTTCCAGACTTGCTTCGGTCACAAAGTGGAGGAGAAGGGTTGATTTGGGGAGGGAAGCAAAGAAAGGTGTTGAGACCAGAATAATTCTGGGAGAGTAGTGTCTCGACTTTTATCAGAAAGTGAAAGCTTAGGAAGCTTGCAAGAGATGAAAGCTTTTTTAGAGAGCTTGCAAAGTTGCCTTTTCTGAGAGTGTTGTATTTTTCTCCTGACCGAGACTTGTTGTCTGGTGGAAATAGGTAAGACCTATTTATACAAGTCGAGATTGAAACGTACCCTGGCCTCATGAAGGAAGAGAGTAAAGGGTGAAATAATGGGAGGAGGTGGTAACCACATGGTGTTTATGGGTGAAAACATTTTCACCATTATTTCCTCATTTATTTGACCGCTTTATTCCTTTTCACGCTTTCTTAATGTGAGCGTAGTGCACGCTGCAAGCTGTGACCGCCAAACCAAAACCCTGGAAAGCATCCCCCAGTTTGTGTTGATGTCTCGAGTGTTGGTTGCATCTCGAGTGCAAATGGCGCTGCTAGTGGCGCGTGTGGCATGTGCGGAATGCCTTTGTTGCGGGTTGCACCTTGAGTGCAAGTGGTAATGCCAGAGCTGCTAGTGGCGTGTGTGGCATGTGCCAATGGCGTGTGTGGAATGCCTTGGTGGTAGGTTGCACGGTTTGCAAGTTAGGCTACCAGCGTGTGTGTTTGGCATGTGCCAATGGCATGTGCGGAATGCCTTGGTGGTAGGTTGTATGTTGAGTGTAAGTGGCAATGCCAGAGCCGCTAGTGACGTGTGTGCCAAGTGCCAATGGCGTGTGTGTAATGCCTTGGTGGTAGGTTGCACGGTTTGCAAGTTAGGCTACCAGCGTGTGCGTTTGGCATGTGTCAATGGCACGCATGGCCATTAGGGCTATGTCCTGGTAAGAAAGCTACCAGCGATGCGTGTTGGCATGTGCCAATGGCGTGAGTGGCCAACTTGGGTCGCGCCCTAGTGGGAAAAGCTACCAGCGATGCGTGTTGGCATGTGCCAATGGCATGCTCGGCCATTAGGGTCGTGGCCTGGTAAGAAAACCTACCAGCGAGCGTGTTGGCATGTGCCAATGACATGCGTGGCCAATTTGGGTCGCATCCTGGTAGGAAAAGCTACCAGCGAGCGTGTTGGCATGTGCCAATGGCGTGCGTGGCCAACTTGGGTCGCGCCCTGGTGGAAAAAGCTACCAGCGATGCGTGTTGGCATGTGCCAATGGCATGCTCGGCCATTAGGGCCGTGGCCTGGTAAGAAAAGCTACCAGCGAGCGTGTTGGCATGTGCCAATGACATGCGTGGCCAATTTGGGTAACGTCTTGGTAGGAAAAGCTACCAGCGAGCGTGTTGGCATGTGCCAATGGCGTGCGTGGCCAACTTGGGTCGCGCCCTGGTGGGAAAAGCTACCAGCGGTGCGTGTTGGCATGTGCCAATAGCATGCTCAGCCATTAGGGCCGTGGCCTGGTAAGAAAAACTACCAGCGAGCGTGTTGGCATGTGCCAATGACATGTGTAGCCAATTTGGGTCGCGTCTTGGTAGGAAAAGCTACCAGCGAGCGTGTTGGCATGTGCCAATGGCATGCGTGGCCAATTTGGCCTAGGTTGCATGGTTTGCAAGCCTAGGCGCGGGCGCCATTCTGGCATGGCCTGGCTAGCTTGGGCTAGGTGTGGCAGGCATGATTTGCCATTGGCACGGAGGTGCGGCTAACATGGTCGGCATGTTTTGGCGTGTTTTGGTGTGGCTGGCATGATTTGCCATTGGCACAGAGGTGCGGCTAGCTTGGGCTAGGTGTGGCTGGCATGATTTGCCATTGGCACGGAGGTGCGGCTAACATGGTTGGCATGCTTTGGCGCGTTTTGGTGTGGCTGACATGAATTGCCATTGGCACATAGGTGCGGCTAGGGCCAAGGTAAGTGTGTTTGGCTTGGCGTGGTGTGATTAGCGTAGCTAGGGACAAGCCAGAGTGCATTTGGCATGGCGTGGCTAGCTTGGGCTAGGTGTGGCTGGCATGGTTTGCCATTGGCACGGAGGTGCGACTAACATGGTTGGCATGCTTTGGCGCGTTTTGGTGTGGCTGGCATGATTTTCCATTGGCACAGAGGTGTGGCTAGGGCCAAGGTAAGTGTGTTTGGCTTGGCGTGGTGTGATTAGCGTAGCTAGGGCCAAGGCAGAGTGCATTTGGCATGGATCGGCTAGCTTGGGCTAGGTGTGGCTGGCATGGTTTGCCATTGGCACGGAGGTGCGGCTAACATGGTTGGCATGCTTTGGCGCGTTTTGGTGTGGCTGGCATGATTTGCCATTGGCACAGAGGTGCGGCTAGCTTGGGCTAGGTGTGGCTGGCATGGTTTGCCATTGGCACGGAGGGGAATTGGGGTTTTGTTCGTTGTAACCCTAATTTGAAAAAATACCCCCTATTAATTACTGACTACATGCATTGAATGTCCTAATAAATGTGTCACTGGTGACATTAGGTTATTTGGGATTTTACGGTTTTACCCTTTGTGTAAAAACCACCATCAACACCTGATTTTCAATATCTTTTGTGTTGGGACCCTAGTCCCACATTGGTTAGATGGGGCTTAATTGGGTAGTTTATAGGTCCATGAGTTCCCTCATCTAGTCAACCGGTTTTCGAGTTGAGTTCTACTCATGGGCTTATGACGAGTTTAGGGTCGGTACCCTAACATTTGGTATCAGAGCCAACCACCACGACCCATGCCTGCTCCACGGAAGGGGTGACCTATAGGCTGGATTAAAGTGTAGAGGCACCTATGTATGGTCGTAGTTGTCACCGCATTGATTACTGATAGTCGAGTGGAGCTGCCATAAGGAAAGGGCTACCGCCGGGTCAGTGTCGATAGAGTGGGCCAACGAGGACGTTGGGTCTGGAAGCGTGGTGGGATGTTGGGACCCTAGTCCCACATTGGTTAGATGGGGCTAAATTGGGTAGTTTATAGGTCAATGGGTTCCCTCATCTAGTCAACCGGTTTTCGAGTTGAGTTCTACCCATGGGCTTATGACGAGTTTAGGGTCGGTACCCTAACATCTTGTAATTGTACTGATCTGCATTTAGGAAAAAAATAAAATATGTGTAGCTCCCATGTGAAAAAATATAACGTGAAGAATATTTCCACTGCAAAATAACTTGATTAAGCTTATGGCATATGAAATAGAAGATGCACAGGAAGCGAAAGAAACAACATATAGTGGTTAATATAGCAGAAAAACTAACATGAATGGTATTTGTAATGCCTGCCATGTTTTCAGCAACAACTGCAGAGGCATCATTATCCACACGCGTAGCAATCTGGTCCTGAGCAATTGGCGAAGTGTCACTCTCATTTTCCGATTCAAAACTCTCAACCTCGAAGATATGTAAAGAAAGGCGCTCCACCATTTGCAACATACTACATAGAAAGGGATCGTAATCTAGTAACTCGTAAGGCAATATTGTAATATATCAAAAATAAACAAAGTTATCAGAAATTAGTACCTCCCCAAAAGTCATGGTTTCATCAACGCATTCTTCCAAAGATTCAATCTGTTCACTAAATCTTTGGTATTTTATTGTTTCTAGCAATAACTTCTCTGATCCTTTAACCAGTTAGTCTTAAAACTAATGGAATTCCCTCTTTGTTATCTTTAGACATTTATTATAATAATCTTCACTGATTTCCTTCCTGTTTATCATTTAAATGCAGAATGAAGTTTGGGTCTCCAACAATAATCCATGAGATGTTCTTGTTCAGTCCAATAGTGTTAATATTGATCGACCAGTCATATTTTTCTGGTGCATACATCCACACAAGATGATTCCAGTGGTTATCATAGTTATCTACTACTTTAAAAGGACACAAGTTAAGCTGAAAATAAATGTAGTGAACCTTAATGTTGTCGAGCCATGCAATGAGCATTCCATCAGAGAGACCAATCCTAGGTACTAAGGGTCATTCTGCAAATCTTAATCGCCTAATAATCATTTCCATAGTCTCAGAAAGAAAAATCAGGTCGGATCTTCTTTTTTTTAATAGAAAAGGAAATTCAATTATTGAACCATTTAAAACATACTGAGTTTATCCTGTTGTATTAGGATTTGAGTCCATTTTGGACCATTATTGAACCAATTAAAACATAAAGATTGAGTTCTCGCGAATTTGGGTAAAGCATCTGCTAGGTGATTTGAGTCCATGTGCACATACTTGCAACTCCAAGACTCAACTGACTCTAATAAACTACGTGCATCATTGATAATATTATAACTTGTCCATTTAACAGCTCCCGCATTTCCATTAAGCGCAGCAATGACATTTGAGCAGTCTCCCTCTATTTCAATCCTCCTCCAGCCATTCCTCATTGCCCACATAACTGCTTCAAGTAAATCTTGCGCTTCAGCTTGTTCTGGATCTATGGATGTGCAAGCACCTCCTCGCAGTCCATTGTGGTTACCTGCAAAATCCCTACAAATTAGTCCCCAACCTGCTAAAGCATTTCTGTCAATATATGATGCATCAAAATTTATTTTGCAGAAACCAGGTGTAGGATTTTTCCAAGTATGAACAATGCTATTAGCTCTATTACTTTGAGTAGTAGGTATAATCTGAGATCTGTTCCATTCATCAATCTACATTAGAATAGCATTAGATATTTCTCTTCCATTGACAGGTTTACTATAAAAAAATTTGGCGCACCTTGCTTTCCAAATCAACCAAACTGTAAAGCAAGCCAAATCATATAATTTAAAATCTAATTGCACTGGTATATTGCTAATTATAAAGTAGTTACAGAACCACTGGGTTATATCACTTGTGAGAACCTGATTTGTAAAACTAGGACTGACAATATTCCAAATATTTCTAGCAATAGAGCAATCATAAAACATGTGATGTGGAGATTCAGTAGCTGCATCAAAGAGAGAACAGTGAATATCATGATGTCTAGAGAATCTAGATAACCTAGATTTGGTAGCTAGACAATTATGCATGAGTTTCCAGATGAAATGTTGAATTCTAGGAGGCAACTTATGCTTCCAAAACAATTTCCAGTTGATAGCTAAGTTGTTTTTTTGTAGGTTTATGAGCAAGCTTATTATCAAGAATAGCCCTGTAAACAGTTTTTGTAGTAAATTTACCATTATTGGATGGCTCCCAAATCATCTTATCATTTCCAGAGAAAGGAATCCTTATTCTAACGATTTCACTAACAATATTAGCATCAAACAAAGCATTTAACATATCCAAATTCCAAGTTTTTGTTTCATGATTAATCAACGTTTGGCTGACATAGGTAAATGCTAGAAGAGTAGAAATGAGATGATGGGGGCTTGTGCATATTTGGAATTCAGTATCCTTCCAAATGTGCATAGAAGAGCCATCACCTATCTCTCAGACATAGAACTTTTTAATAATGCTCAAACCTGTACAGATGCCATTTCAAATCCATGATCCCTGTTTATCCACAAAGTCAGTCAAAGGATTAACATTAGCAAAATATTTCTCTCTTAAAATGACAGCCCAAGGTTCATCTGGAGAGGTAATCATCCTACATGCTAACTTAGTAATAAGAGCTAAATTAAAATTTTCAGTTCTTCTTATAGTAAGACCACCTCCAGGATTAATTTCTCTCTTTGATGTTTAGGTGACTTGCACATTCCTTGCAGAAGCTTCATACTACTATTATGAACCAGAAAAATAGATATTGCAAGAAAGCACAGAGGTAATTGAGATAAATTTCAGTAAATTTGTAACACAGATTAAGAGTTAAGTAGAGGGTAAAATCGATCAAGCAATATGGAGTATCGAGTAAATAAGATAAATTTCAGTAAATTTGTAACACAGATTAAGACCTAAAAGTGAGCATAGCCACATTTAAGTTAAGCATACAATGCAAAGAATATTTTAAACTGCAAATAACTTGATGAGACATGTGTTTCTAGAAATTGGAGACCCATATTAAAACAAGACATATGCTTAATCAAATTGCACGAAACACATCGATGTAAAGGCATTACTTCATTTCTTATATTTCGAACGTGGCCTTATCGTACTCTAGGCGCAAAACTACAGTTTCCTTTATCTATAAGAGTAGAGATCATGAGATGTTCTCCCGGGAGGATTCAGAGATTGATGACTATTAAGGGGGATCATCACATTTAGACAACACTGATGTTGTTTAATGTCGCAATGTCTATCATAGCGTGATTCTGAATGCTGGATGCAATATGGTTTGTTTTGTAAATTCTGATGATCCAGATTCTTTTCCCATTTACAATCCACGCACTCGAGAGAAAACATCGTGGATCAAAACAAATACAAGTGAAGTATTTGTTAACAACTTCGGCAAGAAAAAAATTGAGTATTTTGTTGAGAATTTGAGGCTCGGTTACAAACATGTGTTTGGATTCAAATACGACCCAATTACTAAGCAACACAAAGTGTTGTGCATATATTCGATGACTTTATATAAGAGTGTAATTTCGTGGGGTCACAAAACCTATGCCGTTGTTAGACGTAAACTTATATGCGAGGGCTTAACAGTAGGTGAGAATAAATGGAGAAAGATTGATGATCAACAAGCTCCACTCAGAATTCTAAGTGATGACAAAATTGTTTATATGAATGGTTTTATATGTTGGATCCATTACCAAATATTCCAAAAGGAAACTAAAATCATTGTGTTTGATGTCGGAAGAGAGACATTTAGAGTTGATCACTATCCCTGATTGCATCCCTAAAGACATTCGGCGTTATACTGGAAAACTAATCAGCGAATTAGTAGAAATCGATGGGCATTTAACTGTTTTAGTCCAAAAAGGAGATGACTTGCACAATTTGTGGATTTATAATGATAATGATGGTAATGTTGGTGGTCATTGGATTAAAGAAACAATCCAAATGCCTTTTTCATGGCTCGAATTAAACAGTTTAGATTTTAAAGCCATTTCCGACACGGATCTGATAGTCATAAAATTCATAAGATTCGGATAGAAACACCAAGAATGTCTCCAGTATTATAATAGAAAAGATAGAAAGTATTACAAAAATCAGTATGAGTCAGATCTTAGTGTTCATCCTTTGTAATAATTTTTCATTTTTTTATTATAATACCTGAGACATTCCCTGTATTTTTGTCCTTATGTTATGAATTTTATGACTACTAGATTTGTGTCTGTAATGACTTTAAAATCTAAATTATTTAATTCACGACATGGACAAGGATTTGGATTGTTTCTTAAATACAACGACCACCAGTATACGACCATTTTCATTATAAACCTTCAAGTTGAGCCAGTCATATCCTTCTTGAACTAAAATAATTAAATTCTCATCTATTTCTACTACTAATTCATAGATTAGTTCTCCAGCGTCACGCCAAATGTTTTTAAGGATAAAATCAAGGATAATGATCACCCAAAATGTCTCTCTTCCAACATCATACGTACTGACTTTAGTCCCCTTTCAGAGTATTCGATAATAGATCCAACATACAAAACCATACACATAAACAGTTCCGTTATCATTTAGAATTCTGAATGGAGTTGCGATCATCAATCTTTCACTGTTTATTCTCACCTACTGTGAAGACCCTATATATAAGTTTACGTCTTATGAAAACAGAGGTTTTGGGACCCACGGAATTACACTCTCTCATTGAATATACACATAACACTTTGGGTTGCTTAGTAGTTAGGTTATATCCAAATTCAGACACAAGTTTGTAGTCGAGCCTCAAATTTTAAGCAGAATCAACTCCTTCTTGTTGGTTAAAGTTGCTAACAAATACTTTACTCGTACTTGTTTCGATGTAGTGCAGGGATTGTAAATGATAAAAGAACTAAACTTATCACAATTACAAAACAAACCAATCTGTTTACGAGTTGAAATAAATTGCATCATACATTCAGAATCACGCATACACACTACGACATAAAACAACATCAGTGTTGTCTAAATGTGATGATCCCCGTTCATGGTCATCAAACCCTAAATCCTCCCGGAAGAACAAAATATTGCGCCTAGAGGGCGATAATGTGTAATTTGATAAGAGATAAAATAATACCTTTACATATATGTGCTTTGTGCAATTTGATTAAGAATTTTTCTTTCTTTGATTATGGATTTCCAATGCTTAGAATTAAGATGGGTTTGGTAATGTTTTTTTTTCCTTTCAAAAGCTTTTCATCATATTTTTTCATCTTATGCTGAATTTGGTAAAGTTATTACAAACTACTTTTTATGCAAAGCACTTCCAAAATTCCCCAACTTTTAAAAGCCGGGGAGGATGAGCTTTTAAAAGCTCCAAAAGCAAAAGCTATGGTCTCACACTAATTTTGTATCTTATTTTCCTTATTTGTCCCTATTTTATTTTATAAATTACAAAAATTGGCTTTAAATCACATAACATCAATTTTTCATTCTCTATATTTTATTTGTTAAAAGTGATTATATTTTTTTTGATACACCATTTCGATGATTTTCTTTAATTTATCAATTATAAAAACAAAAATCAAAAGATAATACAATTTTAGTTTGTTTTTCGGCTTGAATAAGAAAAATAACAATTTTTAACAATAATAACAATAATTATTATTATTAATCCGTTTAAAAAAAGGAGAGCCGCAGGGACTTTTATAGAAAATTGAGAAAAAAAATTACACGGCTGTTTGGAAGGGTTGGGAGCCGCATGGGCTTTTAGTAATCCATTTAATATTCTGATTACTAAATGACAAAAAAATTAATTATAAGCCCAAAAATTAGAATAAAACTATTTCAATAGATACATGTATATCTGTTTGTATCATTTGCTACAACATCATAGTAATCTAATATTTTATTACTAAACACAATTTGATTACTTTCTTAATCAGTTTTAACTTTCCCAGAGGTTCAACAAAATTTTTTTAACGCAACAACACACACCAGTGACCGCTGTCGTAAGCGACACAAATATAATTACACTTTCTTACTACTCAAAATATAAATATAGCAAGGGCAAGAAAGGATCGATCCCACAGAGAGGTCTAGGTTGTCAAATTGTTATGGTTTCCTATATAAAACACTTTTAAGAATTTCTGATTGTGTAAATAAAAATAAACAAAAAGCAAATAAACAAAGCACGCAAATCAAGGATGTGAAATATTGGATAAAGGTTTCATCTTCAATTGTAAACAAGTTTATGAATGTATGAATAGAATTCGTATTTAATCTCACTATCATCAAAAGCCATGGAATACCTTATTGCAAGAATACTCCGTAAATTTCCAAAGTTATCAACACACACATTAGGGCTGCGTATGTGAAATCTACCTAAAGAATAACCTAACGCCTTGCGCTAATCAAGTTCAATTCCTAGGAGCATTAAGTTTTAAATAGGCTAATCAATGCAATTGTAATACATTGCGCAAACAATTCGAACAAAGGTCAATTTCTACATATGACTACGAGGATGTATCACTACAACCTAGAATCATATCATGCTACTAGTATTCAAGGTTATCGCCGATGAAAACCCTAAAATAGCTATAGATATGGATGTGAGTTCAATCAATTCTAGACTCGACTAAACAAACATTCAATCATATTGCAATCCATCAATCATGCAATTATTGTAACCCGTAGAAATCAAACGATAATATTGAGAGAAAACTAATTCATAAAATCATAACTTGGTTGCAAAATCCAACTACATCTTCAACCAATAATAAAAACTTAGTTACTCATAATCATGGAGTTCATCACAAGAAGAAAGAGAAGTTTCATGTTCTAAACCCTAGAAAACAAGTAGAGGAAAAAGAATTAGAAAAGATATCCTCAATTAGGTAAAAGTCCTCTCTTTTATAGCTCCACTCCTTCCAAAATTAGGTTTTGTCTTCAAAGTCCATTAGTTGGAAATTCACCGGCCCACCATGGAGAGAAACCCGTGTAGATATTGTCCTAAAACGCTCGCCGGAAAATGGGATTATGGCCGGAATTTGGCTGGAAAGTCACGGAAATCGGCTCAGGAGTGGCAAAGTCAAACTGGTCACTACAGTCAACGGGTCGAGAACGGGTCAAGGTCCAACTCGGGGTCAAATTGCTGAGTCAACACCGGGTCGTACCGGGTCGGATGAGTGAGTTAGACAACGATCGGACCAATTTGAAATGAGTGGCATTGCGTAAGGCCATTGCACAAGCCAAACGATCTTTGCGCAATCCTTGTGCATCACCAGCCAGGTCGGCCCAATCTTCCAGCCATGATGGCTACTTGCCCCTGTATCTCCCACCCATCTCAAATTCTCGTGCTCTAGCAGCCTGCCACAAGTACAACCACCAACAAGTCCTACTTCTCACCTCAACCACCACTTCAATGATCAATCCCGACTCTTCCTTGCAATGCCTCCAGCTTTCACAACCATATTGCAGCTTGATTCACTTTATAGCACCTTCCTCCCGCTCAAATAAATCGGTTCTTGAGCTTATGTCCGCAACTTCTCTCATTTCTCACAACTCGCGCGCATCGAACACAGCCCCTAAACTCGCGGCAACCAACTACGAGAGTCACCTTCTTTCACCGGCCTACAGACCTCAAAGTAAGCTCGGAACCCCCCGGGTTAAGCTAAACCACCTCCGCCATGAACCATGGCTAACTAGCAACATCGTTTCAGTTTCTTAACCATTTTGCCAATCGATACATGCCAATACTCAACTCAAACTCCACGAATTCAAAGACTTTGCACCCATATACAACATCGTGCCATAAACCTCCTTATCCTTGTTCATCTCAGCTTCTAAAGCGGCTCCGGATGCTCATTCAACTCAGTTGCTATTCCTTGCTTTATGACATGGCAGCAACACCCTTCCCGTTACTTCAATCGCACCGGATGCAATAGCATCAATTCCACTACCCGCACTTCGCATCGCCATTCTCCATCCCCGCAACATTCTTCCACCAGTTCCATCCAATCGCAATCATAACCACAAATTCCATGATTTGGTGTGCTCCACTAGCTTCCACCTCGAGCCATACCACCGGCTCCTTCCTTGCTCAACCATATTCCATCACCTTGTGCGCTTAAATCATCCTGCCTTGCAATCTTACAATTCATTCCAGTCTCCACTTTGTCTTCTTTCAGAGCTAAAGAGTCAGAATCTTCCTCATTATTCTACTCAATTTGCAATTTCAATTTAACCCTTGTACTGAATCGCCTCAATGCCACCAGACCCTCTCCATTCATTCTTGACTCACAGCTCCGATTCAAATCCTAGCAACAACCACCACACACTTGAGCTGCACCTTCTCATCCTTCTCATCGAAATCATGGCAACGCAAATTCATCCTCAACTTATCATTGAGCATCTCAAGACACACACGGTCCATCGGGTCCAACAATCTCCCCGAGTTCACCTGTCAAACTGGGGATTAACCAACATCTTCCACAAACCCATGAATATCAACAAAATACATCTTTTCGCAATTCGAGTGAAACCCCATCTCAATTGAAGCTTTCGTAACCCTAACTCTAATTTGGGAAGAACAATAGAGCACAAATCTCCCGATTCTCGAGTTTGGTCAGAACACGAATCCATCATTCTTCTCTCGAATCTTGTCGTCACCATTTCGTTCTTTACTACAACAGATTGAACCCTCTCATCGATCTCAAACCCAATCTAGTTCTTCTTGATTTCAGAAACAACATCTTCTTTATTTTGATTTCAACTTCATGGCAAACCCTAGCCTCATTTTCTTCGAGCTTCAACGACCACCACGGATATCATCAATTCTTCTCTCAACTCCTCTTGATTCCACCATTAACGATTCTTGTTCTTCCTCTCTTAACTTTCAATTTCGGGGAAAAACGAAACGAAGAATGAGAAACAAGTTCTCTCGAAATGAACATAGGGTTGGGTTGTGAAGTGGGTCCGGATCCGATTTCGGGTTTGGATGGGATCTGGGCCATGGATAGGACCGACCCAATTGGGTGCTATACATAACCATCCTCTGGATAAGGGCTACCGGTGTTAGTAACACCCACCTTTGAGTGATAAGGGGTACCCCGAATGAGAGCCCCTTAACCACCTCTGGACTCCAAATAGTCTTCGCCCTTGATGAAATGACAAGTTCGCCCTTTTTGCTCCGATTGGGTGATTTCTCCAACTTTTCATCCGTGCGACTCAGGAGTACCTAATAACTCAAAAGCACACATAAGATACATAATTTACAAGAAAACTACTTAAAGAAAGCATAAATACTAGATATTAAATTAGGTGTTTTTAGACACCTATCAAATTCCCCACACTTAGACTTTGCTAGTCCTCGAGCAAATCAAACAAAACAAAAATAAAAATACAACAACTCCGTGACGTCGAGGCTACGGTTAATTTTAGCATAAATAACAAGCCTTTAAACCCCTAGGAGTGGACGAGTTATAGTCTCGTGAAGGTTTACAAGAGGTCTACCTACAAAACCTATATTTCAAACTCCGTCTATTTGTGACAAATCAATGAATGAATCCAAAATGACTACGGGGAGGAGGTACCTTGCAAATTCAATTCATATAATAGTAAATAAACTCTAATTAGATAGTCGAACAAGCCACAATGCTAGGAAACTAACAAACCACAATCACAATGAAAAGATTAAGAAGATGGATATAGATGTAGATGTTGGCGAATATTTACAAGTGTTCGATGTTTCCCATATCTCTGTCTCGAAGGTCATTGCTAAGATGAACCTACTCCTATTGGATTGAGCTACTCAGTCGCCGAATGCTACATCAAATCAATTGGCATATACAAAGGGAACCAAGAGTGACTTTATTCAACACAATAATAATTTTTTTTTTTTTTTTTTTTTTTATGATTGGATCAAACTGGATCCAATTTCTCTTTTTTTTTTTTAGACGGCATGATTAGATCTTTTGGATCCAAGCGCATGCTTCTTGTCAGCAAGTACATGATAGTTGCCTTGGATCCTGCATTCCACGCTTGTTTAGGCGACGGAGACAGGGGACTACGTTTCACACATCTTCTTTATTCCCAAGTGTCTTTTTATTCCGATTTTGGATTAATTGGTCGGTCCTTTTTTTTTTTTTTTTTTTTTTTCAATTTTTTTTCTTTTTTTCATATTTTTTTTTTTTTTTTTTTTTTTTTTTAGTAACTCAACCACTCTATTTCATCCTAGCGTAATAACACGTCGATGTTTAGTGACCCACCAAAACACTTAGAGAACAATAGATAAATATGGAAAAATAAAAAATAGAATGCGATATGGTGATATTCCTAGATATGGTAACTATCATGGTATTTATGATTCATGAGCTATGTTCTTCCTTTTAGTTAATTGGTTCTTCAACTCCTGCATTCAAAATGGTTCCATCCACTAATGGTGTCAAAAACAAACATATAAATATATAAATGCTCCCCCACACTTAAACTTCACATTGTCCTCAATGTGTAAAACCGAAAGTTCTGAATTCTGACGTAACAGCAGATAAAAGCAAAAACTGTGCAAATTGGTAAGGAATTTGGAAAAACTCCATTTCACAAAAGTTGTTCACCTACGTGTTTTCTACACAGTGTCAAAATTTCACAGTGTTTTGATAAACGGTCTGACAGTTATGGTCTCTGGAATGAACTACGCGCAGTCTGAAATTTTCTGACGAAAGGTATTCGTCCTAATTCTCTTCTAAGATAGATTACGGACTCAATGAAATTAAACATGGGTTTGCAAATATGATATGAAAACAGTAAAAAATAAATAAATGAAACAAAAATAAAATGCAAAAGGATAAGAAATACAAAACCGGTGGGTTGCCTCCCCACTAAGCGCTTGTTTTCAAGTGGGAGGCCCGACTTAGCTTCTTGTAAGATTCATTCCCCATACACCAATAATCTGAAAAGTTGGGGATCCGTCCATAGAACCTGTTTTGGAAACACTAGCTTCACACAAATATTAGTAACATAAAGCAAAAGTGAAGCTATGAACCGATAAAAGCTTCCCCACACTTATTCTTGTCCACACTTGGAAGTGTATAAAGAATATAGAAGTCGGGTACTTCACGGTTTCCGGGTTCCATAACCTGCATAGTATGAGAATCAAATATCTCTAATGGCGGAAAACGAGAAACAAAGTCATTCAACAATATTCTCAAGCACATACATTCAAACCAATAAGAGGTAAAGGAGAAGAAATAATAGGCAAAGGGTTAGATAAACCTTCACAATCTCTTGTATTACGACATCCTCTTCATCCTTGAAAAACTCAAGTGAATTATTCACCTCTTTTATGTCATGGTCCCTCATCAAACCTTGCAACCATTCTTCGTCCGTTTCTCGCCTTAACCAAAGTATCGACATAAACATCATCATTACAATTATTTGCAAGCTCAATTGGGTCTTCCACAATATTGGTTATAACGGTCTCATTCTCAACATATTCCTCCTTTTGTTGTAAGGCACATACTCTTTTGCGGATCCAAATTTTATCATAAGAAACTTCTTTAGAACACTCGAAAATGCATCATCCTCAAGCTCCACCCTTTGAATAGGCTCTTGATCATTATTAAGATCAATGCTTGAGTAATCTACACAAGTGTCGACATATTCCTCTTCGTCTTCATCTTGATCCCAAAAAGACTCCATTGTACACTCCTAGGGGATGTCACCATGAGTTGGTTCAAACGATGTATTTTCATAATAATCATCATCACTATCATAGTCATCATAACATTGGTCTCCAGCTGAATTTAGTGTTGCTAATCTCGAACTCATCCTTTTGAATAGGTGAATGATCATTATTACGATCAAGAGTTGAGTTAACTACACAAATATCAACAAAAGTCCCCAAAGGTTCGCCTTTTTCAACATAATTATTCATTTCCTCCTTGTACTCATCAATGCCTTGTCTTAAAGTGGAAACACCTTTTTGAAGCTCTTGGAGTGTTCCATCCAAATTACGAATATAGTGTTCCATTTGTTGGTAAAACTCATTCGACATAGACAAAGTAGAATTACTTACCTCGGTATTGTTAGGCCAATTATATTCCCTTTGAATGGGTGGATGATCATAACTACGATCGTAAATTGGGCCAAACATACTATGAGCACATTCGGTCGATGAAATTGGTTCCACGCTTGGTTGTCCGCAAATTGACTCCATCTTTGTCCATAAATTGTTGCATCTCATCTACCAAACTAGAGGAAAATTATAAGGAAAACAACTATTCTCCCCTCCTTGTGGTTGCTCACTTACATAACCACCATAAGAAGGTTGATATGTATGAGAATAACTCATAGGGTACGTGGAGTATTGATCATAGCCAAAGGATTGGTTTTGATTATACTCCCCATAAAGGTGATAATTGTTATGTTGTTGAGGTTGAAAGCCGTATTGATTGCTCCAATATGCTCCATCCATAATAGGTTCCTGAAATAAGATTCTCAAAACTCGGTTAGAAACCAAAGAATAAGAAAAATTAAAACAAAACTAAAAGCAAAAATAAGAACCCAAAAACAATTAACAAATCAGCTGCCTCCCTTGAATCTGACTCCTAAAAATTTGACTTGACTGTAAGTAAGCGACACAAATATAATTACACTTTCTTACTACTCAAAATATAAATATAGCAAGGGCAAGAAAGGATCGATCCCAGAGAGGTCTAGGGTTGTCAAATTGTTATGGTTTCCTATATAAAACACCCGGAAGAATTACTGATTGTGTAAATAAAAATAAACAAAAAGCAAATAAACAAAGCACGCAAATCAAGGATGTGAAATATTGGATAAAGGTTTCATCTTCAATTGTAAACAAGTTTATGAATGTATGAATAGAATTACGTATTTAATCTCACTATCATCAAAAGCCATGGAATACCTTATTCGAGAAGAATAAAGTAAATTTCCAAAGTTATCAACACACACATTAGGGCCGCGTATGTGAAATCTACCTAAAGAATAACCTAACGCCTTGCGCTAATCAAGTTCAATTCCTAGGAGCATTAAGTTTGAAGAAATAGGCTAATCAATGCAATTGTAATACATTGCGCAAACAATTCGAACAAAGGTCAATTTCTACATATGACTACGAGGATGTATCACTACAACCTAGAATCATATCATGCTACTAGTATTCAAGGTTATCGCTTCGATGAAAACCCTAAAATAGCTATAGATATGGATGTGAGTTCAATCAATTCTAGACTCGACTAAACAAACATTCAATCATATTGCAATCCATCAATCATGCAATTATTGTAACCGTAGAAATCAAACGATAATATTGAGAGAAAACTAATTCATAAAAATCATAACTTGGTTGCAAAATCCAACTACATCTTCAACCAATAATAAAAACTTAGTTACTCATAATCATGGAGTTCATCACAAGAAGAAAAAGAGAAGTTTCATGTTCTAAACCCTAGAAAACAAGTAGAGGAAAAGAATTAGAAAAG
Source organism: Papaver armeniacum (assembly GCA_023531295.1). Classification (NCBI taxonomy): domain Eukaryota; kingdom Viridiplantae; phylum Streptophyta; class Magnoliopsida; order Ranunculales; family Papaveraceae; genus Papaver; species Papaver armeniacum. The sequence continues at coordinate 398,502 of JAJJWW010015208.1, forward strand.
ATATCCTCAATTAGGTAAAAGTCCTCTCTTTTATAGCTCCACTCCTTCCAAAATTAGGTTTTTGTCTTCAAAGTCCATTAGTTGGAAATTTTTGCCCACCATGGAGAGAAACCGCGTGTAGATATTGTCCCAAAACGCTCGCCGGAAAACTGGGATTATGGCGGAATTTGGTTTAAAAGTCGCGGAAATCGGCTCGGAGTGAAAGCAAAGTCAAGCCGATCCCATAGGTCGGCCAGGTGAGAACGGGTCAAGGTCCAACTCGGGGTCAAATCGGCGAGTCAACACCGGGTCCGGTGGGTCGAGATGAGTGAGTTAGACAGTCAGTTCCCGACCAAAATTTGAGTGGCATTGTGCGGAAGCCATTGACAAGCCAAAGCGATCCGCGCAATCCTTGTGCATCACCGGCTAGGTCACGGCCAATCTTCCGGCCATGATGGCTACTTGCCGTATCTCTCCCGACCATCTCAAATTACAGGGCTCTAGGGGTGCCACAAGTACAACCACCAACAAGTCCTACTTCTCAGCTCAACCACCACTTCAACGATCAATCCCAAACTCTTCCTTGCAATGCCTCCGACTTTCACAACCATATTGCGGCTTCGGTTGAACCTTTATAGCACCTTCCTCCAGCCAAATAAATCGGTTCTTGGGCTTATGTCGCAGCTTCTCTCATTTCTCACAACTCGCCGCATCAAGTACACAGCCTAAACTCGCGGCAACCAACTACGAGAGTCACCTTCTTTCACCGGCCTCAGACCTCAAAGTAAGCTCGGAACCCCCACCGAAGTTAAGCTAAACCACCTCTCGCCATGAACCATGGCTAACTAGCAACATCAGCTCAGTTTTCTTAACCATTTTGCCGACCGAATTACAGCCAATACTCAACTCAAACTCCATGTGATTCCAGACTTTGCACCCATATACAACATCATTGCCATAAACCTCCTTATCCTTGTTCATCTCGGGCTTCTAAGCGGCTCCGGATGCTCATTCAACTCACCGCTATTCCTTGCTTTATGACATGGCAGCAACACCCTTCTGTTACTTCAATCGCACAGGATGCAATAGATCAATTCCACTACCCGCACCCGCATCTCCGCCATTCTCCATCCCCGCAACATTCTTCCACCGGTTCCATCCAATCGCAATCATAACCACGGCCAGGACACAGGTGTGCTCCACTAGCTTCCACCTCGAGCCATACCACCGGCTCCTTCCTTGCTCAACCATATTCCATCACCTTGTACCGCTTAAATCATCAAAATTTCTTGCAATCTTACAATTCATTCCAGGTCTCCACTTTGTCTTCTTTCCGTAGCTCAAAGAACAGAACTTCCTTATTATTCTACTCGGTGCAATTTCAGTTTTAACCCTTGTCTGAACCGCCTCAATGCCACCGAGGGACCCTCTCCATTCATTCTTGACTCTGAGCCTCACGATTCAAATCCTAGCAACAACCACCACACACTTGGAGCGCACCTTCTCATCCTTCTTCTCAAATCATGGCAACGCAAATTCATCCCTCAACTTATCATTGGAGCATCTCAAAGACACACACGGTCCATCGGGTCCCAATCTCCCCGAGTTCACCCGTCAAACTCGGATTAACCAACATCTTCCACAAACCCATGAATATCAACAAACAAATACATCTTTTCTGCAATTGATGAAACCCCATCTCAATTGAGGCTCGAACCCTAACTCTAATTTGGGAAGAACAATAGAGCACAAATCTCCTGATTCTCGAGTTTGGCTGTAAACACGAATCCATCATTCTTCTCTGAATCTTGTCGTCACCATTTCGTTCTTTACTACAACCAGATTGAACCCTCTCATCGATCTCAAACCCAATCTAGTTCTTCTTGATTTCATTAAACAACATCTTCTTTATTTTGATTTCAACTTCATGGCAAACCCTAGCCTCATTTCTTAGAGCTTCTTGTTGACGACCACCGGATATCATCAATTCTTCTCTCAACTCCTCTTGATTCCACCATTAGCAAGATCTGTTCTTCCTCTCTTAACTTTCAATTTGAGAAAAAGCGAAACGAAGAATGAGAAACAAGTTCTCTCGAAATGAACATAGGGTTGGGTTGTGAAGTGGGTCCGGATCCGGAACCGAAGACTGAAACTAATACTTTGAGAAAGCAGATGAGATTTTGAAGAAACTCAAGGATGATTTTTATAAAGTGGTATTTACCACCACTCGAGCAACTTCTCACGTTAATAGCCTCGTTTCGTGCTCCAGAGGAGTTAGAAAAAGAAAAACTTACTGCTACTACTGGGTAATAATCAAGTTAGCTTCAATTGCAATATCCTTTGTTACAATGCTGCTCGAAAAATGTAGATTCCCTCTTTTCTATTTTTGGTACATGTTGCTTTAACAAAATTGAGTGGGTGTGAGCGTTTTGCTTTTGAGAATTCTTTGAAACTAATAAACACAATTGGATCCAGCAATTTAACGCGTACTAGTTACTACTTAGATCAAAATGGATGTTTTCATCTTCCTGCAAGTCCAAACTTGTTTTCACATGTTTGTTTGTTTGTTAATAACATCCTTCTCAAAATGCTTCTTTTGTTATGGACTTGCTTTAACAAAAAAATGCCCATTGCCTGATTTTCAATATCTTTTGTAATTGTACCGATCTGCATTTAGGAAAAAAAAAATTATGTGTAGCTCCCATGTGAAAAATATTTCACAATGCAAAATAACTTGATTAAGCTTATGGCATATGAAATAGAAGATGCACAGGAAGCGAAAGAAACAACATATAGTGGTTAATATAGCAGAAAAACTAACATGAATGGTATTTGTAATGTCTGCCATGTTTTCAGCAACAACTGTAGAGGCATCGTTATCCACACGCGTAGCAATCTGGTCCTGAGCAACACCAAGATGATAAGGAAATAGAAGACCTGCTGCATAGAAAATTGCAAAATGCAACAAATCACTAACAAAATTGAGCCAAGTCTCAGTAACAAAATGAGGGTTCTTGTTAATTTAGCACCTAAACTGGAATCTAGTGCAAGAAATTCTTGAAAAACCATACCTTTATGTAACCCTTTTCAATAAGGAAGTGAGCAACACCAAGATGAATAGGAAATAGAAGACCTGCTGCAGAGAAACTAAAACCAGTACCTGCCTTTTTCCTGTTCATTTCATCTCCCTCAAAATCCTTCTGGTCCCAAATCATCACCGGTTGTTCTTGAACCACCACATTTGTTCTAACCCTTCCAGTAAAAACGGATTCCTCATCAATATCCATTCTAACTTCATTTTGGATCTCTGTAAAAATTGAATTTACTAGGACTGAAGAAGTATCATCTCCTCCTCCTTCATTCTTAACTTGGGTACTTTTAATAATCCTGGAAGCAAGTCCGAGAAAGACTTCTCCTGTAGAGACCGCAAATGATTTCCTCTCTAAATTACCCCTGAGCTTATTATTACTGTCATCATTATTTGAATTATTAATAGTATTATTTTTCTTTTGTCGAGAATTTTGAAGAAATTTGAAGGTTTTGTAGATCAATGTAGAAAATTAGGAGTCGGAGGAGGAGGAAGAACTCTCAACCTCGAACTTACCACTTACATCATTCCAAAAACCCTGGAAGACATGTAAAGATAGGCGCTCCACCAGTTGCAACATACTACATAGAAAGGGACTCTCTAATCTAGTAACTCATAAGGCAATATTGTAATATATCAAAAATAAACAAAGTCATCAGAAATTAGTACCTCCCAAAAGCCATGGTTTCATCAACGCATTCTTTCAAAGATTCAATCTTTTAGTATTTTAATGTTTCTAGCAATAACTTCTCTAATCCTTTAACCAGTTACTTTTTAAACTAATTGATCCTCTTTGTTATCTTTAGACCTTTCTTATAATAATCTTTGCTATCTTTAGACCTTTCTTATAATAATCTTCATTGATTTCCTTCGTGTTTATCATCTAAATGCAGAATGAAGTTTGGGTCTCCAACAATAATCCATGAGATATTCTTGTTCAGTCCAATAGTGTTAATGTTGATCCACCGGTCATATTTTTCTGGTGCTTACAATGCAGCATACATCCACACAAGATGATTCCAGTGGTTACCATAGTTATCTACTACTTTAAAAGGACACAAGTTATGCCGAAAAGAAATGCAGTGAACCTTAATATTGCTGAACCATGCAATGAGCATTCCACCAGAGAGACCAGTCCTAGGTACTAAGGGCCATTCTGTAAATTTTAATCGCCTAATAATTATTTCCATAGTCTCAGAAAGAAAGATCAGATCAGATCAGCTGGATTAATTTATATGTTTGATGTTTAGGTTACTTGCACAATCCTTGACAAAAGCTTCATACTACTATTATGAACCAGAAAAAATAGATATCGCAAGAAAGCACAGAGGTAATTAAGATAAATTTCAGTAAATTTGTAACACGGATTAAGAGTTAAGTAGAGGGTAAAATTGATCAAGCAATATGTATCAAGTAAATAAGATAAATGTCAGTAAATTTGTAACACAGATTAAGACCTAAGAGTGAGCATACCCGCATTTAAGTTAAGCAGACAACGCAAAGAATATTTTAAACTGTAAATAACTTGATGAGACATGTGTTTCTACAACTTGAAGACCCATAGTCAAACAAGACATATGCTTAATCAAATTGCACGAAGCACATCGATGTAAAGGCATTACTTCATTTCTTATATTTCGAACATGGCCTTAACGTACTCTGGGCGCAAAACTACAATTTCCTTTATCTAGAAGAGTAGATATCATGAGAATTTTGCTCTCCCTGGAGGATTCAGATATTAATGACTATCAGATTCTGAATGCTGGATACAATATACTTTGACTTGTAAACGGGTTGGTTTGTTTTGTAAATTGTGATGAGCCTGGTTCTTTTATCATTTACAATCCCCGCACTCGACATAAAACATCGTGGATCAAAACAAATACAAGTGAAGTATTCTGTTGAGAATTTGAGGCTCGGTTACAAACATGTGTTTGGATTCAAATACGACCCAACTACTAAGCAACACAAAGTGTTGTGCATATATTCGATGACTTTATATAAGAGTGTAATTTGGTGGGGTCGCAAAACCTATTCCTTCTTTAGGCGTAAACTTATATGCGAGGTCTTCATAGTAGGTGAGAATAAATGGAGAAAGATTGATGATCAACAAGCTCCACTCAGAATTCTAAGTAATGACAAAATTGTTTATATAAATGGTTTTATATGTTGGATCCATTACCAAATATTCCAAAAGGAAACTAAAATCATTGTGTTTGATGTCGGAAGAGAGACATTTAGAGTGATCACTATCACTGATTGCATCCCTAAAGACATCCGGCGGTATACTGGAAAACTAATTGGTGAATTAGTAGAAGTCGATGGGAATTTAGTTGTTTTAGTCCAAAAAGGAGATGACTGGCTCAACTTGTGGATTTATAATGATAATGATGGTTATGTTGGTGGTCATTGGATTAAAGAAACAATCCAAATGACTTTTTCATGGCTCGAATTAAACAATTTAGATTTTAAAGTCATTTCCGATACGGATCTGATAGTCATAATTCATAAGATTCGAACAGAAATATCGAGAATGTCTCCGGTATTATAATAGAAAGTATTACAAAAATCTGCATGATTCGGATCTTACTGTTCATCCTTTGTCATTTTTTTATTATAATACCTGAGACATTCCGGGTATTTATGTCCTTATGTTATGAATTTTATGACTACTAGGTACGTGTCTGTAATGACTTTAAAATCTATTTTTTTTAATTCACGACATGGACAAGGATTTTGATCGTTTCTTCAATCCAACGATCACCAGCATTACGACCATTATCATTATAAACCATCTCTTGGACTAAAACAATTAAATTCTCATCTATTTCTACTACTAATTCATAGATTAGTTATCTAACGTCACGCCAAATGTTTTTAAGGATAAAATCAGGGATAATGATCACCCTAAATATCTCTCTTCCAACATCATACGCAGTGAGTTTAGTTCCCTTTCAGAGTATTCGATAATAGATCCAACATACAAAATCATGCACATAAACAGTTCCATCATCATTTAGAATTCTGAATGGAGTTGTGATCATCAATCTTTCACTATTTATTCTCACCTACTGTGAAGACCCTACATATAAGTTTACGCCTCATGAAAACAGAGGTTTTTCAACCCACGGAATTACACTCTCACACATAGTCATTAAATATACGCATAACACTTTGTGCTGCTTAGTAGTTGGGTTATATCCAAATTCAGACACAAGTTTGTAGTCGAATAGATAATAAAAGATAAAAGAACTAAACTTATCACAATTACAAAACAAACCAACCCGTTTATGGGGTGAAATAAATTACATCATACATTCAGAATCACGCATACACATTGCGACGTAAAGCAACATCAATGTTGTCTGAATGTGTGATCCCCGTTCATGGTCATCAAACCCTAAATCCTCCCGGAAGAAAAAAATATTCATGATCTTTACTCTTCCGGGAAAATGAAATTGTGGTTTTGCATCTAGAGGGCGATAATTAAGGCCATGTTCGAAAGATAAGAAATAAAATAATACCTTTACATCGATGTGCTTCGTGCAATTTGATTAAGCATCTATCTTTCGTTGATTATATATGGATTTCCAATGCTTAGAAACACATCTAATTAAGATGGGTTTGGTAATGTTTTTTTTTCCTTTTCAAAAGCTCTTTCATCATGTTTTTTCATCTTTGGATGAGTTTGATAAAGTTTTTACAAACTACTTTTTATGCAAAGCACTTCCAAAATTCCTCAACTTTTAAAAGCTGAGGAGGAGGAGCTTCTAAAAACTTCAAAAGCAAAATCTATGGTCTTACACTAATTTTGTATCTTATTTTCCTTATTTGTCCCTATTTTATTTTATAAATTACAAAAATTGGCTTTAAATCATATAACATCAATTTTTCATTCTCTATATTTTATTTGTTAAAAGTGATTATATTTTTTTGATACACCATTTCGATGATTTTTTTTAATTTATCAATTATAAAAAAAAAAATCAAAAGATTATTCAATTTTAGTTTGTTTTTCGGCTTAAACAAGAAAAATAACAATTTTTAACAATAATAACAATAATTATTATTATTATTAATCCGTTTAAAAAAAAAGAGAACCGTAGGGGCTTTTATATAAAATTGAGAAAATAAATTACACAAAATTGAGAAAATAAATTACACATAGTTGTTTGGAAGGGTTGGGAGCCGCACGGGTTTTTAGTAATCCGTTTAATATTATGATTATTAAATGACAAAAAATTTAATTATAAGCCCAAAAATTAGAATAAAACTATTTCAATAGATACATATGTCAGTTTGTATCATTTGAAACAACACCATAATAATTTAATATTTTATTACTAAACACAATTTGATTACTTTTTTAATCATTTTTAACTTTCCCAAAGGTTCAACAAAAAAAAATAATTAACGCGACAACACACACCAAAGAAATGCTTCATAAAAAAACTGACCTAAGATCGGGAATGGTAACAGGGGGTAGCTTACTATGACATGGATGCAAATGACACATAATGATTGCGCGTTACAGTGTTGCAGGCCAAGTCAGAGTTCCACCGTAATGGTGCAATGCGAAGCCATAATAGAGCAACGCTCATCCATAATAACGGTATGATGTATAGACCGTCAAGCACTGATATAGTGGCACCCTGCAGGGCCAGTGAAGCGCAAAGGTGGCGCTACATTGTAAAGATATTTGGCTAAGTAATGAAGCTTATCGTCCGACACAATGAAGCTTCATTGAAGGATTGGCAAGACATGGCCGAAGTTGACAGATGCAACATACGATGTTGGCATCGATGCGTATCCGTGGAATTGAGTTGGCCCAAACTCAAGGATGATGCAAGAGTGAAGAATAGGCCAGGAGTTGGTCTATGGTATAGTCCTAAGCTTTGACCAAGGCTTGGAAAATGCATATGCAACAATGGCGGGGCCAAATGCGCTATTGGTATCAATTGCTCAGGCAAAAGGAATGCAAGTGATGCATATGAAGTATGAAGTTGAACTAAACAATTCAAGATTCAATTGGCATGGTATTTGGATGTTGCCATCCAAATGAGCTAAGTGCAAGTTGATTAAAGCGCAACCATTGCTGAACATTGGCAGGGCCAAGTTGCGAAGTGCAATGATTGTCGGATTTGAGTTCAAGCTGTCAGTTTCAAGTGTGTGTGTGCATCACACGCATGCCAAAGTGAAAGAGCAAGTTGGAGACGGTTATAAAGGAGATTTGTAACCGAGTTTGGCATGTCCTAACCGTCTGGAACAAGTGTGGCGCCATTCTACACGCCAGCACTAAAATTGGCAGTTAAAAAGTGAACTGTGGCAGTTAGGGAACTGCCCATGGACAGATGGTTGTTCATGGGACGTGCAACTGTGTTGCATACGGATTAGCCCTGGTTCTTGGCATTATAAATAGCCAGATAATCCTTGTAAATAAGTGTTGTTCGTTTGAGAGAAGAACCACTTATGTAGAGAGAGTTAGGCATTCACCAAGAGGGTGAATGGCCTGTTTTGGTCCATGTGATGGACGAGTTTTGTAATCTTCCTTTAGTGCAATAAAGTAGATTTGTTGCAGTATTCTTTGTATTCATTATGTTGCTGATATTGTGTGAGAATTGTTTAAGTGCATGGCAGAAACCTCTTATGCTTATGGGGGCATGAAGAGTTAGAGAGAAAGAAGAAAGACTTTCGTTGTGCAAAGCCTTTAGAGTGAAGGCAGATGCGTACTTTGATACAAGTATGCAAGGCTGAGTGATTGTGGGTGAAGATGATTCACTGAACCACAATAATTGTCGGTCATGTCCCATGAAAATTTTAGGCGATTAAATGGGCATGTGACAGCAGGTATCAGAGCTGTGTTAGGGGATAGAGTTTCTGATTTTTCTCTCTTTTACTCAAATTGGTGTCATTTGTTTGTCAAATTCTGTGGTGAATTTTTTGGGTTTTACTAATATGGAGACTATAAAAAATTGGTCTTGTGTGGAAATATCAATTGGAATAAACTTTGAAGCTTGAAGTAGCAACAGGCTAGTAAAGTTCATGGCAAAAGTACCTGAATGCCAACCCAAAGTGTTAGACGAACATGTAAGAATCATTGGAAACCGGGTTTTCAAGTGATGGCATGACAAAACTAAGGAGTATGCTGACTTCTATGGTGCAAGTCAGGTGTTAAAGTCCATGTTTCTCACAAGTATGCGAAGAGTATGCATTTGGAATGCATTATTTCGTAGTGTTATAAGTAGCGAGTACATTACAAGAGGTAATGGGAATTTTGGGGAAATTCCTGAATACAAAGAATTTGATGGCCTTAGCAGTGGCAAAGTAGATGAAGAACATGTCTATGCGATATATTGAAGGTGTTTTCATCGTGTAGCCGATTGATGGAAGATTATAGTTATCTCTCTCGAATGCATGTACCTTGGTGGTAATGCGAAGTCTGGTTGCGAACCAGCATTTTTGTGGAAATCTGATGCCATGAAAGAAGAATTGGATGGCCAATTCTTATCTAGCATAAAGCTTATGGAAAGGCTGAAGACAAAAGCGCAAGTTAGGGGAAAACCGATATACCACGGTCTTGCGTTTGTAAAGAGTTCTTCGTTGATGCTAGATGCGCACAAGGAGTGTGCTTGCACCTGGTTTATGAGTGGGATCAATATGCTTGGACAAGGGTGTCCAAAGACCTGCATTTGATCATAACCACAAGCAGATTTCTTGTCGACTGCAAATCAACAATTGTTGCTACTGAAGTTGATTTTGGTGAAGGGGAAAGACAAGAGAAACTAGATGTGCATGGGCAGTAAAAATGAGTTCTAAGTTTGAAGAAGAATGCGGCATTCTTGCTTCATGGAACATAGGCAGTGACGCCTCATTTGCAAGGATTATATCCTTGTTTGCAACTGTCCAAAGTGTTTATCCGCAGAAGTCATTGAGTGATATGACTTTGCTGAGCTCTATGGTGATGCTCAGAATCACCAAATTAAGTCCGTTCCAGTTGTGCAATGGTGCACAAGTTTGCGTTAAAATTCGGGTGTTGACTGGCATAGCAGATTTGCAACAGTAGCATGCACCGAATGGGATTTGGGCATGGCCAAGATGCATGATGCGGTTGGAGATGCAAGTTAGGCGAATTAATAATACATGGAAAAAGAAGGACAAAGTAGTGGTGATCCATAAAGATGGCATGTGGCCATTAGTGAAGAAATCTTCATGACAGCTAAAGCAAAATGATAACATCAGTCTGAATGAGTATTCAACTAAGTGTCAATTATATTGTGCTTCGTTATGAGAGTGGCATAAGAACATTGATAGTTGAAAGAGTGCATGTGGTAAGGTGAATTTCTACATTGGGGACAATAGGTGATGTCTCGCTTCCTTTGTTGCTTAGAAGCGAAGTTGAAGTCAGTATTGCAAGGCTTGTTAGGTCTTACAAGTTGCAATCAGTTGGCGCGAGTATTTTCTCAAGTTTGAGTATACTTTCAGTGTGGGTCGAGTGGACCTTGGTGTTGGAATGAAGTCTCTCTATGTAAGGTAGTAGTGAATGAGGGTATTTGAAGTGAAATATCTTGCCTCTTTCGTTCAAAGTAAATCTAGTTCGCGTGGAGGATGATACACAGCATATTAAGCCAAAATATGCAATAGAAGAAGTTGAAAGTGAAAGAAGAAAATAGAGTTGGTGGCATAGTCGAGTTTGCTGTTGAGAGTTATGTGGAAGTGCGACGGCATATGGCAGTAAATGCATAGAGTAAGGCAGCAAGAATGAAGATGTAAGTCCATCAAGTATATGAGTTAAGAGTAACTCATACCTAGGAAGAACATGATTGTAGCGCCCCCTAAGCTAGCAGCTGACTAATCCAAGAGATTAGCTAAATAAAGAGGCACTAAGAATCTAAAGCATTTATTTAAACATTCAATTTAAAAAATATGCTACAAAAACTTAACCCAAAACTCACCCCGCTCAGAAATATATATACAAGTACTCCTCTCAAGTGATACATATACAATAGTCATTGGTTTGCGAATACAATATACAACGTAATAAACATAATGAAGACTCAACGCCACAAAGCTTAGTTGCGCAACAACGATCCGTCTCTCGAAGGCGAAAGTGGGAAAGGGTGAGCACATCATCCCTAAAAGGGGTGCCCCATAGGAATAACAACTAGCTTTGAAGTAAACATTAATATGATTTTAAGACAATGCAGGTTTTATCGAAAGACGATAATACACGGAAATAAAAGTAAACATAATGTAAAGACAAGTAAACATATATAAGGTAGAAACTTCTTCAAAGACATTCATAAATAACAGTAAACATCCATGTATGAGATGTGTGTTGTCGCACATAAAGGAAGATTAATATTGATGCCAATTCCACACCGATTATGTAACATTGCGGTGTATTGCCCTAGCCATAGAATACTGATATTGTGTCGGCACATATTTTCATACCACACAGAGCACACAAATATATGCATGAATTTTACAACAGAAAGATTGATTTGTAAAACAATAATGAATACAAGAGAGTTCGTTATCGATTCCCACCTCTTTTGATGACAAGCCTCGCATACCTTGAGATCCATGATCAACTGGTTCATTCTTTAGATCGATCGTTTTTAATAAAGATTAATTGTTAATCACACAAGCACTCTACAGATTAGCCAAAAGGCTCATACAAGGCTCATAACATAATCTCATACAATTCTCTAGTGATAAGCTAAGTGAACTATCTAATTGTTCTAAGCCCATTTATGATTCTATTTCTTTTAGTTATCTAACTTTAGCACATCTAAAGGTATACTAATCCAATTAGGTTGATTCTATAGTCCACTAGATATGTCTTATGAATATCTACCACTTTGTAGAAGTAACCAAAGGCTAAATCAGACCATAAAGGGTCCAACACAACAAACTAAGACAACATGGCACCAAGCCCAAGCCCATTGGGCCTGATCCGGTGCAGCCCACTAAACCGGCACATTACAAAGATCTGGTCCAACTGGTCAACTAACGGTCAACATCCGGTCCTTTGATCGGACTAGCGGTCAACGTCGGTCAAGGTCAAGTCAATGGTCAACGGGTCTAAGATCGGGTCAACCGAGTCGACTCGGGTCAAGGAGGAAACTCGGTGAGTCAACTCCGATACAACTCGGTCGAATCGAGTCGGGGTCGTTTAGGTCAGTCAGTGTCTTGACTAAGTTTGAAAAGCTCAAGGCCAAAGCCTTGCACAAGCCAGAGTCATTGCTCAGGCCAAAGAGTACTAAAGCACCATCTTGGTGTAACACCTAACCTGCCAAGACTAAAATGATGCAATACAAAGCATAACAAGATCAACACAAATATGCCAAGGCTACAGCCAACAACCTAACTCTTCTTCATTAGTTCATTTTAACCAGATTAACTTCAGTTACAATACTTCAGTTATACATTCAATTCAAACTTCATACTTTCTAATTTCAGTCACAACCATTGTCTTTACCATGGAAGCATCAACATTCATAGCAAAACCAAACATCCACAACACTACCAGTGATACAATCCTCCAATAATAACACAGACCTCATCTTCATTAATATCTCATCTGCAATTTCAAAAGTTAAGTATCAATTCTTCTTTGCCACACTACCAATAGGCTACAACACCACACATACAATACCACCAGGTTTCATCTTCATATACATTCTTCTCATCTGTAACTCTCTCCACATCAATATCTTCTTAACTTCTTCACATTCTATCAAACCTTTATTCATACCATCTTAGCATCACAACTTCAACTCCTTACACATCTGCTATTAATTACAACTCCATCGTTATCCATTGTGCAAGGCTCAATTGTAACACTATTTCAACCCCCACTGCTGTGACTTAATCTCAACCCCTGTACAACTAGACTTCAACATACAACCTGAATCTCTACCTCTGCCACTGCTACTTCGTACTACAATTACAATTCTAACAATCTGTAACACCCATTACCGTTTCATTCACCCTATAAAATCACCACCACCAATTGCAGACCTCATATCTTACTCAGATAATGCTCATCAACATTGCTCCTATTTCACTTCATTTTAGACAAGTACTGCACAACACTTAATGTACAACAGCAACATCAAACTGCAACCACTACAATCAAATGCCTCCGCAACTCCTAACCAACACAACCAGCACCACCAGTTCATCATCAGTTCAACACGCCACCACTATGACTCCATTTGCTTCAATTATAACTCAATCACAAAACCTCCATCCTCATGAACTGAAATCTCAGAATTACCACAACCACGATCAATTCATCTTACTAACTTCACCATTTTCTAACTCATTACAGCCTGTAAATACCTCCACTAGTTCCATTAATTTCAGTTCATAATCCACCTAACCACCAATATTCTACCTTCAGTTATAACTTGTATTAACACTCATTCCATGAACTCCTTTGTTCTTCATTTACAGCTTGAACTTCTTCAACAACAATTCTCTGTAAATCAATTCAGCCAACTTCTGACACAACTCTGTCATTGCCATCACCCGTGACTAACCACTAGACCTAGCAATCATCTTAGCATGAGAATCAAATTTAAGTCCTGCATCAACTTCAATTACACCTCTGGTTCAGAACTTCAAACCCTAGACTTTTCAGTTTACATCAAGACCACTTCAAAATTATCAATTGAACCGAATTCTTACTTCAATCAATTAAACTCATCTCCAATCTCTTCATATTCATCACCTAATTCGAATCTTAAATCAACTCAGGATACCCTAATTTCCTATGAATTCAAAACTAAACTCCATACAACAACTCTATACTTCAATTAACAACAAACCCACTCTATAAACGATCAAAACAAAACGATTGCATGAAGAACAATCAAACAATTCGAAACTCTAAATTAACTTACCCTAATTCATCTTGTTTCTGAAATCAGTAAGCTTCAATATCGTCTCCACCAATTATTCCAAGTCTTCTAACCTTCACTGGTGCAACTACTACCTTCAAAATTCGGCTCCATCGGTTGATACGGGTGAAGGAAGGATTTGCAGAGAAAAAGAGAAGAAGAGTGGAGAGAAGAATGAAGAATGAAGAAGAAGAAAATAAGAAAGAATGAGACTGTCGATTTTGGTGATGATAAGGCCAAAGTAAAATGATAAAGGCACCAAATAAATTATAAGGGCAGCCAGGCGGTTTAGATACAAAAATGATTATTTTTCCCTTCTCATTAATCTGACAATATCTTCTTCGACTGTATCCGATTGACACGTTCGAGTAGTCTATTTCGCATAACTTTTCGAGATCTGTCTAGTAATACTAGTTTCATATCTAAATCGTTGTTAGGTTAATTTATATTAGCTAACGTTCGTCTCTAATTAATCGAGTCATTAACGGTTAATTTGTCTCTTGACTGGTCTAATAGCGTTGACGAGCTTGAGGCTCGTTACCTTCTCCCCACCTTATATAATTTTCGTCCTCGAAAATCGATCCACCATATGGTCTTCAAAAACTCCCCACCGTATAGAGAAAAACTATCTGTCGACTAAATGTAAATACTGCTCATACTTACGAACACGCAAAAACTAACTCATGCAAAAAGAGTTCGAAGCAACCAGAAGAGAAACACAAAACTAAACGGTTTTCTACAACTAAGATTTATAATTTGTAGATCTAAGTTCAATAGACAAATTTTCTATTTCATAGTATGATTGTCTCTAAGCTCACTATGGTGAATTTGGATCTAACAGATAAGTATGCCTAAGTTCTCTGCGCTAATATTTATAATCTAGTATTTAATAATTTATTAATCTGATGTAATTTATCCCTATAGCTAATCTTACATTTTTAATTAATTTAAATCCTACATTTCTTTCGTATAATGAAAATTTTAATTTAATTTTTTTGTCATCATCTTATCAAAATTAAGTCATTTAATTTATTATACAAATTTATCTATTTACATTTGTTACATATGTATCCATGTAACTAATCCAAATTTAATTTACGTAAATCTATAATATCTGATATTTTAGTTTTACTGTTATACAATATATAAATTTTTCCAAATATTATCTACTTTAACTTTGTTATTATTGAAGTTCTATCATCAACTGTGTTACTGTTCTCACTATCTTTATTATTATCGTTATTGGTCTGTTAATAGTCCAATTGGTACACTAAGTCGAAATTTTCTAAATATGTCTATAATTGATTTTACCTAATCATATCGAAATTGTAATTCTATATATATATCTTATTAAATATTAGCGTTGGTAACTTAATATTATTACAATTTGAGTCTGCATAAAATTTTAGTGTATCGTAAAAGTCTTTAGATTTTTCTATCAATATAAAGTACCTTATTAATATAAAAAATTATTTTTCCTTCAAGTCTATTATTGTGATAGGTATCCAAATACTATAATTATTTCTTCATGTGTATTTTATTTTAATAATTAGCCATTACTAATTTATTTCAATAAAATTTAGTTATTGTCAAATGAATCTATGTTCCCGTAAATTATTTATTCCCTACCAATATTTAGTCAATTATTAGTTCCCAAAAGTATGATTCTTTAAATCAGTTATTAAACTAAATATAATTTGGGTATAAGATTACTAAGAGATTTGGTCTTTTTATTTTTTTTGCAATATATCTACACATTCTTAGGTTTAACTTAATAAATCTTATATTATCTATCTGATTTCAATGCAAAAGAATGTATTTATAATTTGATTTAATTTACAAAATCTGGCTATAGATAATTATTAATAATTTTGCGTAGCTACTTGATCCTAATTATTATTTTAATCATTAAATATTTGCTAATGAGATTTTAATTACATAAAGTTCATTACAATACTTTTTGATAAGTGTTAATATTATTTTTATTATGATTATCAGTGATCTTAATATCATTTATTATTATCAACATTAATGGTCGAACTATTATCTTAACTACTCTTACGACTTAATTTCATTTATACTTTGATAGATTAAAGGTTCTAATTGCGAGAAAAGATACCCTATTAGTTTCTAAGCAAAACTTGGGACCTATCAGTTCACTAATAGAAGCAAGTCTTCCTAATATGAA
Source organism: Papaver armeniacum (assembly GCA_023531295.1). Classification (NCBI taxonomy): domain Eukaryota; kingdom Viridiplantae; phylum Streptophyta; class Magnoliopsida; order Ranunculales; family Papaveraceae; genus Papaver; species Papaver armeniacum. Next base: position 414,664 of record JAJJWW010015208.1, read on the forward strand.
TGGTAAACCAAGCTTGTAGTTGGCCTGTCCAGGCTAGCAAGACCCGACGATGGTTTCCTACGAACAAAGACAACACAAACACACCAGAATTTCCAACCTCACTAATCTCCAGTGCTAGATTATCTGTTTTAAATAATTGAGTCTAACTAATCTCTAGTCCTCTATTGAAATATCTAAACTATAAGGTAGCTGGTTTCAACCTACAACTTTTACTTCATTTCAACTTTTATATAGTAATATACATACACAACACAATAAACAAATAAACTAGCATAATATACAAAACAAACAAACAAACCATTCATTTCAAAAATATTTTAGTTCTTGATTGTTTTTAGTGAATTAAGATTTATCTCGCAAACCCAACCCAGTTCTAAACTAATCTAGTTCACTATCTGTCACTGGCTAATCCTATTGTCGCCCATGTAAGATCTAATAGTGAGCTCTGATACCAACTTTGTAGCGCCCCCTAAGCTAGCAGCTGACTAATCCAAGAGATTAGCTAAATAAAGAGGCACTAAGAATCTAAAGCATTTACTTAAACATTCAATTTAAAAAATCTGCTACAAAAACTTAACCCAAAACTCACCCCGCTCAGAAATATATATACAAGTACTCCTCTCAAGTGATACATATACAATAGTCATTGGTTTGCGAATACAATATACAACGTAATAAACATAACAGAAGACTCAACGCCACAAATCTTCCGTTGCGCAACTCTGATCTGTCTCTGAAACTGAAAGTGGGAAAGGGTGAGCACATCATCCCTAAAAGGGGTGCCCCGTAGGAATAACAACTAGCTTTCAAGTAAACATTAATATGATTTGAAGACAATGCAGGTTTTATCGAAAGACGATAATACACGGAAATACAAGTAAACATAATGTAAAGACAAGTAAACATAAGGTAGAAACTTCTTCAAAGACATTCATAAATAACAGTAAACATCCATGTATGAGATGTGTGTTGCCGCACATAAAGGAAGAGTAATATTGATGCCAATTCCACACCGATTATGTAATATTGCGGTGTATCGTCCTAGCCATAGAATACTGATATATATATATAAAGGAAGAATAATATTGCGGTGTATCGCCCTAGCCGTGTAATATTGCGGTGTATCGCCCTAGCCATAGAATATTGATATTGTGTCGGCACACATTTCATACCACACAGAGCACACAAAGATATGCATGAATTTTACAACACCAAGATTGATTTGTAAAACAATAATGAATACAAGAGAGTTCGTTATCGATTCCCACCTCTTTTGATGACAAGCCTCGCATACCTTGAGATCCATGATCAACTGGTTCATTCTTTAGATCGATCGTTGTTAATAAAGATTAACTTTTAATCACACAAGCACTCTAAAGATTAGCCAAAAGGCTCATACAAGGCTCATAACATAATCTCATACAATTCTCTAGTGATAAGCTAAGTGAACTATCTAATTGTTCTAAGCTCATTTATAATTCTATTTCTTTTAGTTATCTAACTTTAGCACATCTAAAGGTATACTAATCCAATTAGGTTGATTCTATAGTCCACTAGATATGTATTATGAATATCTACCACTTTGTAGAAGTAACCAAAGGCTAAATCAGACCTTAAAGGGTCCAACACAACAAACTAAGACAACATGGCAGCAAGCCCAAGCCCATTGGGCCTGATCCGGTGCAGCCCACTAAACCGGCACATTACAAAGATCTGGTCCAACTGGTCAACTAACGGTCAATGTCCGGTCACTGATCAGACTAGCGGTCAACGTCGGTCAATGTCAAGTCAATGGTCAACGGGTCTAAGATCAGGTCAACTGAGTCGACTCAGGTCAAGGAGGAAACTCGGTGAGTCAACTCCGATACAACTCGGTCGGCGAGTCGGGGTCAGCTAGGTCGGTGGGTTCGACTAAGTTTAAAAGCTCAAGGCCAAAGCCTTGCACAAGCCAGAGTCATTGCTCAGGCCAAAGAGTACTAAAGCACCATCTTGGTGTAACACCTAACCTGCCAAGACTAAAATGATGCAATACAAAGCATAACAAGATCAACACAAATATGCCAAGGCTACAGCCAACAACCTAACTCTTCTTCATTAGTTCATTTTAACCAGATTAACTTCAACTAAAATACTTCAGTTATACATTCAATTCAAACTTCATACTTTCTAATTTCAGTCACAACCATTGTCTTTACCATGGCAGCATCAACATTCATAGCAAAACCAAACATCCACAACACTGCCAGTGATACAATCCTCCAATAATAACACAGACCTCATCTTCATTAATATTTCATCTGCAATTTCAAAAGTTAAGTATCAATTCTTCTTTGCCACACTACCAATAGGCTACAACACCACACATAAAATACCACCAGGTTTCATCTTCATATACATTCTTCTCATCTGTAACTCTCTCCACATCAACATCTTCTTAACTTCTTCACATTCTATTAAACCTTTCTTCATACCATCTTAGCATCACAACTTCAACTCCTTACACATCTGCTATTAATTACAACTCCATCGTTATCCATTGTGCAAGGCTCAATTGTAACACTATTTCAACCCCCACTGCTGTGACTTAATCTCAACCCCTGTACAACTAGACTTCAACATACAACCTGAATCTCTACCTCTGTCACTGCTACTTCGTACTACAATTTCAATTTTAACAATTTGTAACAACCATTACCGTTTAATTCACCCTATAAAATCACCACCACCAATTGCAGACCTCATATCTTACTCAGATAATACTCATCACCATTGCTCCCACTTCACTTCATTTTAGACAAGTACTGCACAACACTTAATGTACAACAACAGCATCAAACTGCAACCACTACAATCAAATGCCTCCGCAACTCCTAACCAACACAACCAGCACCACCAGTTCATCATCAGTTCAACACGCCACCATTATGACTCCATTTGCTTCAACTATAACTCAATCACAAAACCTCCATCCTCATGAACTGAAATCTCAGAATTACCACAACCACATTCAATTCATCTTACTAACTTCACCATTTTGTAACTCATTACAGCATGTAAATACCTCCACTAGTTCCATTAATTTCAGCTCATAATCCACCTAACCCCCAATATTCTACCTTCAGTTATAACTTGTATTAATACTCATTCCATGAACTCCTTTGTTCTTCATTTACAGCTTGAACTTCTTCAACAACAATTCTCTGTAAATCAATTCAGCCAACTTCTGACACAACTCTGTCATTGCCATCACCCGTGAATAACCACTAGACCTAGCAATCATCTTAGCATGAGAATCAAATTTAAGTCCTTCATCAGCTTCAATTCCACCTCTGGTTCAGAACTTCAAACCCCAGATTTCTCAGTTTACATCAAGACCACTTCAAAATTATCAATTGAACCGAATTCTTACTTCAATCAATTAAACTCATCTCCAATCTCTTCATATTCATCACCTAATTCGAATCTTAAATCAACTCAGGAAACCCTAATTTCCTATGAATTCAAAACTAAACTCCATACAACAACTCTATACTTCAATTAACAACAAACCCACTCTATAAACGATCAAAACAAAACGATTGCATGAAGAACAATCAAACAATTCGAAACTCTAAATTAACTTACACTAATTCATCTTGTTTCTGAAATCAGTAAGCTTCAATATCGTCTCCACTAATTATTCCAAGTCTTCTAACCTTCACTGGTGCAACTACTACCTTCAAAATTCGGCTCCATCGATTGATACGGGTGAAGGAAGGATTTGCAGAGAAAAAGAAAAGAAGAGTGGAGAGAAGAATGAAGAATGAAGAAGAAGAAAATAAGAAAGAATGAGACTTCTGTCGATTTTGGTGATGATAAGGCCAAAGTAAAATGATAAAGGCACCCAGATAAATTATAAGGGCAGCCAGGCGGTTTAGATACAAAAATGATTATTTTTCCCTTCTCATTAATCTGACAATATCTTCTTCGACTGTATCCGATTGACACGTTCGAGTAGTCTATTTCGCATAACTTTTCGAGATCTGTCTAGTAATACTAGTTTCATATCTAAATCGTTGTTAGGTTAACTTATATTAGCTAACGTTCGTCTCTAATTAATCGAGTCATTAACGGTTAATTTGTCTCCTGACTGGTCTAATAGCGTTGACGAGCTTGAGGCTCGTTACAATGATGTTGTTTTTCTATTACATTAAAGCGTAGCAGTTTGAAAGAGCAAGTGATGCTTAAATTGCTGGTTTCAAAGGTGCGTGAAGAGGATATTGCTTTTAAAGCGATGTAGGAGAGCCCCGGGTATCCTAAGTCATGACTATACCAAGTCATGCATTTCAATCAAGGTGTAGTGACAATGCAAGGAAAGAACAGCAAGTGCTGGTTCTTTGGCATACAAATGGTGCAAAGCTAGGATGCATAATTTACAAAATGATTTGGAGGCCAAATCTAATGTAAGTTTTGTTGCATTGTTGAAGGCAGCAAAGTCTATGGATTGTGGCGCATAACAGAGTGGTATGGAATCATAGCATGCATACCTTAAGGCATGGCATGATTTGGCGTAGGCGCATATGATTGAAGAATGAGGCCAAGTCTTGTATAAGTCCTGTTATGTTGCGTGGTGCAACTAAAGTCGGAGAATGAAGGCATAAGGAGAATGACAATGATCATTGATGATCAGTTGGGAAGAATCATTACTTGTGTACACTTAGGCACAAATGATTCATACGAAGTTCAAGCACAATTCAGGGAATTGGCAAGAGGAATTTCAAGTTTGCACTTGGGTGTTGATATATGATTTGAGATGGAGTTGAAAGCGGTCGCGACACAACAACAAATTTCAAGATTTGTAGGATCAATGCCAAGGCAGTAAAGCTAAGTGATGGCATAAATTACTAGGCAGAGAAGTTTTGGCAAGGTTAAATGCCAAACAAAGTTTGCTAATTTCTGAGAAGGGCTCAGAAGCTTACAAGGCTAGAGAACAAGTATAACGAGTATACTTTGTTGCATTCAACGAGGGCGTTGAACGGATTAGGTGGGGGAGGTCTATGACATGGCTGCAAGTGACGCATAATGACTGCGCGTTACAGTGTTGCAGGCCAAGTCAGAGTTCTGCCGTAATGCTGCAATGCGAAGCCATAATAGCGTAACGCTCAGCCATAATAGCGGTATGCTGTATAGACCGTCAAGCACTGAGATAGTGGCACCTTGTAGGGCCACTGAAGCGCAAAGGTGGCGCTACACTGTAAAGACATTTGGCTAAGTAATGAAGCTTATCGGGAGACACAATGAAGCTTCATTAAAGGATTGGCAAGACACGGCCGAAGTTGACAAATGCAACATGCGATGTTGGCATCGATGCATATCCGTGGAATTGAGTTGGCCCAAACTCAAGGATGATGCAAGAGTGAAGAATTGGCAGGGTATTTGGATGTTGGCATCCAAATGAGCTAAGTGAAAGTTGAGTAAAGCGCAACCATTGCTGAACATTGGCAGGGCCAAGTTGCGAAGTGCAATGATTGTCGGATTTGAGTTCAAACTGTCAGTTTCGAGTGTGTGTGCATCACACACATGCCAAAGTAAAGAGAAAGTTGGAGACGGTTATAAAGGAGATTTGTAACCGAGTTTGGCATGTCCTAACCGTCTGGAACAAGTGTGGTGTCATTCTACACGCCAGCACTAAAGTTGGCAATTAAAAAGTGAACTGTGGCGGTTAGGGAACTGCCCATGGATAGATGGTTGTTCATGGGATGTGCAACTGTGTTGCATACGTATTGGACCTGGTTCTTGGCATTATAAATAGCCACAGAACCCTTGTAAATGAGTGTTGTTCGTTTGAGAGAAGAACCCCTTATGTAGAGAGAGTTGGGCATTCACCAAGAGGGTGAATGGCCTGTTTTGGTCCATGTGATGGACGAGTTTTGTAATCTTCCTTTAGTGCAATAAAATGAATTTGTTGTTGTATTCTTTGTATTCATTGTGTTTCTGATATTGTGTGAGAATTGTTTAAGTGCATGGCAGAACCTCTTATGCTTATGGGGGCATGAAGAGTTAGAGAGAAAGAAGAAAGACTTCCGTTGTGCAAAGCCTTTAGAGTGAAGGCAGATGCGTACTTTGATGCAAGTATGCAAGGTTGAGTGATTGTGGGTGAAGATGATTCACTGAACCACAATCATTGTCGGTCATGTCCCATAAAAAATTTAGGCGATTAAATGGGCATGTGACACTTACCCAGGCTGGGCTGTAGCCCCCCTAAATCTTGTAAAAGCTTAGTTTTGCTATCTTAATTGTCAAGAAAAAGAACAGTCAAGAAAAAAAAAATAGCCCAGGTGACAATATTTATTTAGCCCATTATTTGCTTATAAAAAGTCAATCCCCTAGAACATCCAACGGCAAAGTGATCTTTCCGTATAAACAAGAATATATATATATATATATCACCCCGGCCTATGGCTAGGGCTCAACCTTTCTCAAGTTTTGTTTATTGTTTGGTCGGTTAATCAGTATTTTCCCACAAAGTTTTAGTCATCCTGCAATGATCGGGACCATATTCAACTAGTCGGGTCATAATAGCCGGGGCCTATGGCCCCGGCCGTAGATTAGAAAATCTAAAATTAAATGTACTCCCCGCATTAAAATTATTATATGTTAGAAATCTAAAGGTTTGAGCTATAAGGTAGACCCTGATGTTTTTTTAACCTTATCAAATTAGCCGGGGCCTACAGCCCCGGCCGTGGCTACATATTTTCTATTTTGAAATTAATATTTCATATTCGATTAGCCATTTTTAATTCAAAAATTAAGTTAAATTAGAAAACCTAATTATATTTGGAAACTTAGTCACATCAAATCTAAAAAGCCTTGTTTAGGATTCATGGCTAGGTCAGGATTACTTTTGTCTCGGGCTGCGGCATACTTCCAGTTGGCCAAATTCTTTTGGACCAACGAATGACTATAGTTCTTAGCCCATTAGGGATGATCCCAATATTCAATCGGTCGTGTCATAGTATAGTTTTTTAGTATTAGTCGTACCATAGTAGAACTACCCGAGCCTACCACTCGGAAGGTGAGCCAACAGATTAGTAAGGCTTGCGGACTCGGTGTTTTGGTCGCCGTGAATTAGAAATCGAAGGTCAAAGGTAGTTCCCAAATTAAAATTAGTTGTGATTAGATTAAAAAATTTAGTAAGTGGATCCCATAAATCTGATGTTTTGTTGGTTTGTTCTTTGTTGGTGTGTTCAAATTAATCGGCACTTACAGCCCCTGCTGTGGCCCCTTAAATTCTTTGGAATTTAGTATTTGGCACTGTTTGAATTAATCGGGGCTTACAGCCCCTGCCGTGGCCCCTTAAGTTCTTTCGAAATTAGTATTTGGCACTTAAGTGTGGCCCTTAAGTTCTTTCGAAATCATTATTTGGCACTAAAGTGTTTTGTTGATCCGTTCAATTAGTATTTTGCTTGCTGCCATCACTAATGCCCAAGAGATATTATATTGAGTTGTTAATCATACTACTGATGTTGTGATGACTATAAGTTGAGGTTCATGGTATCCGATACCTAATTTGGCGATGGCAGTTCATGGTATATGATAAGTGTATTGCAAAGGTTCCGGACCTAGTTAGTAAGTTCGCGAATGATTCGCGAATCATTCGCGAATTTTTCCGTATCACGAATTTTACCGTTTTATTCGCGTACGTTTGCAATTCCGAACCCAAGTCGCGTATTATGTGGCATTCCCGGATTATTCGCGAATCGTTCACGAGTTTTACGTATCCCGAATCCCGAATGATACACCCGCTTAATTCGCCATAAATTCTTTAGCTTTTACGTTTTTAAAGGCCCCACTTTTTGGGGTTTACTGCCTCCCGGGCATACACGACCTAATATTAGACGTTGTTGTAATTTTTATGAAATAAAAATGACTGAAAAAAATTTGAAGGTGAAGGTGAGAGAGATCTCAAACTCATCGACCAAGCATCTAAACCACTATACCACGTCCTCTTGGATAACTAATGTTGTATATATTATTAATATCATCATATTAATTTTATTTTTCTTTAAATAACTCACACATATGCATAAAAATTGGTCTATGACCTTATAAATATAAATTATTTAGTATATATAGATACCGAATTTTCATAGTCGAACTCACATTTATAAATCGAATTATACACGTCACGTATGCCGTTAAATTCTTGACGAATCACGTCCCGTTAACCGAATCTTGGACCGAATCTGAATTTTACAAAACCGTATAATACTCGTACGTTTGCCGTTCCATACGTTTTCCGAATTCCGAATTGCTAACTAGGGTTCCGGATACCACTTCTACATGATGTTATTGAATCTCTTTTTGGACAACAGGGAGAGTATTCTATATTTAATAGTGTATGCTATATTAAAATCATTTTTTGATCAACAGGGAGACTTTTCCAGTTCAATAAAATAAGTGGCGAGGAATAAATCTTGATAACAATTATTCTTTGAGTTTACCAATCCTTCACCTCAAGTGACGTGAAATGTTTGGTAGCTAGGTAGAACCTATCAAGAACATAAGAATGAAATCATAATCTCCGTCAAAAGTTAAACCTCAAAAATAAAGACACTCAATTTTTTTTTATTTAAGCATCATTTGACCAACAGTAAGATCCCACAACTGCATTATAAGTGGGTATTCAAAGAGCATCCTACTCCCTAATCCACTAATCAATGTACAATAAATATGTGCATCTGGCTTGCATTTCTCATTCGCTTCCGTCTCTCGTAACAATTCCATCGCTTCAAGCTACATACTCCATAAAATAAAATTTGTATGAAATTTCAACCACATGGAGCCAAGTATCCGTAAGTCCCTGCAATCAATGTCGTTGCATGGTCCATTTCTTAGCAGTAAAATATAATTAGCCCACCAATATTGTCAAAACTGAAAAAGTTATAACAATTAGCAGCAAATTCGCTCAGAAACAATTCTGTCATGTTATTTAATATTTCTGTACAAACTACCTTTAATTCTGTTATAACACCCATTGTATTCATTCATTTTTAAGATGATGGGAGTTTTTAAATAAAGCACCACTGAAATTCAGAAATTGTTCAACGATGTACCTTTGCTTGGTGAAAATGCTTCTAAGAATTCCGTTGGTGATTCAGAAGTTTCTTTGTTGATTGTGTCAATTATGTCTTGACATTGCCATATTTTTCAAGCAACACATGAAAATGAGTTAGTCAGTACAGCAGAAACTGTAATCTTGCTCACACACCTATAACATGCCCATGTAACATTCTCTAATTTGTTTACATTTTAATGTCATCCTAAGCATGTGCATGAGAACTCGTCAGTCATGGAAACAAAAGAAATTGTAGTAGTAGAAAATCCTACTACTACACCCCTTAAACGATTTATATAGTAAATTATGAAACCATTGTGAAGAACACTTAAAGAGATTTTATTAAGTTTAGAAATCAATACAAAGAAGATAAAACCCTAACTTGGGAAGCAAATAACTTTCTCTCCCCTAAAATTCTATCTCAACTCTCAAAAAGACCTCCCCCCTCACCACAAGGGTGGCTGGTCCTATATATAGGGATTTTACATAGTGGAGGACAGCTAATAAGGCCCCTATTTTTTGGATCTATCGTGCGATGTCTTCGGGCGTTTACATTGTGTTTTCTCGCGCGTACTCTTTGTCTTCGCACAACTCTCACACTTTACTGATGACTTTGTGACGTCACTGATTCCTTCATTTGAAATATGCTACGTGCGGCTCCCCTTCGCTCCTTAGTAATTCGGTTGCCTCGCATGATACTTACGTGTGCGGTATTTAACCCCTACAGAAATCAAGGTCATTGGACTACATAAATTACAGGTTTTATCACTTGAACTGCATAAGTTACCGGTTTAAACTTCAAGAGTTGTCTCAGGTAGCTAAGGAATTCATGGGAGGGGAAAGAGAGAAATTATAAATTTAATGAAGTCAAGGTTGAAGGAGAGTTATTTTTGATGAGATGATTGATAATCCCATTGAAGAAATTTCTCAAATTGAAACTTGAGTAGCTTCTGCAATTCCTCATCTTTAATCTCTTCTTTCCAAAATCTCCCAGTTTCAAAACATTGTTATGTTCCATCCTCAAACCCTGGAATTGAAGGAAAAAACCAAAGAAAAATATGTTTAAGCATCAACAAAACCAACGGCAAATCAAACATAAAATTAGCCCTAGACCAAATACTTTTAGTATTGTGCAGTATAGACTTATTCATGTTAGCTTTAACAGAGATCGAGTTTCTTGTTAGAATTTCTACAGCTTCTCTTTGCATTGATACAGAAAAAAAAATGTTTCCTTTGCTTCAATCGAATTCCGATCTCCAGTTCAGTGAATACCAATATCCACTTCAAATTCTACCTCTAAACCTTTGTAAACAGCTATACCCATGGCAGCGACGCAGTGGAAGTAAGCTGGTAATGGTTTAGGCTTTCTTTCAAACACTTTGTGTGTCTTTCAACTGGTTGTATTGTTTCTCTCTTTATGGCTTGATTAAGTTACTCTAAATCGATTTCCCTGCAAAGAATTGGCACCCGAAGCAATCCCCAATATCTCTTGATCATATATGGAGAATCTGAACCTAAAACAAACCCATTATGGCTTAATCAGGTTATCTGAGATTTTAGGACTCACACTTCTTCCTTACCTACTTCCAGCAGAGAAAGAAACAGAAACAAAGAACTGGAGAAGATGCCAATCAAATTGTATTCGTACATGGCAAGGCTTCTTATATATATATATAGAGCGTGGATCAAAGAACCCAAAAGACGGCTTAGGAAATTCGGTTAATTTCGGTGTTTGTTCAATAAATGGAAACTGCATGTTCGACCCTTTTTAAGAAACGAAGTTTTATTAGGAAATGTGTTCTTGTTTTGTCTTCCAATCGAACGCTCTAAAATAACCAAGTGTTGTGAGTTTTGTAGGAAACCCAAGGGATCCGACGAACGTCTATATAAAACATATAACCAATCGATCTGTGTCGTCGGATGACGAAATCGATGGTTGTAATTGTGAAGATACACAAACAACACTTCTTTTTATAATATATACTAGGTATCACGCCGGCCTGCGGCCGGCGCTCAACCTCTTGGCGATTTTCTAAAAGTTGTTCTAACCTCTTACCGATTTTCCATGTTCGGGCGGGTCTCAACCTTTTTAGAGTTTTGTTTATTGTACATTTAAATTAGTTAGTCGGGTCACTATAGCGTGTTTAATTAGTTGGATCACAGTAGCTGGAGGGGGCAGGGTCCTACGGCCCAGGCGGTCGAGAAAATTTAAAGGCAAATGTAGTGCCACATTTAAATTAATGTGTTAGTTGGTCATGTCTATAATAGTCGGCAACATATTTAGTTAGTCGAGTCATGGAACGGTCTATTTAGTTGGTCGTGCCATATTATATTATGTTAGTCAGTCGGGTCACTGTAGCGTGTTTAATTAGTTGGATCACAATAGCCGGAGGGCCCGGGTCCTACGACCCCAGCGGTCGAGAAAATTTAAAGGAAGATGTAATGCTACATTTAAATTAGTGCGGTAATTGATCATGTCTATAATAGTCGGGAGCATATTTAGTTAGTCGGGTCATAGCAGAACGGTCCCAATATTTTATGCTCGTGTCATATTATAGTGTGTTGGTTAGTCGGGACACTGTAGCGTGTTTAATTAGTTGGATCATAATAGCCGTAGGGGGACGGGTCCTACAGCCCCGGCGGTCGAGAAAATTTAAAGGCAGATGTAGTGTCCACATTTAAATTAGTGCGTTAATTGATCCTGTCTATAATAGTCGGGTGCATATTTAGTTAGTCAGGTCATAGCAGAACGGTCCCAATATTTAGTTGTTCGTGTCATATTATAGTGTGTTAGTTAATCGGGTCACTGTAACGTTTTTAATTGGTTGGATCATAGTAGCCGGAGGAGGCCGGGACCTATGGTCCTGGCGGTGGAGAATATTTAAAGGAAGATGTAGTGATGCATTTAAATTAGTGTGTTAGTTGATCCTGTCTATAATAGTCGACAACATATTTAGTTAGTCGGGTCATAGAAGAACGAACCCAATATTTAGTTGGTCGTTTCATATTATAGTGTGTTAGTTAATCGGGTCACTGTATGGCGTTTTTAATTGGTTGGATCATAGTAGCTGGAGGGGGTCGTGCCCTATGGTCCTGACGGTGGAGAAAATTTAAAGGCAGATGTAGTGCATCATTTAAATTAGTGTGTTAGTTGATCCTGTCTATAATAGTCGACAACATATTTAGTTAGTCGGGTCATAGTAGAACGATCCCAATATTTAGTTGGTCGTGTCATATTATAATGTGTTAGTCAATCGTATCATTGTAGCATGTTTAATTGGTTGTATCATAGTAGAGGAGGGGCGGGTCCTACGGCCCCGGCGGTCGAGAAAATTAAAAGGCAGGTATAGTGCACATATTTTAATTTGTGTGTTAGTTGGTCCTGTCTATACCAGTCCGTAGCATATTTAGTTAGTAGAGTCATAGCAGAACTGTCCCAATATTTAGTTGTTTATGTCATATTATGATTTGTTAGTCAGTCGGGTCACTGTAGCGTGTTTAATTGGTTGGATCATAGTAGCCGGAGGGGGCCGGGCCCTACGACCCTGGCGGTCGAGAAACTTTTTAAGGCAGATGTAGTGCTACATTTAAATTAATGTGTTAGTTGGTCATGTCTATAATAGTCGGCAACATATTTAGTTAGTCGAGTCATGGTAGAACGCTCCCAATATTTAGTTGGTCGTGTCATATTATAGTATGTTAGGTAGTCGGGTCATTGTAGCGTGTTTAATTGGTTGGATCATAGTAGCTGGAGGGGGCCGGGTCCTACGGTCCCGGAGGTCGAGAAAATTTAAAGGCAGATGTAGTGTTACATTTAAATCAGTGTGTTAGTTGGTCATGTCTATAATAGTCGGCGACATATTTAGTTAGTAGGGTCATGGTAGAATGGTCCCAATATTTAGTTGGTCATGTCATATTATAGTATGTTAATTAGTCGGGTCACTGTAGCGTGTTTAATTGGTTGGATCATAGTAGCCGGAGGGGGACGGGTCCTACGACCCTCGGCGGTCGAGAAAATTTAAAGGCAGATTTTATGCTACATTTAAATTAGTGTGTTAGTTGGTCATGTCTATAATAGTCGGCAGCATATTCAGTTAGTCGGGTCATCGTAGAATGGTCTTAATATTTAGTTGGTCGTTTCATATTATAATGTGTTAGTCAGTCGGGTCACTGTGGCGTGTTTAATTGGTTGGATCATAGTATCCGAAGGGGGCCGGGTCCTACGGCCCCGACGGTCGAGAAAATTTAAAGGCAGATGTAGTGCCCACATTTTAATCAGTGTGTTAGTTGGTCATATCTATAATACTCCGTAGCATATTTAGTTAGTCAAGTCCTGGCAGAACGATCCCAATATTTAGTTGGTCGTGTCATATTATAATGTGTTAGTCAATCTGTAGCGTGTTTAATTGGTTGGATCATAATAGCCGGAGGAGGCCGGGTCCTACGGCCCCGGCGGTCGAGAAAATATAAAGGCAGATGTAATGCTACATTTAAATTAGTGTGTTAGTTGGTCTTGTCTATAATAGTCGGCAGCATATTCAGTTAGTCGGGTCATCGTAGAACGGTCCTAATATTTAGTTGGTCGTTTCATATTATAATGTGTTAGTCAGTCGGGTCACTGTGGAATGTAGCATTACATCTTCCTTTAAATTACACGCCTAGAGAATCCCGGCTATGAATTTGATTTCTCTCTGTGTTAGTCAATCGGGTCACTGTAGCTTGTTTAATTGGTTGGATCATAGTAGTTGTAGGGGGCCGGGTCCTACGGTACCGGCGGTCGAGAAAATATAAAGGCAAATGTAATGCTACATTTAAATTAGTGTGTTAGTTGGTCCTGTTTATAATAGTCGGCAGCATATTCAGTTGAGCGGGTCATCGTAGAACAGTCATAATATTCAGTTGGTCGTTTCATATTATAATGTGTTAGTCAGTCGGGTCACTGTGGCGTGTTTAATTGGTTGGATCATAGTAGCCTGAGGGGGCCGGGTCCTACGGCCCCGGCGGTCGAGAAAATTAAAAGGCAGATGTAGTTCCCATATTAAAATTAGTGTGTTAGTTGGTCTGTCTATAATAGTCCGAAGCATATTTAGTTAGTCAGTTCATAGGAGAACGGTCCCAATATTTAGTTAGTCGTGTCATATTATAGTGTGCTAGTTAGTCGGGTCACAGTAGCGTGTTTAATTAGTTGGACCATAATAGCCGGATAGGGCCGGGAGGGTGGAGAAAATTTAAAGGCAGATGTAGTGTCCATATTAAAATTAGTGTGTTAGTTGGTCCTATCTATAATAGTCGGGAGCATATTTAGTTATTCGGATCATAGCAGAATGGTCTCAATATTTAGTTGGTCGTTTCCAATTATAGTGTGCTAGTTAGTCGGGTCATAGTAGCGTGTTTAATTAGTTGGACCATAGTAGCCGGAAGAGGCCGGGGCCTACGGTCCCGGCGGTGGAGAAAATTTAAAGGCAGATGTAGTGCGGACATTTAAATTAGTGTGTTAGTTGGTCCTGTCTATAATAGTCGAGAGCATATTTAATTAGCCGGTCCCAATATTTAGTTGGTCGTGTCATATTATAGTGTGTTAGTTATTCGGGTCATAATAGCGTGTTTAATTAGTTGGATCATAGTATACGGAAGGGGTCGGGTACGGCTCCGGCGGTGGAGAAAATTTAAAGACGGATATAGTGCCCACACTAAAATTAGTGTGTTAGTTGGTCATGTTTATAATAGTCAGGAGCATATTTAGTTAGTCGGGAGCATATTTAATTAGTCGGTCCCAATATTTAGTTAGTCGTGTGATATTATAGTGTGTTAGTTAATCGGGTCACAATAGCATGTTTAATTAGTTGGATCGTAGTAGCCGGAAGGGGCCGGGGCCTACAGTTCCGGCGGTGGAGAAAATTTAAAGGCAGATATAGTGCCCACACTAAAATTAGTGTGTTAGTTGGTCATGTCTATAATAGTCGGGAACATATTTAGTTAGACGGGTCATAGCAGAACGGTCCCAATATTTAGTTGGTCGCGTCATATTAATAGAGTTTTAGTCGGGTTAGAGTAGCGTCTTTAATTAGTTGGATCATAGTAGCCGGATAAGACCGGGGCCTACGGGCCCGGTTGTGAAAAAATTTTAAAGGCAGGTATACTACCGATATTAAAATTATTATATTAATTCGTCATGTTTATAATAGTCGAGAGCATATTTAGTTAGTGGAGAAAATTTAACAAAAATTCTTACAAAAATTCTTTACAAACCGTCCAAATGGAATCCCTATAAACCATGTAGACACATGAATACCCAAAAGAGGGACCCTTGTTAGCTCCAGGTGGGCAGGGCCCATTTTTCTTGTGTCCTGGCGGTTTTGACATTGTATATTTAGACGGTTCGTTAAGAATCACTCAAAATTTAAAGGCAGACGTCGTGTCATGAGCAGTCACAATTCATTATCCAGCTTATTTAAAAAAAAAAAATGAAACTGCTGTTGTATTTTGAAAGAAATTAAGTGCCCATCCATGCATGGAACGACAAATAGATGGCAGTAGTCACTTTCGGTAAGGGGGATTGACAAATGGCTAGCTAGTTAGGCAGACAACAGTCACTTTTAGTGAAGTGACATAGGCGGCATGAATAAAATTCAGCCGGCTAGATATATAACAGGCCAAGAAGCCTCAGTGCTTAAAAAATAAATATTGTTTAGATATCCGGAAAAGTTATTGACAGATTTATGTAATTCCTCGATAACTTGTAACAGCACTCGGCGGCTAATAATACTAACTTGACAGTTTGTCAAGATTGAATTTTAATTCCTCGATAACTTGAGTTCAAAATCTTCCCATTTTTCTGCTAATAAGACGGTTACCCAAAAGCACTGATTGAAGAAATTTCACCCGAAACTCTTGGCCAGTGGCTTATAAGTAATGTCTCAGAAAGACGGGCGTGGTAAGCTTATT
This sequence comes from Papaver armeniacum, assembly GCA_023531295.1. Taxonomy (NCBI): domain Eukaryota; kingdom Viridiplantae; phylum Streptophyta; class Magnoliopsida; order Ranunculales; family Papaveraceae; genus Papaver; species Papaver armeniacum. The sequence continues at coordinate 430,706 of JAJJWW010015208.1, forward strand.
GAAGACTGTTCATATAGGCTTCCTAATGGCAATAATTGTATTGAAGAATTTCGTGTGTTGTTTTGTGATTTCACTGCTAAAGGTTTTTCGGAATACAACAACATCTTCCATAACATGTTTGTCTAACTTGAACCCACCAGATCCATTTTCTATCAAATTCGCAAGAGAATCAAAATCCATTGCGAAACATGGTGGAACTAAATGGCACAAATCTTCATCATTCCATGTTTCATGTGCTGAAAAACGGCCTAAATCTCACCCAAAATAGCACCATCTTACTGCCAACTTGAGATTCGATTCAAACCAAAGATTCCCACTTCTTTAATCTCCTAACCTTAATCGAATTCGACTACACCCCTCGAATCAGCCACAATTGATGGCATCAGCATTTTCTTCTTCCATGTTGACAAACTAAACCCTTGTAAACATCCAGTGGACTCGTAACACCCATTAGAACCTCCACAACAACTTCAAAAACTACTTATCCACTACTACTTGTATGAGTATACCTCAATGTTAGTATTTTCCATCTATTCCATGCTCAAGAAGCCTTTATTGGAAATCCTGCACAAAAACATAAAACTTTCTTGTTTACAGTAAACAAAGAATCACAAAACCAATTTATAGCGCAAACTCAAAAGAAACTTAACATACAGTTAACTCTTCCAACCATTCTTAATCTCTTACATCCATCACCGTGAATCGATGGAAGATAACCATCCCCATCATTTGATTTCTCGCCTAAACCCTAATCAAAATCGATGGCAGACAATCATTCCCATCCACAACAACTGAACTACACAATCTTCAGTTCCATCTCCACTTCAAATTCTTCTAAACAGCCAATGAATCCATGGTAGCGACCCAGTGGAAACAAACAGGTAATGATTCAGGATTTCTGCCTAACTTCAATTGATAGTCCTGTTTTTCTCTTTATGGCTCGAAAAAGAGGGAGGATCAGAATTGGTAGAAAAAAAGAGGAAGGAAACCATGATATCAATGGAAACATATAACGAACCAACCCGGGCAGTGAACTTACCTTTTGTATGCAGCTAGAACCCAAATTTTGTCTTCACCAGCTGAAGTATATATTTGTATCACTAAGTTTATCCTCTTCTACACCAATAAGATGCTCCACATTAGCTTTAAATTTCCTGAATATCAAGTCCGCTAAGCTCATCATCATTCTCAAAAAGGTCTACCATATCGTTTTATAAGTTGCTTCTTTCGAACCTGTTGCCCGGATAACAAAACATACACTAAAAGAAAAGAAAAACCAACACCATTCTAAAATTCAAATAAAGAATGCCTTTACACCTCAATATTTAGATGCCTCCACCGCCTAAGTTAGATAAATGAGTTGTTTAACTCCTTTACACATTCTTTCTTTGGTGAATCCATTACGTAAAACTCTTTTATCTAAAGCTGAGAGTATAAATTATGGAATCCTGCAGTTGGTAAACAAAAATTTTAGTCACATTATTGCGCAAAGTAACTTATTATTAACCCCACAGCTTGATATTTCTGTATGAACCAACAGTAAATAAACTCAACTATAAAACTCAACGCAGTTGTGCAAGTCTGCACATTCATCATTGTATCTACCCCGCGTGTTTCTACTGCATCAATGACCACTAAACAGACTACTCACATCAATATTTTCTCCAATATCAATAGGACCTTGTTGAGTTTGCCACCCGAATATCAACCGAACAAAAATATTGAATTACCTTGATTTAGATTGCTCGTAAGAAAAGGAAACCCCTTCAACTAAAACAGATAAAATACCATTAGTTAGGGCTTATCGCAATTTTCCCTGGAAAGAATGCTCAATTTTTTTCAATATTGAATCTTTTAAGGTACACTTGGAAGAGACGTGGCATTTAACAAAGCACCTCAATCTCACCACAACCTGGAAAAAATAAATGAAACTGATGATTAGTGTAAATTACCTCTGTTTGATACTAATAATCCAATTATTCCTTGGACGCAAGATAAACTGGAGGCGCAAATGATGGAATATTGATAGCTGTTAAAGGGCAGAACCTGATAAGCTTCTTGAGGTACCTCTTGGAAAACTTACACCTAATAACTATTCAATCAACTGTTCCTTTCTAGACAATGTAAATATACATTCTAGACATTCCTGTAGATCAATTGTAAGTTTACTGTAAACATTTGTGATATCAATACAATTTTTTTAATTCTGAGCACTCTAAATATATTACCATAAACAGAACCAATTATCAAACTGAAGGCTAGCAAGTTCTCTTGCTAATCTTACCAGTCTGTACACAGTACCACCAGAAGCCAGCAAGTACTTCCCGTTGACTTCCTCTCGCACCTGTTCTTACACACCACCAGTTCTTGGACCTCTTAAATCATCTGGACGTCCAACACCACCTAATGTCAGTTTACCGTCACCAGCTACACAACCTGAACTTTACCACCAGAAACCTTAGCATCAAATTGCAGCTCTTAGTGAATAATTTCCTTCAATCACAGAATTTTAATAATTGAGTATACTCAATTATTAACTATTTTATCTGTGTAAACTTGTTTAAAGATTTGTACAATGGAGTCAGCAGCTCATGATATTGTACAATCTTCTTATCAAATGGTTTTCTTACCTCCGGTAGTCTGTCAAAGTAATATTTAACCTCTTATGTCATGATCCAGATTCCAGATGATATATGCTTTGCACAGCAAGAGTTACAGAAATATGCCCCTGGCTATCTGTAATATACATGTGATTCCGTTGAGAGTTGAGACTACATCGATACAGTTTTCGCAAGTTTTTCTGCAATTAAATTGTTTAGCTCAGAACACTTGTTTGGTAGTAAAACATGTATTATCATATTTGTACATCAGCTAAAAAAAAGAATAACATAAACAAAAAACTACGTCAATCATTAACCTTCTCCAGCTAAAATACCAAGAGGAGCTGAAAGTTCTCTGAATGGAGCCTTATAAAACGCCAATCGGCCAACATGGCCAAACTACCACAGAAGAAACATCTGTGAACTTTGCATTGCTTAGGTCTTCCTTAACTTTCTCAGTTTCGGCAACCAAAGATGCAGACAACTTAATTATATTCAATATAACCTAGCTAACAATCCAAACTGTAAGAATGTCAACCAAAACAGAAAACAACATTATTTGTAGAACACGGTTAAATACCGGCAATTGGACCTGACGTGAATCGAACACGTAACCTTCTGACATGGAGTCAGATGCGCTACCGTTGTGCCACAGATCTGTGATTTCAAATACTTGTCTTATAATCTGGGACAGAACTAAGATTTATCTCCGATGACAGTCTTTTCAATAGAAAAAATGGTAACTGAGAAAAAGGGAAATAAATCAACCATACTTTGTGCAGCAGTAGTTGTATTGAACTATATTCTCACATTTGATCCAGTGTAGTACTTGCTGGCTATATATATCATTCAAGATATCACAGGGTAATCATCCACTCAAACACTAAGCATAAATAATAATTAATTAAGCATTGACTGTAATGTTACTTACAATACCATAAATTAGAATTAATCAAATACTAAGCTTGAAAGAGACAGAAATTTACCAATTTCCATTGCAATCAAACTTGTTGCTATGCTAGCCAATCTATTAGAAGCTCCATTGGAAGAACATTGTAGTGCCAATCAATACCTGCAAAACAAACAACAGAGCTGCCATGGACACTGCTATAACTCTATCAATACAGAGAAATTATTAGAATTCTTCTTCTAACTCTTTATAAACAACCAACGAATCCATGGCAGCAACCCAGTGGAACCAAACTGGTAATGGTTCAGAATTGATTGTCCTGGTTTTGTCTTTATGGCTCGATTAGTTGCTCCAAATTGATTTCAATGGAAAGAACTCGAATACAAAGCAAACCCATATCTCTTGATCATATAACGCATTCATTAACCACCTAAAAAGGCGGCAACAAGATTACGTTTCTTCCCTGTTCTCACCGCCAAACGATAACCTAGATTTATTGCAACTCGATTCCATCTCCCTACACATAATTTCAATCCAAATCAAACCCATAACGGATTTATCAGGCTATGAAATATTCAGGCTAGACACCCTTCTTCCCTATCTGCTGCCATTCAAGTCGTATCAATTCATATTCAGAAAAAACAAATAAAGACTTGGGAGTTATGACTTGCAGGAATTGGCTAGGGAGAAATATTACCAGATTACCAACATGCATGTTATTTTCCTATAACCAAACATCCTTTGGAGAGAATAAACAAATTGCGAGATTCAGAATACAAAGTTCATAATCAATTACCTTAATTTGACCATCACCAGAACTAATTGCAAAAAAAAAAAAAAAAAAAAAAAAAAAAAAAAAAAAGGACTAAATCATGTCAAAAGAGTTCTGTGAAAGAACAATATAATAGAATTCCTTCTAAAATTAGGGTATGCTTGGATTAGAACCCCAGAAATTAGAAAAAGCTAGTAAAATTTTGATTACCTGAGGATCAACACAACCTTGATTTGGTTTCAGGTACATATATTTTTCTCCCGAAACCCTTTTTCTTCTCCTGACAAACTAAATCAGATAAAAAGCAAAATAAAAAAAAAATACATTCATTCAATTTCTGAAATCATTACAAAAATCTCTTCTCACCTAGCAAATCTCTTTAATTAAATTGATAATCAATTATAGAAATCGATAAAGAAAAGTAAAAATACATTAAACATACCAAGAGTATTATAGATCTCCTATCATGGAAGACAACCCTGCAAGCTGCGAGCATTAGAAAAATCAATTACTAATACCAATTTTTAACTCAAACTGTGAAATTATTCGGGTATTTTTACAAAGACCTGTTATGCATGACTTTGATAATGGAGAACCAGCTTTTGGTTTGATTTCTTAGCCCTTCTAAATATGCTTTCCTACAATGAATTCAATTCTCATACAAACCCACATAAATTCGAAACAACACTAACTTCTCAAAATTAATGCAGAACCGTTTCGTCATAACCCATCACCATCATCAACGACAACAGCTATTTGTTCTTCCAACTGTGATCTCAAACGTCCAGCCTGAAATTTTTGGCTTGAAATTCTTTTCCTAAACCCTTTACAACAACTCCAGTCTCGATCCATAACTAATACCGCGCCATAAAAAGAGAGAGGATAATCCACGCAAAAAAAAAAAAAAAATCTGAATTTCGTCTAGGGTTTTTATGCGTTACCTTATTCTTCTTCAATTCATCTTCATCATCATCTTTCAGGTCTGCCTCTAAAGCACAAAATAAAAACCCTGAAAAAAACCAACAAACTGTTGTCAGGAATTATAACAAAGAAGAAAGGAAGAAAAAGGAAGAAGAAAAACATAAAAAACAAAACTCTGGACGTTTTGCTTGAGAAAGGAATAAATTGTTGGGAGGAAGGAATACATGTTTGAGTTTTATCGGGAATATATGTTTCTTAAACGTATTCGAACGGACGGAATTTTAATAAGGTCGTTTTCTATTATTAGGCCGGGCCAAGGCATCATCCACGCCGTCAAAAAAATTATATGTCCCGATCGAACGCACACGATATATCCCCGGCCGACGATATATCCAGGCCCTAGGATCGCCGAATCCGACGAACATCTTTGTCCCGCACACAAGGACCACTTCTCCTTAATAAAGAGACTAGGTATCACGCCGGCCTGCGGCCGGCGCTCAACCTCTGGTCGATTTTCTGAAAAGTTTTTCTAAGCTTATATAACTTATAAAATATAATATAATCCAATGAAAAACAAATATAATATGGAGATTTACTTAAATAATCAATATATAAAGTTTATATTAATTAAAGATACTAACAATAATATAATTAAACGTTAACTGAAAATACTAAGACAAATCCCTCAACCTTTTTAGAGTTTTGTTTATTGTTCATTTGTTTGGTCAGTCGATCAGTATCTATCCGTGCAATTTTAGTATGTGATCATAGAAGAAGGGTCCTAATATTTAGTTGGTCGTATCATATTGTAGTGTGTTAGTTATTCAGGTTACAGTAGCGTATTTAATTAGTTGGATCAAGTAGCCGAAAGGGGCTGGGGCCTACGGCCCCGGCGGTGGACAAAATTTAAAGGAAGAAGTAGTGCCCACATTTAAATTATTGTGTTAGTTAGCCCTATCTATAATAGTCGGGAGCATATTTAGTTAGTCGGGTCATAGCAGAGAGATCCCAATATTTAGTTGGTCGTGTCATAGTATAGTGTGCTAGTTAGTCGGGTCACAATGGTGTGTTTAATTAGTTGGACCATAGTAGCCGGATAAAGGCCCCGGCGGTGGAGAAAATTTAAAAGAAGATATAGTGCCCACATTAAAATTAGTGTGTTAGTTGTACTGTCTATAATAGTCGGGAGCATATTTAGTTAGTCGGATCATAGCAGAACGGTCCCAATATCTAGTTAGTCGTGTCATATTTAGTTAGTCGGGTCATAGCAGAACCGTCCCAATATTTAGTTGCTCGTATCATATTATAGTTTGTTAGTTTGTCGGGTTCACAGTAGCGTGTTTAATTAGTTGGATCATAGTAGCCGGAAATGCCGGGGCCTACAGCCCCGGCGGTGGATAAATTTTAAAGGCAGATATAATGCCCACATATTTATAGTTGGTCGTATCATATTATAGTGTGTTAGTTAGTCGGGTCACAGTAGCGTGTCTAATTAGTTGGATCATTATAGCCGGATAGGGACGGGCCTACGATCCCGGCGGTCGAGAAAATTTCAAGGCAGATGTAATGCCCACATTAAAATTAATGTGCTAGTTGATCCTGTCTATAATGATCGGGAACATATATAGTTGGTCAAGGTCATAGCAGAACAGTCCCAATATTTAGTTGGTGGTGTCATTGTTGCGAAAATCTTACACAGTCATCATATGTAAAACCAAAAAAAGTTTACAACGGAGCATCCTTTATTGAGAACGACCGGATAATCAAAAATATTGCACATGGTCATCATAGTATAATGTAATGTTGACTGACTAATAGAAATTCCAAAGCCAGCTAAGCTAAGATTACCTAGTGAACAGCCATCATCATTAAACATGATCCATCCATGTAGGGGGAAGATGTCAAACTTCCATCAGTTTTGGAACTTTCCTAGCTTTACTGATGGTGCCAAAAAAATCTGAGAATACAGAGTTCTTTTCTTTTTATATCATTACACATATAAACCTTCGCATGAGCACTTGACTCCATGATGAATCTCTTTTAGCTTGTTGTAGACTTTTGAGAATTTGTGATAAGGTTGTTGACTTTTAGTTGATTACGGACCCACCAAATCTTCCATAAACAACTGATCACAGATCCAAAGAATGCTTTTCAACTTTGAGGAACTATACTGATTGCGTACAATGTAAAGTTGTTCGAAAAACTGAATTGCAGACCTAATTTAACCCAAACACGATATGAAACCATCTAAAAAAAGTAGTGGCATAATGACAGCTGAAGTTAAAGATTTCATAAATCGAGTGATTTGCACCAAGAGAACACCTAGTTAGTTGGAAACGATGTGAATACCTAAGTTGATCTGTGACAACTCTACCGTAAAATAACTTCCATGTTAACCACGCTCGTTTAGGAAGAATTGATGCTTCCCACAACGATGGAAAGTCTGATTGTATCTTTTGGGAGACTTGTATGCTCGTTTACAGTGAGTTCAACTGATCCTCTGGTCATAAATAAAACCAGGGTTTCTATTCAATTCATTATAATCAAACTGCTAAATTAAAAAAAAAAAAAAACATATTCGATGAAGAAATTAAGAAACTGTAAGATAGAGATCAAAATATGGTTAGCGATAGAATTTCTTCTAAGAAATATATAATGATAAGATCCCTAACCAATAGCTTTGCTTCAATGGAATTTCCTCGAGAAAGTTCATTAACACCCTATAGTAGGACCAGGAATTTGAAGAGGGAAGGCGAGAAGAGGGTTTGGATGAGGTTTTGAAGAGATAATGAACCTAAATTAGAAAAAGCAAGAATTTAATTACCCGTGGTGACAAAGCCCGATTTGGGTTTCAAGATAATCTTTTTAATCTTTCTAAACCCATCTTGAACTTGAAATTCATCTCGATGAATCACTAATAATCTTGTAAACCCATCTCAATGAATCACCAATTGATGGAAACAACGTCAAATCGCAACCCTAGCTCCTCCCGGATCCGAATCAAACTCGATCATTCTCCATAACTCTTCAATCTCGATCATTATCATCCTGGCTCTCTGTTGAATCCAATTTCTCGATCTATCCGAAATCTGCTTTTGAGATATTCGATTAAGAAGTTCGAGTAACTATTTAGGGTTCGCATAGTTAATACCAAAGAAGAAGCCGATGCCTTCTTAATTTTCTTAAGATATATGTGTACAAAGATACAGTGTATACGGGCCTAAATTAGCCTAAACAGAATCGACCGATCTCGGCCACAGGATCGGATCTCAACTGCCACGAATGACTTTTTCGGCCGCTTTTTTCCAGGCCACAGGATCGTCAATCCTACGGTCATGTATGCCTGCGACCGGCGCTCAACCTCTCGTCGATTTTGGAAAAGTTGTTATGGCTTATATATCTATAATGTATAATATAGCTAAACAATATCTAAAGTTTAAATTAATTAAAGATTTAATACCTAAACAACAATAAAATTGAACATTAATTGAAAATAGTCGAGAGCAAAACCTTTTTAGAGTATTATTTATTGTTTGGTCGGTCGAACAATGTCATAGTAGTGTGTTTAGTTAGGGGACCATAGTAGATGGATAGGGGGCCGGGGACGTTAGAGAAAATCTAAAGGCAGATGTAGTGCCCAAATACTTAGTTGGTCGTATCATATTATAGTGTGTTAGTTAGTCAGGTCACAGTAGCGTTTTTAATTAGTTGGACTCTAGTAGCCAGATAGGGGGCCGGGGCCTATGGCCCCGGCGGTGGAGAAAATTTAAAAGCGGTAGTAGTGCCCACATTAAAATTAATGTGTTAGTTGGTCATATCTATCACAGTCGGGAGTATATTTAGTTGGTCGGATCATAGCAGAACGGTCCTAATATTTAGTTGGTCGTCATATTATAGTGTGTTAGTTATTCGGGTCACAGTAGCGTGTTTAATTAGTTAGTTCATAAACCCACAAGGGGCCGGGGCCTTCGGCCCCGACGAAGGAGAAATTATAAAGGCAGAAGTAGTGCCCACATTTAATTAGTGTGTCAGTTAGTCCTTTCTATAATAGTCGGGAGCATGTTTAGTTAGTCGGGAGCATATTTAATTAGTCGGTCCCGATATTTAGCTGGTCGTGTCATATTGTATTGTGTTTGTTAGTCGGGTCACAATAGCGTGTTTTATTAGCTGGATCATAGTAGCCGGATAGGGCCGGGGCCTACGGCCCCGGCGGTGGAGAAAATTTAAAGGCAGATATAATGCTCACATTAAAATTGGTGTGTTAGTTGGTCCTTTCTATAATAGTCTGGAGCATATTTATTTAGTCGGGTCATAGCAGAACGATCCCAATATTTAGTTGGTCGTGTCATATCATAGTGTGTTGGTTAGTCGGGATACAGTAGCGTGTTTAATTAGTTGGATCATAGTAGCCGGAGGGGGTTGGGGCCTATGGCCCCGGCGGTCGAGAAAATTTAAAGGCAGATGTAGTGCCCATATTTAAATTAGTGCGTTAGTTGATCTTGTCTATAATATTTGGGAGCATATTTAGTTAGTCGGGTAATAGTAGAACGGTCTCAATATTTAATTGGTCGTGTCATATTATAGTGTATTAGTTAGTCGGGTTACTGTAGCATGTTTAATTAGTTAGATCATAGTAGCCGGTGGGGGGCGGGTCATACGTCCCCGGTGGTCGAGAAAATTTAAAGGAAAATGTAGTACCCACATTAAAATTAGTGCATTAGTTAGTCCTGTCTATAATAGCAAAAAGAGATTAGAGCAGTAGTCATAGTTCCATGAGTCATAATATTTAGTTGGTCGTGTCATATTATAATGTATTGGTTAGTCAGGACACTGTAAAGTATTTAATTAGCTGGATCATAATAACCGTAGGGGGCCGGGTCCTACAGCCCCTGCGGTCGAGAAAATTTAAAGGCATATGTAGCCCACATTTAAATTAATGCATTAGTTGATCTGTTCTATAATCGTCGGCAGCATATTTAGTTAGTCTGGTCATAGTAGAACGGTCTCAATATTTAATTGGTCGTGCCCACATTTAAATTAGTGTATTAGTTGGTCCTGTCTATAATAGCTAGGAGCATATTTAGTTAGTCGGGTCATAGCAAAACGATACCAATATTTAGTTACTCCGGAGTTTGTTCATCCTGAAAACTTAAGTAAGGCCGCCAGCGCTCAACCTCTCGTCGATTTTTGAAAAGTTGTTCAATGTTTATATATATTAAAATATAATATGGACAATTTAATGGCAGATGTAGTGCCCACATATTTAGTTAATCGTATCATATTATAGTGTATTAGTTAATCGGGTCTCAGTATCGTATTTAATTGATTGGATCATAGTAGCCGAAGGGGGCCGGGTCCTATAGCCCCGGCGGTCGAGAAAATTTAAAGGAAGATGTAGTGCTACATTTAAATCAGTGTGTTAGTTGGTCATATCTATAATAGTCGACAACATATTTAGTTAGTGGGGTCATGGTAGAACGGTCCCAATATTTAGTTGGTCGTGTCATATTATAGTATATTAGTTAGTCGGGTCACTGTAGCGTGTTTAATTGGTTGGATTATAGTAGCTAGGAGGGCCGGGTCCTACGGCCCGGCGTGGTCGAGAAAATTTAAAGGAAGATGTAATGCTACATTTAAATTAGTGTGTTAGTTGAAAATGTCTATAATAGTCGTCAAGCATATTGATTAGTAGGGTCATCGTAAAACGGCCCAATATTTAGTTGGTCGTGTCATATTATAATGTGTTAGTCAATAATGGTCCTTTGTAGCGTGCTTAATTTGTTGGATCATAGTAGCCGGAGGGGGCCGGGTCCTACGGCCCCGGCGGTCGAGAAAATTAAAAGTCAGATGTAGTGCCCACATTTTAATTAGTGTGTCAGATGGTCCTGTCTGTAATTGTCCGCGGCATATAATTAGTTAGTCGGGTCAAAGCAGAACGGTCTCAATATTTAATTAGTCGTGTCATATTATAATTTGTTAGTCAGTGGGGGTCACTGTAGCGTGTTTAATTGTTTGGATCATAGTAGCCGGAGGGGGCCGAGTCTTATGGCCCCGGCGGTCGAGAAAACTAAAAGGCAGATGTAGTGCCCACATTTTAATTAGTGTGTCAGTTGGTCCTGTCTATAATTGTCCGCGGCATATTTAATTAGTCGGGTCAAAGCAGAACGGTCCCAATATTTAATTGGTCGTGTCATATTATAATTTGTTAGTCAGTGGGGTCATTGTATCGTGTTTAATTGGTTGGATCATAGTAGCCGGAGGGGGCCGGGCCCTACGGCCCCGGCGGTCGAGAAAATTTTAAGACAGATGTAGTGCTACATTTGAATTAAAGTGTTAGTTGGTCCTGTCTATAATAGTCGACAACATATTTAGTTAGTCGGGTTATGGCAGAACGGTCCCAATATTTAGTTGACCGTATCATATTATAGTGTGTTAGTTAGTCGGGTCACAGTAACCGGATAGGGCGCGGCCGGTAGAGAAAATTTAAAAGCTGATACAGTTCCCACATTAAAATTAGTGTGTTAGTTGGTAATGTCTATAATATTTGGGAGTATATTTTGTTAGTCGGGTGCATGTGAACGATCCCAACATTTAGTTAGTCGTGTCATGTTATAGTGTGTTAGTCAGCCGGGTCATAGTAGCGTGTTTAATTAGTTGAACTTGAATCATAGTAGTCGTGCCCACATTAAAATCAGTGTGTTAGTTGGTCATGTCTAAAATAGTCGGGGGCATATTTAGTTAGTCGGGTCATAACAGAACGGTCCCGATATTTAGCTGGTCGTGTTATATTATAGTGTGTTAGTTAGTCGGGTCACAGTAATGTGTTTAATTAGTTGGATCATAGTAGACGGATAAGGTCGGGGCCTACGGCACCGACGGTGGTGAAAATTCAAAGGAAGATGTAGTGCCCACATTAAAATTAGAAGGTTAGTTGGTCCTGTCTATATTAATCGGGAGTTTATTTATTTAGTCCATCCATAGCAGAACGGTCTCAATATTTAGTTGGCCGTGTCATATTTTAGTGTGTAGTTAGTCGGGTCATAGTAACGTGTTTAGTTAGTTGGACCATAGTAGCATGATAGTCGGGGCCTACGGCCCCGGCAGTGGAGAAAATTTAAAGACATATATAATCCCCACATAAAAATTAGAAGGTTAGTTGGTCATGTCTATAATAGTCGGGAACTTATTTAGTTAGTCCATCCATAGCATAACGGTCAATATTTAGTTGGCCGTGTCATATTATAGTGTGCTATTTAGTCGAAGTCACTGAGTAGCATGTTTAGTTGGACCATAGTAGCTGGGATGGCGGGGCCTACGGCCTGACAAAGTGGATAAAATTTAAAGGAAGATGAAGTGCCCACATATTTAGGTTGTCGTATCATATTATAGTTTGTTAGTTAGTCGGGTTACAGTAGCGTGTTTAATTAGTTTGATCATAGTAACCGGAAAGCCAGGACCTACGGCCCCGGCGGTGGAGAAAATTTAAAAGCAGATATAGTGCCCACATATTTAGTTGGTCATATTATACTGTGTTAGTTAGTCGGGTTACAGTAGCCAGAAAGCCGGGACCGTAGAGAAATTTTAAAAGCATATGTATGGCCCACATATTTAGTTCGTCGTATCATATTATAGTTTGTTAGTCGGGTTACAGTAGCGTGTTTAATTAGTTTGATCATTGTAACCGGAAAGCCGGGACCTACGGCCCCGGCGGTGGAGAAAATTTAAAAGCAGATACAGTGCCCACATATTTAGTTGGTCGTATCATCATATTATAGTTTGTTAGTTAGTCGGGTTTCTGATGGCGTTTTTAATTAGTTTGATCATAGTAACTTAAAGCGGGCCGTAGAAAATTTAAAGCGAGATATAGTGCCCACATATTTAGTTAGTCGTATCATATTATATTGTGTTAGTTAGTCGGGTTACAGTAGCGCGTTTAATTAGTTTGATCATAGTAACCGGAAATCCAGGACCTACGGCCCGACGGTGGAGAAAATAGTTTGATCATAATAGCGGGAAAGCCGGGACCCACGGCCCCGACGGTGGAGAAAATTTAAAAGCAGATATTGTGCCCATATTAAAATTATTGTGTTAGTTGGTCCCGTCTATAATAGTCGGGAGCATATTTAGTTGGTCGGGTCATAGTAGAACTGTCCCAATATTTAGTTGATCGTGTCATATTATAGTGTGTTAGTTAGTCGGGTCACAGTAGCGTGTTTAATTAGTTGGATCATAGAAGCCGCTAGAGCCGGGACCTACGGCCCCGGCGGTGGTGAAATTTTAAAAGCATATATATGGCCCACATATTTAGTTTGTCGTTTCATATTATAGTTTGTTAGTCGGGTTACAGTAGCGTGTTTAATTAGTTTGGTCATAGTAACCGGAAAGTCGGGGCCGTGGAGAAAATTTAAAAGCGAGATGCTTGGCCACATATTTAGTTGGTCGTATCATATTATAGTTTGTTAGTTAGTCGGGTTCTGATATCGTGTTTAATTAGTTTGATCATAGTACCGGAAGCAAGGAACCTACCTCTTGCCCCGGTGGAAAAATTTAAAAGCAGATATAGTGCCCACATATTTAGTTAGTCGTATCATATTATATTGTGTTAGTTAGTCGGGTTACAGTAGCGTGTTTAATTAGTTTGATCATAGTAACCGGGACCGCGGTGGAGAAATTTTAAAAGCAGATGTATGGCCCACATATTTAGTTCGTCGTATCATGTTATAGTTTGTTAGTTAGTCGGGTTACAATAGCGAGTTTAATTAGTTTGATCATAGTAACCGGAAAGCCCTACTTCCCGGCGGTGGAGAAAATAGTTTGATCATAGTAGCCGGAAAGCCGGGACCCACGGCCCCGGCGGTGGAGAAAATTTAAAAGCAGATATTGTGCCCATATTAAAATTATCGTGTTAGTTGGTCCCGTCTATAATAGTCGGGAGCATATTTAGGTTGTCGGGTCATAGTAGAACTGCCCCAGTATTTAGTTGATCGTGTCATATTATAGTGTGTTAGTTAGTCGGGTCACAGTAGCGTGTTTAATTAGTTGGATCATAGAAGCCGCTAGGGTCGGGACCTACGGCCCCGTCGGTGGAGAAAATTTAAAGGCAGATATAGTGCCCACATTAAAATTAGTTTGTTAGTTGGTCATGTCTATAATAATCGGGAGCATATTTAATTAGCGTGTTTCATTAGTTGGATCATAGTAGTCAAATTAGCCAGGGCCACCTATTTTATTTTATTTTTGGAATTAATATTTAGCATTAGGATTAACCGTTTTTAATTAGGAATTATGTTGGAACAGGAAATCTAACTATATTAGGAAACTTAGTAACGATAAATGTTGGCCGGATCCCGCAACCCGGCCGCTTAGTTTCTTTTTGGAAATTTGCTAGTTTATTTTTTCGGTATTTTGTTGGTCGAGTCAATTTTCTATTATTTCGACTTCCGTTTATTGTTTATATAGTTGGTTGGTCCATGTCTAAACACTTACTTTTGAACCAGCCTATAAAATAGTTGGTTGGACATATTATCGTACTTAATTAGTTGGGTCATCATAGACGGCGCCCTATGAGGTACGACTAACGGGTGTTTATTAGATGGTTAAGGTAATATCGTCATCGTAAATCGTAAGCATGTAAGGTTTTCACCTACTCGATAATAGCTACGCCATCTGGTGGGAGTCGAACCCACAACTACATGGTGGAGAACCATGTGCTCGCCATTTGAGCTAAGATAGCAACTACCACTTCCTATTGTAAGTTGGAAGAGAGGTTACCTTCCTCTTACTCTAAGCGAGTCATCTACCCAGAAACAAAGTCTTGAGCAGCATTTCACTTTCGGAAAGTAGAGATTAGAGCTCTGAAAGTTGATTAAATTCCCACTAAGAAACCTTGTATAGCTAGGCAAATGTCAACAATTTATCGTTAAACTAAAACAAAAAGAGAATAATTTATGTTGAACTACTACCGTTTTAGACAGCTAATCTGAGTGTACAAGAGTAGGCAATAGGATACTCACCAAAGTGACACAACAACGATTTGCTGACATGTCTAGCTAATCAAGTTCAATCAAGTTCAAAACCACTAAACACAAAAAAAAAAAAAAAAAAAAAAACCAAACTTAATTACCAAGATAATTTTGGTCGAGCCAACTATCTCAAGGCAACCTCTCCAGCTCCTTGTTGCTGTCAAACTACATGACCACTTTGAAGGTCTATCCGACGACAAAATCCTTTGAACTATGATTGGCAATCACCCACAAAAATATGATTAAATCCAGTAATTATGTCAATTACTGGTGATACTATAATTATGTCAATTATAGTAATATGACAAACTTGTAACCTCGCACCTGGGCCGAGCTCCAGTGTCCCTTCGAGTAGCATCTCCAACATATTTCACAGATTTCGCAAGCCTTGAGCTGCCCGCTCGAGCTTGTTTCCGTCTCTGGTGATACTATAATTGGGCCTTCTAGATAATCTATCGAGCACAAAATAAAATAAAGACAAAATTCCATCAATACGAATCATGATAATATTCCATCAACTGATCCCGAAACATAAAATAAAGATAACGAAAGCACGGGTTCAATCAGAGAGAACCCACCAAAATCAAATTAAATAATGTACTTTTTTGTGTCATCTCTCGAACACTTGCAATCACGGTTGTGCGAGTTGCAACATGTCCATGTTGATTGCGGGACTTTTAAATGTCGTGTCTAATTAATGGAACCATAATATGATGTCGAAACAAATTAATCTAAGCCAATAATGTACCTTTCTTTCTTGCTTGTTGATACAAAAGCAACACTACAACAACACCCTTTCCTCACTTAAATAATTATCAACATCTAAACATTACAAAATTCAAACACGAGAGGTGTGAGATGCCGCTCCAATTGATCTTAGTGGACACAACTCCAACTGATCTTAACGGGATAGCATTCAACTGATCTTAACGGGATAGCATTCAACTGATCTTAAGCTGTTGCGTCGGACTTTATACTAAGACTGCAACCTTTTATAGTTAAAGAACAACATCATGTCACGAACTTAACCAATAGATGGCAAAATCAAGAGCATCAACTGGAAAGAAAGCTTGGTGATGTAGCATGTTGTTCATTATTAGAAAGACTTATGGGATTTAGGATTGAGGAATGCCCTGGATGCAATTTTAGTAGAAAGACCAAGTACACCTATGAAATAAACACTTTTGTCTTTATCACTACGGTTAATATCAATACACCACAGAGTAAACTTTGCTTTAGTCCCCCTAGTCCACAAACAATACCCATCGCCTATAGCTTTTGTAAATCGAAAATATATATAAATAAAAATTGTATTTTGCTTTTCATTTTCTACAGAATTAACTAACTGTATACCTGTATTATTATCCTTTCTATCCTCCAACTTCTCTAGCCCACAAAAATTGAATTTCTTCAGTTCATAAATAAAAAATGAATTATGTATTGGAGAATTTGATACATCGACATTTAGTTGCTCAATCTTAGAAAAATCTGTTCAACTACATTATATATCGGTATGAAACAATCTTGTATCCACTGATTGGTTGTGCAAAATCTTTAAATGGAGAACATTTGTCCATCCAAAATCGAGCAAAGGGTTACATACTCCTTGGGTATTTGAGTTTCCTAGTGTAATTTGTCATCATGTATAAATGCTAGTGTAGTTTTACAAATAATAAATGACATCATAGTTAATTAACTTACATCTTGATCCATAAGATGAAGCTCAAGACCCCATAAATCCATACATCCAAAGACAAATGCTTTCGTTGTTTTCTGGTTGTTCTCACCCCTGTATAAGATCACTGGATTGGGTATAAACTAAAATTGATCCATATCCGTCTAGCATTGCCCATCACAATAATAACAATTTGTCCTTACTGATGCAATCAATTCATAACAGCTAACGGCCAAAATCTTTCTAACAATATCACTAATTAAACTATGGAGAACAATCGGATTGAAGTATATCTATCACCTGTTTGTGCGGACACATTGTGCGTAAGATGTCCATGACTTCCTGAGGACAACCCACCGGATACATCATTCGATACTACTTGGACTCCATAACTAAAGCAAAATTGAACTTATACCTGCAGATAAAACATCACAAAGAGTCAAAGACATGGTTGCTTGAGTACTGTTGAAATCGAAAGAGAACAGAGGAATAATATTTTTTTCCTAGCCAGATAATCGAAGTAGTAAACAAACGGAATAGTGAAGCGAACAATCTTTACAAACAATTAAGTTTTTTCTATTTTGAGCAAAATCGATTGATAAGTGAAACAATCAAAACAAAAGAAACCGAGATTGATATGAACCCTTTCTGTGAAACAATCAACACCAAAACGCTAGAATCGACTGCCTAATTCGTTATCTCAAATTAAAACCCTTTCTATCAAAACCCCTAAAATCCAATTTACGATCGAGACCGTATAATTATAATCGAGAATATACCAACGGACAAATCTATATGACCCCAATATTGTCACCCCGGTTCGTGGACCCTACCGGTATTCTTCATATTGTGTTCTATATTGTATTCTTCATATGGAAATCTATATTCTCACCATGGTTCATGGACCCTATCGGTATTCTTCCTATTGTGCTCTAATTATAGAAGAGAACAAATCAGCTATAGATATAAAGGAATGGGTTATTACCTTAACGTTTTGCGATACGTAGTACTTTTAAAGAGAATTCAAAGAGAATCATCCAGCAAGGCATGGTCCATGTCAATCATCTTCCACTGGTATACATGACTTACTCCCTAAGAAGTTTAGGAATGATATAAAGGTAACCACAAATCCAAACCTGGCGCACAAACATTCCATTAGGAAGCCCAGAGACTCATCATTCTGCTGGCATGAGAAACGTGATATGAAGGAAACTCTAATGCATTAGCAATCACACCTTCCATTTGATTTTCCAAATCCAAAATTACATAGTTTCATGGCCCCCATTCTCCAAATCAACTCCAACATAACTCCCCATAGCAGTGAGCATGAACAATCCAAAGTTTGGACAAAATTTTCCAAATTGTACCGATCATCCAAAAAAATCCAGTTAACATCACTCTACACTTGAATATCGATAATGATGCACATCACTCACAAAGCCAGGCTAGATATGTTTCATATAATCATGTGAACAGAGTATACTTCAATGCCAACATAAAGAAATTCCAGTACCTAAAGGTAAAAAATAGTTACGTTTAATCCACCTAAAGTTAATTACCACCCAATGACATAATGTAAACAGAAACAACAATGTAATTTAGTAGCGAGAAAGTCGAAAATACACCTTACGTAAACCATTGTTTGTACCCTAAGCCGTCACCATGCGAGAAAAAAAAAATTAATCTGCGAACAAATAGAAAATACAAACTATTGTGTAATTCAGACATAACCATTATACCATCGGGTCGCCCCATTACGGGCGTGTGCTCTCTGTCTATTCTTTTGTTTTTGGAGTACGAATTTTCGATGTCTCTTAACATCAAGTTATCTTTTCTTAAATCGTAAACAGAAAAGCATGGTATCTTTCCTTAAATCAATAACATTAGCTTCAAGAACAAAACTAACCCGATCGTCATTGTCAAGATAACTCGTATATACACGTCCAAACCATCTTTCACCAAAAGCACACTCTTCCTTGAATTTATTCGTACCACCAGTTGTGCGTGCTTCTTAACCGCCAAACGCAACCATTGAACCATGAAAAAGCACCAGTTCCTTTGCCCGATTGATTACATAAAAACTTGACCAAAATCCGGTCTTCGGCTTGTCTTTCAAAGCGCACTTCGGTCTCTTTTAAACAGCACTTTCTTTGCTATCAACACGAACAGAGCAGCAACACTTTTACAACTGAAAATCAGTTCAAGAACTTGACCGCATCGTGTAGTTTTGCATAGTAATACACAGATTTGCACTATCTTTTCCAGTTTCTTTCAAGCAATTTGACCTTCAAAAACCAAGTCAAGAATAAGATTAAATATGATTTGTGGTGCCTGACTTTCTTTTGCTTAGATTATGATCAAACACTCATCGAATATCATTATATTATAGATGTACATGAATTATGGTTTTAGCAATTACCTGCCTTTCATCTTTCTTTTATTCATTAGCCGCTCTTTGAGTTTCCAGTATCACGTAGGTCTACATACATAAAGAAACCATCAATCAATGATAAATAACTGGCAATCTAAATCACATAAGAAAGAAAGCGTGGCAAAACCATCAAACCTTGGCGCAGATTATGAGATTTGTTATATGTTATTTCGGTCTTCCTACACTTTTAATTGCGGTCATTGTGATGGATTCTGTCTTGCGTATGCATTCATTCGACCCAGTTGAATGACCCAATTCTCTACCATCCTGACCCCTTAACTCTTGTTTCAAGCTACTAAGAATGCGCAAACAGCAAAACCATCAGTATACCGTAATCCGAAAATCAACCAAACAAAAATATTGAATTACCTTGATTTAGTTTGCTCGTAAAAAAAGGAAAACCCTGAAATTAGAACAGTTCACATACCGTTAGTTATCGCTTATCGTATGGTCAATGAATAAAATCAACAAACCTTGCAACCAATTTTTGAATTTGTACACAGGATGAGTAGAGCACATGCAATATTCCAGAAGAACATCGCAATCAACATATGCCTGCTAGCTAAATACAAAAAAAATTCAAATAGCAACCAAAGAGGAGATATCAAGGTCTTTGGCCTAATCACTAAAATATTGAATTAGGCAATCACCTTTTAGAGTTCCATACATACAGAAGCCTTGGACTTGTTACATTAAAAGTTATTTTACTTTTTTCTTTCTGTGCATGTAGAGTAGAAAAGAAAAAAAAAAGGCGAGCAGTGCAAGTTTTGGGGGAGAAATAAGCCGGCATAACAATGGTTGCCTGTAATCAAAAACACTAATCAAACCCAAACTTATCCGAACAAACAAATACCTGAAGCATGAAGATGATGAAGAAAGGTTTCAACCTATTGTTCAAATTACCCCATTTTCTTGCTTCTGTAATATCACCACCAACATTACTCCTTACCAATTGAAGCCGAAGTAACACATACTGAGATTAAATGGAAGAATTAAGAATAGGAGATAAGATTAAAATCGTCAAAATAATAACAACATGAGATAAGATTATGATTAAGAGAACAAACCCTAGAATTCGTCTTTACTAATCAAGAATAAACGGCAAATCTTATAGCAAGGGTTTGACCAATCTTTACCTCAACAACAGCAGCAATTACATTGGGTGGATAAAATCTTTCAGCAACAATCGACAGTATTAAATCGCACAATTTCCAAACTAAATTGAGGCAAGGTTGAAGAGAAAAGAGGAGAACAAATTAGCGAGGTTAGGTTACTCTATCGGGTCATTCATCTCGGTATAGTACCAGATTTGAACAAACCCATCTCTTTTATCGGGTCATTCATCATCTGTTATAGTAACAAAAAGATACAGTGTATATATAATCGAACCCTAGATTTGTTGTTTTTTATTGGTGATTCGATTGAAACAGATAAGCATCTGAAATTGGGGTCGAAAGTTAAAGAGAAAAGAGGAGAAAAGATTAGGTTTAAGTTTCTGAATAACAATTAATCTATCTTCTCATATTTATTCTTCAGAGGAATTGTTGTTGTTGACATGCAGTGAAGGAGACGAAGAATCAATTCGAAATCTAAATATAGATCTGAGGGAACAATGAGTTTTCTTTTTTTAATTATTCTCGTGATGGTCGTAGTGAAGAAACAGAATCCACGGACCCGAATGTCTCTAATCAATGGCCCAGTTCCACTCCCGATAATAAGAATAGTCAACACAATCTAGACGGTCACGGATTATTCCTCGAATCCCACGGTGGTCTTTATCCCGGACATAACCACCACTTTTATCAACAATCGACAGTATTAAATCGCACAATTTCCAAACTAAATTGAGGCAAGGTTGAAGAGAAAAGAGGAGAACAAATTAGCAGGGTTAGGTTACTCTATCGGGTCATTCATCTCTGTTATAGTACCAGATTTGAACAAACCCATCTCTTTTATCGGGTCATTCATCATCTTTGTTATAGTAACAAAAAGATACAGTGTATATAATCAGAACCCCAGATTTGTTGTTTTTTATTGAGCTGATTCGATTGAAACAGATAAGCATCTGAAATTAGGGTCGAAAGTTAAAGAGAAAAGAGGAGAAAAGATTAGGTTTAAGTTTCTGAATAACAATTAATCTATCTTCTCATATTTATTCTTCAGAGGAATTGTTGTTGTTGACATTCAGTGAAGGAGACGAAGAATCAATTCGAAATCTAAAGATAGATATGAGGGAACGATGAGTTTTCTTTTTTTAATTATTCTCGTGATGGTCGTAGTGAAGAAACAGAATCCACGGACCCGAATGTCTCTAATCAATGGCCCAGGTCCACTCCCGATAATAAGAATAGTCAACACAATCTAGACGGTCACGGATTACTCCTCGAATCCCACGGTGGTCTTTATCCCGGACATAACCACCACTTTTCCTTAATAAGGAGATATATATATATATATATATATATTACGCTTTGATGCATTGGAGTAAAGTGAGGACATGTTCAGCCAGACACATGATTTGGTGAGCCTTGAACTTCAGAGTTCAGAGATGCAACCACGTCTTTTGCCTTCTTCTTTTTTGAGGTAAAATTAGTGTTGGTGCATGTTGTAAGTCGTGGACTCCCGGTGTCTAACCATATAAAGCCAGTATTTATGTCAGTATTTATCCTAGAACTACCGGCCCTAAAAGCAGAAATAAATTGGCACATGTCTCAATTGAATGAAAGAGGTAACACTTGGAAATGGAGTTGCATTTCTAAGAAAAAACAATCTAAATGTGTATGTTTTAACCATTCCAGAAGCTACATTGTAGGAATAATTCATATCGCGCTTGTTATTTTCACATTTGATTCGGTGCGTTGTGATTCAAGAAAAAAAGCATTATGTTGCGCGCTTGCTTCCTTCATGTATTTATCTTTGATTTGCATGAAATTGACCGTTCGCGGGAAAAAAAATTTAGCCTACCCCAGTTTTAATTCCTGGTTTCGTCGCTGCCTAAGATGCACCGGAAGTGAAAAAAACAACAATGATTAATAGAACTCACTGATTGGTATTGGCAGCCAGGTTTTTAGCAACATCTGTAGAAGCATTATCTACAAGCATAACAATCTGGTTTGAGCATTTCATTTTCTGGTTCAGAACTCGTTCCCTCGAACCTACTAACACCTCTATACTAATCCTCTAACTCATCACCAATTTCGCTACCTGCATCAATGTACTTTTTTTTAAGGAAGGAGGGGCTTTGAAGATCCCCTAGAATTTATTTATTTGATCTCCATAAACGTACTACATAGACAGGGACTCTCGTGATCTAGTAACTCTTACGGTAATATTGTAATATCTAAAATAAATAGAATTTTCAGAAATTAGTACCTCCTCAAAATCCATGATTTCATAATATAAAAAAAAAATCAACGCATTCTTCAAAAGATTCAATATGTTCACCAAGTCTCTCTGCAGTGTAGATGCGGATAATCTCTAGGTTTTCATGGTCAAGACCCAATTTATCCATCAAGGCATCGAAGTTTTCTGGCATCAAAAGGAGGTAAGAGTACGTAAATCTAATGTAGAAGATATGGTTTCTGATGACCATCATGTAAATGGGTTTCTTCGTAAGAGACTTGATCTGCACACATAAAATCTTGAAACTCAGAATTTTCTTGAAGAAGAAGGAAAAACCTAATAATTACCGGAGGAGGAGGAGGATGTAAAAGAGGCACTTATTTACATCCAACAAGATGATAATTAAAACTCAATACTCAATTCTCCTTTATTTTGGCCCCACAAAAAGCTGACGTGGATAATTGTGGTGTGAGTATTAAGAAATACTGCCTTCTAAATCTAATGTAGAACCTGTTAAGAAGAAAGCAATACGGAGATTGCAGGTGATAATAAAAGACGAAAGAGATACGAATTAGATGAAATCAAAAGATTAAGAATAAGAGAATTGAAAGAGTTGATAAAGATAATAATCTTGATTGAAAAATAATAATAAGGTGTTCTCTCAACAAGAAGATATAGCCTTTAAATAGGTTCACAAGAACCGTAAAACAGAAAAGAAAAGGAAAGCTAACTAAACTAGGAAAGTAAAGACTTGCAAACCAAGTAAACTAAACAAGGTTGATTACATAATGGAATCAACTTATCAAGGTTGCTTCAGTCTAGTGGAACCAACTTGTCAAAGTTGCCTCAATAGCAAAGGGAGCAACTTGTCATAGTTGCTCTTGTCTTGAAGTAAAGGATTTCCTATATTACAATCACTCTTGTCCCCACACAAGCAAAACTTAGCCAATATTTACACTTTATTTACACCTCAATTTTTAGCCCACTTTCGAATTCCAACCAAAACTAACCCCCACTTTCTCGACCACTTCCTACACGAACAAACCAAAACTAACCCCCACTTTCTCGACCACTTCCTACACGAGCATGTGGGAAGAAATAAACGATTAAAACGAACCTCATCTCCGTAATGCTCATCATCTTCTTACCAAATCAATTCATTCACAAAGCATAATTTTCACTTCACACCGAGGTTTGTTTTCTCCATTTTTAGTTTTGAATCTTTTGATCGAGATTTTTCTATTTGATTGTACTAATATTTCTGTGGGTTTCTCCCTGGCCTTTCAATTGATATGTTTTGTGCCATTGCGAATTACTAAAGTGGATGCATTCTTCTTCTTACGGCATTTCATTACTGCAAGTATTTGCAAGGGATTTTCTTTATGCTCTCATTCCAAATAAAGCTCTCTCAGGATTGCGTTCATTTTTGGGTATTTTGAAAGATCAAACGTAACGCACCGTAACTGTTCGTGAAAATGCCAAGCAAAAATTCACTACAATTTTACTCCATTAGTTTGTGATACCTTCAACACCTTTGGGGCAAAGATTCAAGTAACTCTTCATTTTTTTTTTTCCTTTTAGTTTTTCTTTTCTAACTTTGTGATATTCAGATTCAGGTGTCGATTTTATAATTTTTTATTTAATACATGCTATCTTAAACCAACTGAGGACCAGAAAAGAAATCAATTGAAAGAATGATATATCTGGTCATTATAAAACACAACTTCTGGAATTCATTTATTGGTTCTATTTGTTCCTAAAGGTATAATATTTTTCTTATAAGATGATTGAGTTTCAAATTTGGGTGTTCAAGCATACAGGTTTTGTTAGTTCATAGTTTTGAGAATCGAAACAAAATCCCAAGTTATTCAACATCGGCATCATGTTTATACCACACTATCACGGGTAGTTCCGGAACAGTGCTTAATTGGGGGCCCTGAAAACTAATTAGGGGCCCTAGATTCCTATCCCCACTCATAGGAAGAGGATAAGGGGTGTCTAAATACAATGAGAAGACTAGATTACCCCAACCCTTAGGATTGTGACATGTGTCAACCTATTAATATTTATTTTTAGTTTTTTTTAGTTTTAATTTTTTTTACTTGTTATTTTTTTTAAAAAGCTTCTTTTAATTCTTTTTTGAAAAATTTTGCCCAGATTTGTATCAAAAATTGTCATGGTAGTAAAGTGTTTCATTGAGGACCCTCAAGAGTCGTTATTATTTCAAAAACGACCCTCAGGAGTCGTCATTGTTTCATTGACGACCCACAAGAGTCGTTAATGTTTCAGAAACGACCCTCAAGGGTCGCCATTGTTTCATTGATTGACTCAAACAGTCGTTAATGCATATAAAAGATACATGATGGTCGTTTATGCAACATTAACGACTCTTGAGGGTCGTTCAATGAAACATTAATGACTCTTGTGGGTCGTCAATCAAACACTTCACTACCATGACGATTTTTCACACAAATCTAGGCAAAAAAAAAAAAAAAAAAATGAAAAAAAAAAAATTGGAAAAAAAAGAGGTTAAAATCAAATTAAGTGATTATCACTAATTAAATAAGGGTAGTGTTTGTACCGTCAATAAATTTGACGGGAAGCCCGCTAGTCAAAGTCGTTATGCTGTCAATCAGTCAAGTCGATGCAAAGAAACGGTGTCATGCCATTCAAAACTCATTCAACATCATGCATGCAGGGAAATTTAATATGATTTATGGCAGGAGGGATGCATGGAAATTTAATATAATTTATGGTATGAAGGCATGCAAGGAAACTAAATACAATTTATGGTCGGGAGACATGCGGGGGCATGGCCATGAGGCATGCGGGTGAACTTAATGCAATTTATGTTTACCTCATAATGAGGGTAAGACTCTAATTAATTGTATAAATAAAGGGAATTGTAATCCTAAAAAGGGGGCTATGCTAGCTAGGAGAGAAAAAATACATTGTAATTGATATGAATAAAAACATCACTCCCAAAGGGGATTGTCTAGTGGATGTAGGCAAGACTTGCCGAACCACGTAAAATTGGTGTCTCTCATCTTTATGTTATTTCATGTTTTTAACTGTTTTCCTCATCAACACCAAAATCATCGTGTTTAGTGCTGGAAATATTTACGGGTACAAACAGTAGATTAGCCATTACCTAAAATATTTGGATAAGGGGTTATTGAAATTAGGTTTGGGTGACCTTTTTTGTCTTCTAGTGTGAGGCCCCTAGTTAGTTTTGGGGCCCCAATTAAACGGTGTTCGGAAGTGTAATGTTCTTTCACATATGAACTTCACTTATTTGCTTTTGGAAATATACACCTATAATTAAAGTATCTTTTTCATTTAACTTTTACGTATATCTTTTTCAGTTTGGGGTATTTGATTAAACTGAATACAGGTAAACCCCTATTAATTAGTAATCTAGATGATTAATTCTTATATATGATGTTGATTTTGGGGTATTAGTTCTTTTCGGAATGAGGACCACAGAATTTTCTGACCCCTATGAGTACTCTCTTGGGCTGGAAATTATGAACAACAATTTCACCTCCTTGAAAGGTGTTCGTCTGACTACCTTATCTGACAAGGTAAGAAATTCTTTGAAGTTTTTGCAAATTGAAACTAATAAAAACTTGAAACGTATTGTAGTGGAATAGCAGGGAAGGAGAAAGAGGTAGAATTCTATATTGATAATCGTTATTAGGGTTACATAGATATTGTATACTCTACATACATGAAGAAAGGGAAACCAAAGGACTCCCATCTTGGACCGCACATCCATGGGCATGGGCCTTTAACACTCCCCCTTGTGCGGTTCAACAACAAAACTTTATACACGAGTTGCTTCACATATAGTACTTTGAATGT